>VCJN01002108.1:0-305603 GCA_006384855.1 Tetraselmis striata | reverse complement strand
TCATGACCCGCAGCCCTCGCTACTGGCGCGGTGCAGCACGCCGTGGCAGCGGGGGCAGCCATGGCGCGAGAAAGATACAACGCTCATCTGTCCTCTATTCGTGTCTTGCCAGGGCATGCGCATGGCCCTGGCAATGGGCTGCGAGGAAAGTGAGATGGAAAGGGGATGTGGGCGGGCTCCGGGAAAGGAGGGGTGTTTTGGGGGGAGAGGGGGTCTTCAGCGGCGTTGCGAGGACTGGGCCGGAGTCGGGCTCGCCGCTGAAGAAGGCTCTTGTAGCCCGCCAAAGCCCTTAACCTTGGAGACATGGTCACCATGCTGGAGCGCAGCACCGAGGACGCGGAGCGCGAGTCGAAGGAGGAGCTGCCGCCTGCGGCGCGCGAGGCGGAGCCGCTGGCGCGGGTGGAGGAGGAGCCCGGGCGGCGGCGGGGGCGGTGGCGGCGGCGTGCAGGCTGCCGCTGGTGTGGCGCCGGTCCCGGTGCGCCGCCTCTGCGGCCACCTCGCGGCCCCGGGCCGCGTCGCGGCGCTCACGCGCGCGCTCCCGCTCGCGTCGCGCCCGCCGTTCCTCAACGCTCTCCTGCCTCCGCTCGCTGTCCTCCCCGCGGTGGTGGCGGTGGCCGCCGCTGCCGCCGCTGCGCTGGTGGCGGTGGCCGTGGTGGCGATGGCTGTGGCCGTGGCGGTGGCCGCCGCCCTCCAGCCCCGCCTGTGCCATCTGCAGCAGCACCAGCTCCCAGGCACTGCGCGGGAAGATGCCGCCGGCAGGGCGGCTGTCGCCCGGAGCGGGTGGCGCCACGTACTCCCCAAACGGCAGCAGCTCGTTGAGCTCCGGCTCCGCCAGTTGCAGCGGCCGGAAGCACAGTGGGCACTCGCGGCTGCGCTGCGCCCACTGCATGATGCACTGCAGGTGGTACAGGTGCGAGCACGCCGTCGCCTTGCCGGGGTCGTCGTCCGTGAACTCGTCCAGGCAGATGCTGCACACGTCATCGCTCTCCGGCTGCACCACCTCCACCACTGTGCGGCACAGATCGATATCTGCCCCGCCCGAAGTCCGCGGGGCGACGCTCTCCGCCTCAGCGTCCGCTTCCTCCCCGGGACCTGCCTCTACCTCTTCCGTGCCGCGAGAGCTGGCGTCCGTCGTCGTGCAGGCATAGGCCTCTTCGTCGGTGGTGGCGCCATCCTCCGTCCCATCCCCCTCGCCCCCCGCGCCGGCAGACGCAACCTCCTCGTCACCTTCTTCGTCTCCCTCAACCACCGTCCCAGGCGATCCAACCGACGTCCCCGCCGCCACGGTGGTTCCTATCGCCATGGGCGTGTCGCAAGCAATGCCGATCGCCGCGGTCGCGGCGTCGATGGAGGCCTGGCTCTTGGGGACCCCCTCCACCACCCCGTTGGCCGGTACTGCCGCCTCGAGGGGCGCCTCCATCCCTGCGGGATCGCCGGGGGTCCCCGCCAGCAGTCACCGAACCTGAGACTTGTCCGGGAGCCCTGAAGTCCGCAGGTGGCGCCTGTGCAGGCACTGGCCGCAGCGTGTCGGTCAGGTGCCGGGAGAGAGGGAGGGGATCGGACGGGTGGGCAGAACCTAATCCTCACCCGCAACGCGAGCGCTGTGATAATGTACGGAGAGGCGTACGAGGGATGAGCAAGGTGGTCGGACGATTATGGTACGTGCTGCGTTCTCGTAGTGGGAACGAGTACCTGTACCGCGTACCCCGGAGCCACTGCGACTACTACCACTCCCGCACCGCCTCGGTGGTGTAATAGGGCTGCTGTGACGGGCTGGCCCTGAAAGCCGCGTGCTATCCAGAGGGGAAAGGTCGCCGCGCTGGTGTGGTGTCAGCCGTCTGGCGAAGCGGCTGCGATAGGCCACGGGGAACGAAATATAGATGAGCTCAAGGATCCGTACTGGTACCAGCCGTAGTAGTACGTTCGATGGCAGTAGTGCAGCGAGCAGGGTAGTTGCGCCGCCAGCGGGTACGACCAAGCCCGCGGGCGGCGGCGGAGGGCGACGAAACCCGACCCCGCAACGGTGGCCTCTACAGGCGGCGCTGCCGCGGTGACCCAAGCGGACGCGGCGACCTCCACCACGCTCGAGGCACCAGGCGCAGGGCACGAGGGGCCCAGCAGCGCTGCCAGTGCAGTTGTTGAAACAGCTGATCACGTGACAATGCAGATTTCACACGAGAGTATTACGGATTGTCCCTGAAAAATACCCGTACTTGTACCAGCACTGGTTCCGCTTTGCGGCTACTGTTGTGACTTGCAAACACCTCGGGGCGCCAGAGGAAGTTGCTCCTACAGCCTGGCGGCCTGCTCACGCGCTTTGGACCTCGCGAAGGATCTCGCGGGCAGAGAAACACCCCGAGAGGGCGCGGTATGTGTGTGGCCTCGCAGTCAGCCGCAAGAACTCCCGCGCGCTGAGTGAGGTTGGCCTTAAGATGGCGATAGCGACTGTTTGCAGTTAGCCATGTCGACGTCGCGTCGCCTGCTGCCGCCAGCTTGATGGGTTTGGCGCTAGCTCGCTATCACACTACCAGGCACGGGAAGAGTCGGGCGAAGGCAAAGTACTACGGGCCGCAGCTCATCATCACGTGCCGTGGGCCGGGGCCCCGTGGGATGATGAAGGGGTTATTGCCACTTATACCGCCACTTCGTTGCCACTTATTTGCCAAATAATATTGCTCGTACACCAGCGCAGTATTAAGGAGAATTTAGTCGCTGTGGCAATTTGGCCATATTTTTTAAAGAGTTTCAAAGTAGAGTCTGGTTATGCCAACAAGGTCGCGCAGCAGTTTATTATACCCTGAGCCGAAATTGGCAGGGTTCACGGAAAGCTTGTATCCCCCCACTCCCAGCCCCTTGCATTGCCGCCCGCAGTAGTGCTTTTGCCTTCGAATGTCCAGGGGACCCCAAAACTTGAGAATGCCCAAGGGGACCCCGTGATGGCCTTCACATCCTAGGACGGGTTGTTGGCCATAGTCATGCCGCACGTCCATTCGAACCCATGTGCCGTCCAACCGATAGCAAGGACGTAGACACGTGCATTCGCTTTGTCCACCTCCACAACGATGTCCGAGTCCCTAAGTTATACGCGATCATCTCCTCACTCACCTTATTGTCATCGGTCGACATGGTAAGCTTGTTAGACACACCCAAGTAGCTAGACATGTGACCTTTAACGACATGCTAGGGAACGTCCTTCTCGATTCACATCCATCACCATATGCAAGTCGATATGGATGCCCCAGTCAAACGTCATTGTCCACCCGTCAAACGACTTCGCTGAAAACGAGATATACCCGTCGAGATGTCAATAACCATGCCACGTCCAATATGGAGAGTGATGCATCAATACGCATGGCACGTCCAATGTGTAACCGTTTCACAACATCAACACATGCACCCGTCGTTACCTGTCCATAGGCTGAATGAATATTGTTAGCGCTCTCGGCGCTAGCTTCTGCGACCTACTCATGCATCGCCACAAACCACGCACGCTCGCTCGCGCGCACATGCTACTCGACAACACCCTTAAACGGCTCAACCGCGGAGGTGATGGCGAGTAAAGTGCTCGGATAATCTTACAGTGGGCACGGCGAGCCGGGCTTGAGCTGCGGGCGGGACTGTGGACAGGAAGAAAGTGGAAACAGAGCGCCCGGCGGGCCGGGATATGGGCACGCGCCGGGCCGGGAGACATGTGCGCGCGTGGAAAGGCGCGTGACTATGTGTCCGGGCGGTGGTGGGTATCGAACGGTGCTAGGGTATCAGGCAGTTCCCCAAAACCCACCTCAATTGCACACGGAGGTCTGCAGTTCACTGATGCCCGCTGCGTGCAATTGGAACATCAGTGGAATCTGGCACTGAGCAATCCCTAGCATTTGTATTGTAGCGACTACTAACCCTACATATGTTCTTGTGCGACTCGTCGTCATGCCACCTATGACTGGCTGCTTGGCCGCCATCGTAGTAGCGCAGTCGGTGAGTTTGTTGCCTCATCGGCGACGCTAGCCCCATCGCGCACGGTCGCCTCCATGCCAAATAAGGGCAGATGGCCAACGCAGTCGGGGGAGCCCAGGCAGCTCATACGCAGGCTGCTCGTAGTTGGGCTGCTCGTATCCGGGCTGCTCATAGGCGCGGGCTGCTCGTAGCTTCGCTGCCGGCACCCAATATTGGACTGCTCATATAGGCGCGCTGCTGATCCGGATAGTGCACTCGCCCTCCTCGCGGTCGCCATTGCGCTGCCGATGATGCAACTTACAGCAGTAGCAGCCGTCGGGCGCGGCGCGAAAGTTGGTGTTCCCGCACGCCCAGCCGCCGCAGTGGCCGGCCTTGTCGCCGTCGTCATCGCTGCTCGTTGCAGCCGTCGAGCGAAGGGCGCGATTCGGGAATATATCAGGGAGGGGCACCGCGGTCTCTAGAGCCGAGGCTCTAGATTCAACGCGGCCTCTTGTGCGTCGGGTTGGCCATGAAGATCGGCGCAGTAGGCGCAAGGTTCGTCGCAGCGGCCGCCCATAGGATCCACGAGCACGGTGTCGTAGATGCGCGTTCTCGCCACGCGGCACGCGGAGAAGTCGCCCTGTGGCGATATGCTGCCGCTGTATGAAGCACGAAGCAAATTGAAATTGATTACACATGCTAATCTGCTGCTTCCACTGGCCCATACTGAGTTGTTCTTAGGACCTGCTAACTCTAACCATGGTAGGGAACACTAGGTGTAATTACAGCTCAAACTACCGGCCTTCCTCTTGTGTGCCCAAGCCCCTTCTCCCTCCAGCGGGCTGTAGCTAGGACAGCAACGCCCCCATGCTGTCTCTACCTAGGTCATGCCTATCCCATTCAGAGCTTAGCAGATAAGCTTAGGCAGCCGGAGCGTCCCGCCTACAACTAGTAAGGTGAGATGGGGGAAGGGGGCTGACCGGAATAGCAAAGTGTTGCTTAGTATTTATCCACCCATGAGCCGGCTAGTAGGATTTGTGGGAGCTGCGATGCCCTCCTTCACGGCCGTGAGTATTTGTTGTATGTGGAGGTTGTGGTAATCTGCGATGGGGTGTCCTGTGTTTTGGGCGGTGTTGTCATTAGTGTGTGATGTCTGAGTAGCTGCGCGCCGTGCACAGGGGTTAGGAATGGCCGGTGTTCTTGAGGCAGCTGGTCTGTTCGTTGTTACTATGGGTCGCACGATGGTTACTCATGCGAGCTGCGAGATGGCTGGGCTGCTTTGTCGTCCGTTTCACATTCGCTGTCGGAGGCGTGAGTGCCAGAGAGGTGCGGCTTGCTCCTGCTGCGGTTGCGGGTGGTGCCGCCTGAGTGGCTACGACCCCTGGGCTGCTTCTTCTTGTGCTTGGCAGACGTGGCTGCCTTGCCCTTGCCTGTTGGGAGGGGGTGGTGGGGGTGGTGTTCGAGCTGGATCGAGTGGCGCCGTGGGTTGCGCAGTTAATGTGACTCCGCTGCGAGTCTGGCCAGTTCGGCCGCGAGTGCTGGCTGGCTGGCTGGGGAGGTCTGGGCAAGCAGCTCTGCGGTTGTGGTGGTGAGGTGCTGTAGCTCGATCAGTCGTTTTGTGGTGCCGTCTGGTGTGCCTTCGCGGAATGTGCGTTGCACAGTTGAGCGCTGGGGGGAGTCAAGGGTGATGTCAGGCAGACTTGGTGCCTCCGCTGCCCCATGCTGGGCGGTTTCCACGTCCATGGTGCTGTCGTACTCCTCGTAGTTCAGTTCAAGCTCTGCCTCGTCATCCGCATGCTCTCCGGTTGTGGCGGTTGTTGCTGGGGTTGTGGCTGTAGGTGCAAAGGCTGGATGGGCTGCTCCGGGGGCGTGTTCCGTTGCTGCTCGGCGCTGGTCAATGGCTGCAACGGCATCAGCGACCGCTCCTCGCTTTTGTATCATGTGCTCGACCTCATGGGGGGGGGGGGGGGGGGTGTCGCGGGTCTGGGGTTCGATATGGGCTGTTGGGTTCGATGGTGGTGTCAGTCGAGCTAGGCCTGTTGGTGGCGGTGTATGCGTGGCGCCCGAAGGTCGCCCCTCGGCAGATACCTCAGTTGGCGCGGCCTTGATCTTCCCGCACGCTGTCGAGACTGCCTTACGCCACTGCGCCGTTCTGTCAGTCCCGCGGGTGCCGCCGATGATGCTGTGGTGGTGGGCGGTCATCTGCAGGGTGAGAGTGTATATTGGGCGTTGTTCGGCCCGAAGGGCAAGGGATGCTGGAGGGGTCTTCCGAGCCTTCTTGCGCATGCCCATCGCTGTGCGTCGGAGCTTGTTGTAGCCGGTGTTGCCGCCGAGTTCTCCCGCTTCCCTGACCGTCTGGCTGAAGGGGTGCACGAGGAGTTCCGAGGGATCGAACTCTGACTCCGTGAGGTAGATGACGATGGTTCTGAGGCGTACCACCCGCAGTAGTGCGATAGGAGAGGTAAGGGACACGGCCATACGCATGGTGTCCGCGAACTCCTCGTCCTCTTTGCCGAGGGAGATGGCGCAGAGATTGTCGTCCCCTACTCGCAGCGGTGTCGGCTCGGTGTGGTGTTGCTGCATCTCGACGCCAGCAGCCCTCATGGTGTCCGTCAGCCATTGAGCGTGCTGCAACTCCGGAGTGTGGTGATACGCTGGCTGATGGTGGCTGCGATGGCCTCTGCTAGCTGCTCGACCGTTGGCAGCTCCAGGTTGGCTAGGGGGCCGGTGCAGATCGCTTAGAGCTGGGGGCATCACCCCTAAATATGATGACGGCGTACACGACGCATGTTTCGGATGAGCAAGCGACGGATTATCACGATCCGTCAGCGCGCATCGGAAGAACAGCTTAGACAGAGCTGGGGGCATCACTCCCTAGTTTGCGGTGGTTGGCGGGTCCGTCGCTGTGTTCGACGTGATTTGGAGCACCGCCATGCCCTGCGTCTGGTCGCCAAACGGCAGCGCCAGTACGGCATCGCGGCACACGTCTTGTAGTAGGCGCGCTGCATCGGGATCAAGGAGTTCGAGTCGCACCGAGTCGGCCGAGCGGCGGGCCTTCCACACCTCGCAGACCTCCAGAAGGGCCAATAGGGTGCGAGTCGGGGGGCAGATGACGGCGTCGTCTGCGTCGGTGTCGGCCTCGTACTCGGCCCCGGCTCTCGGCGCGTGCCAAAGTGTCTGCTGGCGTTTCCGCCGTTTGGTCTACCGCCGCTTCGCCAGGTTGGGGTTGGTCGTACGCCGCCGGGAGGAGGCCCTCCGCCAGGTGCTGCCACATGTCGGCCTCCGTGAGGCCTCTGAACGAGGGGGAGCGGAGCCACACCTGGTGTACTGGGCGCTCGATGTCGTCGAGGTGCGGCGATCCGAGCAAGCGGGTGGAACAACGGCGTCCCTGGCGGTCGAGGATCGCTGCGCCCTCTCCCGTCCATGGGGTATGCCGTACGCTAGCGGCCGTTTCTCGGCGGGCCAGTCGTAGGATGACGGACCCGGTGGTAGTGGGAAGCATGGTGCCACTCGATCCGGTTGGGTCAGCGGCGGTGGGTTTGGGAGGGCGGCGAGTCACCACCCGGACGTCTGCCGGTAGGATTTGGACACCGATTTTGGGGCTGAGGGTGCGGATCAGGTTCGTCACAGTCCGGCCGCGTGACTCTTCGTCCATAGCTTGATGTTGGGCCACCAAATCGACGAACAGTAGGGCCACATGGGTGGAGTCGTCCGTGCCCGCAGGGATGCCGGTGAGGAGCAGGTGGGATGGGCGTTGCAGTACACGTATGTGGCGGCGGGTTACTGGTGGGAGTTGGGTGCCTTCGAAAAAATTTGCAGTTGCGACCGTGCGGATCGCTGGGTGTTGTACTTTGCCGCCCCTCACCGCGGCAAGAAAAGTGCCGGCCCCGGCGTCCTCATGCTCCTCAGATCTGTCGATGTCCATGGTGGCTGTGGTGGTGTCCTCCTGGAGAGAAGCATGCTCTTCACGCCACTTTGGGCGCAGGCCGGCAGTTCGCCTGGTGGTGGGTCGTCCGGTCGTCATACGGTCCACCGTTTCGCATGACGAACACGCTACCAGTACCAGTAGGCGCGCCGGGTCGCCCGGATTTAGTACATACGCAGTATTTCGCCCGATGTTAAGGGCCGGCTGGAAAGTGAGAAGTGATGAGAGCACGGAGCACGAAAAACGAAGCACTAAACGAAACACAAAGTACTGCACAACGAAGTGGATGCCCGCTACGCGGTCCAGCGTCGGCGGCAAGAGCACCACGTTGTTGCTTCCAGTAAGTGGGACCGGTATGCGGGATGTGATAGGCGGGACCTGGGTACGTAAGGGCATGGCTGGGTAGCCGTAGCCGGGCTGCCGATACGTAGACCGCTTGTAATCGGCATGCCTGGAGATCCGTGCTGCGATATTGGAAGCGCTCGTACTGGCTCATGTACGCTTGGTCGACGAGTGGCTAGCGGCACCACAACGGTCGTTCACTCCGCCGAAGGTGGCATGCGGGACGTGATAGGCGGGACCTGGGCAGGTAGGCGCCTGGGCGGCTCGCGTGTTGTTCTTGCTGCGACGATCATGGATGGCTGCTAAACGACTCACTCCGCGCTGAAACGCTCCACTGATGTGTTGTCGTTGTCCGCGGGGTACGGCGGGGATCTAAATCTAAATCTAAAAGCTAAGCACAGCGGTGACTTGTCCCGGAGACTTGTCCGTAGAGCGCAGCCTCGGAGAATGGCTCTGTCGGGCCGGTAGGCGGAACCCCGATACGGCATATGATGTTGAGCGCAGCCCCGGAGGCTGGCTCTCTTGGGCTGGTAGGCGGAACCCCGATACGGTGTCGGAAGGGTTGTGTAATGGCCCCGGAGGCTCAGCGTGCATTCCCCGCCGGTTGTGGGCTTGTTTTCGGCGCCCTTGTGGCAGCCGCCTCGGCCATTTTTCGAACGACTCCGGACGTGCGTCGAACGCATGGACTTCTCCATGCACCCCGCTCGCGCCCACGTGACGTGTGAGGCCCCATAACCTAAACGGCTGAACCGCGGAGGTGATGGTGAGTAGAAGTGCTCGGAGCATCTTACAGCAGCGGAAGCAACGAGCCGGGCTCGAGCTGCGGGGACTATGGACAGAAAGAGAGTGGAAACATAGCGCCCGGGCCGGGAGACAGGTGCGCACGCGGAAAGGCGCGTGACCATATGTCCGGGCGGTGCTAGGGTATCGTACGGTGCTAGGGTATCATACATATTCCAAAAACCCTAGCAAGCCCTAGAGCTGGGATGTTTGCTGCGCCAAACAACATGTACTCGTATGGCCAATTGATGGGTGACAAATTGAGTGGCTAATTGAGCGGCAAATTGAGTGGCAAATTGAGTGACAATTAACAGGAAACGATTAACTTTTTGGCAAAGTTCTGCCAGCAGGAAAGGTAAAATATATGCATGGCCAAACGCTCGTACTCGTATGGCCATCAATAGTGACAGTGCTCGTGACAATAGAGTTACAAAGCTCGTCCAAGACATCCAAGAAATCATAAGCGCACCAAACCCCATCAACGTCAAAATCATTGCCAGCGCGCATCGTCCAGTATTGGACTCGCTAGCGATGACCTCACACTCTTACGGGTGCCGATGCACTTTGAAGAACGTGAATATTTGATGTAGAAATCGGGGCGCCGGCACAGCGTTATTCATACATTCGTATTGTATCTGTGATCATTTCGTTAATGATTTGAGTCGAAACGGGCGTGGCGCGTTCTTAAAGGATGCGTTCTTGAAGTTGCGTCGGCCCCCGTACAACAAAATGATTGCTAGCGCGTGTAGACTTGTAATGAATGAATGCTTCGAATGCTATGAGTGAATGCTAGCGCGCAAAAACTTGGAAGGGGAGTGCATGGCCGTGTTTTCCACTTTTCCTACCCCTCTACGTGTGTATCGGTGCAAGTATCAGTGTATCGGTGCACGTATCGGTATTAGTATAAAGTGATGGGGCGGCTAGTGCTTCCTTATACCCGAAGCCCGTACTGCGACTCGGCTTTGGGTGTTGAAGTTTAACGCCCCCCCCCCCCCCCCCCCCCCAACGGAGACCGCCCCAACCCTAATTCCGTATACCGTGCGGATCGCTACCTCAAAACGTCCAAGCTGCAAAGTCAAGGTAGAAACGGGACACGACTTTGGGCGCACGAGTCGGGAAAACCACACTATCTACCGAGTATGATTGGGCGCAGCGATGATATGGATGGTCTATCATCGGTGCTTGATGATGCAGCGCATGTGCGCGGCACGGCGACTCACTACCGGGAAAAAGGAACATCGGTGCGGACTTGATCAACCTCGTCAACCCTCCCACGCACAATTACGCGAAGCCGCTGCCAAAGGCAACGAGCCGGAAGATGGCAGGCGAGTTGCTAGTGGCTGTTGGTATAAGTAGCTCCCCGGCCGGGAGCGCATATGGCTCGCGGGCGATGGGGCAGCCCGTACTGAAACATGATTATACGGGTAACTTAACCGGTTGAAACCACCAACTAACAGACCGTACGGGTCGTACTAGAACAGTTGAATTGTTGGGAAACCCCATAACTAGTTTAGATCAGACCCACTATTTGTTTTTGACGTGTAGCAAGACTGCCTTTTACCGGCTTTCACCCGTTCGGCGAGTAATCCGCCATCACGACATCATTACGGCGTAATTATGACGTGTACACGCCGCTAAGGGATTAATCCGTCCGTCGTTGCTTATTGTAGTCGCGACATGTTGTGGTAAGCGACTAAAAGTAAAGTCTGCCCCGGGCCATCAGCCGAAGTAGCCGCCCCAACGCTTGACCTCATGCGCCAACTGCAATCGTAGGTCTGGCATATAACCCTTAGACCATTGCTTCATTCGAACCCCAGGGCTAATGCATCAACCGGGTAAACCTGGGCCGATATTGCCGAAATATACGCCATGCCGATATTGCCGAAATACATCGACCAAGATTCTAACCCCGGATCTCTCGCTTACGAGACGACCGCTCAACTTGTAGTTCGGTAGTTTTGGGCACTCCTTTCCGTCGCCGCGTACCACACGCCGTCTATTACGCTCGCCAAATTCTTGAGATGGCTGGCCCGTCTCAAGATGCCCCCATCGCATTCTCGCCCTTTGCGGGCGGTGAAATCGGGAGTGTTGTCGCCGCATTCACCGAGTCTGTCCGGCGGCTGTCCGCGGTGTCCAGTGAGCCGCCGCCGCGGGAAGCGCCACCTAAAACCGGCTCGTCCCCTCAGGCTGCGAGCTTGTCCGCGCTGCATGCAGAAGGTTCTCGCGCATCGGTTCCTCAGGATACGGCGGTTGAGAAGCAAGGGCAGCCTATGAAAAGGCGCCCCGTTCGGGTGATTGCGGCCGCCGCTATCTCTTTCGCGCCATCAGTAGGCGATCCTATCCCGGCGAGTTTGTCACCGCGCATGGTCCGATTCGCCATTTCACCCTGTCCACTCCAAAGTCTCGTGCACCCGTGTCGAAAGCACAGCCCGCAAAACGAGGTGGACGGGGTGAATTAAACCCATACGGCACGTTCCCGGGGGATTAGAACCCGTCCACCGTCTCGTCCACCCGTGTCGAAAGGCGTAATGTACCTGGTAAGCGACTACTCGTACCGGTACCAGTACCAAGAGCACCAGGTGTCCTGCTCGTGCGGCCCTGAAGCGACTGCCTATACCCTGGATCGAGACTAATCCTTACCTTGGAGCGACTACAGTACCCTGGAGTCACCCTAGTCGGTGCGTGTACCTGTCGCGCGGGATTATTCGTCCATCAGCGAAATTATTGACGACTTGACATTTCAAAGTTGAGTCGGGGGGGGGGGGGGGGGGGGGCGCTGCGTGTAACGCAGCGAAAACTTGAAGATGGCAGGCTCGATTGTTATGGCTGCTTTTATTTCTACCCGTGCTGCACCCAAAAAGGGCGCAACAACAGGTGCCTAGTTCCCGTACCACTGAGTAGCACTTGTAGCCAAAAAGCGGTTAGGTCAATGGAGGAAACCCCATAAACTAGTTTAGACCGTGTCAAAGTTGAGTCTGCTTTTGCCAGTCATGAGCGAACGGAGAGAGCGGTGGATTGACGGAGAAGGGATAGCGCCATGTCATGAAGGGGGCACCGGGAAGGGCACCGCTGCGGAGTCCTGAAGGACTTGGAAGTGGCGGAGGGGCGAGATGTGACCAAAGAAGAACCACGCGCTAGGTGAAGGAAGAACGTTGGGGTCGATGTACTCCAGAACGACGTCGGAGTTAGTGGCCCAGCCGCCTTGGTAGCGAATGTGGGACAGGGGAGCTCCGATGGCGTTATTAGCGGCAGACGCTGTCCCCTTGCGAAGGCTGTGTGAGCTCCAGGAAGTGTCGGCGGGAGGGGCAGCACCGACAAGACGGACGGCTGTAGACAGCCAGTCCGACATGGTAGCGGCGGTCCAAGGTTTTGACTGCTCGCTTGGGGTGGTCGCCCAGAAGTTTGTTTCGGCCAAGGCAAGAGTAACAAGGGGGACATGCTGTACGTTGTCGATGAAGTGGTGCATGAGGCGTGGAACTCGGGGGTGTTCTGCCACCGGAAGGAGAAGCACGCACATGTCGTCGGGTCCCCGTCGGCCAGCGCGACCTTTCTCGCGGTACACCTGCAGGGTAATGTTATAATCGTCGACATGCACATCCCGCACTCGGCAGGAGACGCCAGTAAGTCCCCTGGCAAAGAACATGAAATTGACAACCGAAGCCATGGGGGCTTGGAAGTCGTGCCGGTACTCCGTGGTGGGAGCAGACATAATTAGCTCGGCCTTCTCGACGAATCTGTAAGCCGCATCAGCAGACAGAGGAACTCGCAAAGGGGCGGCCTCCAGGCGGCGCTATCGCAACATCAGCCCACGCCTAGCTGCAGTAAGGTGTAAGATGTCCTTGGCGATTGGGTCGAGGTTGTGCAGCTCGAAGAACCTGTTGATTGAAGACAAGTAGGGTTGAAGTGACATAGCTCCTCGCTCACCAATCCAGGCAACGTACCGGAAGACAGCAGCAGTAGTCGCCTCCAACGGGCTGATGTTCTCGGAGTCGTGGCAGAACTCCGCGAACTGGGAGAGTATGCCGGCGTAACTCTTGAGTGTCTGAGCGGTGAGGGAGCTGGGGAGCAAGTCGAGCGTCCGCTGTCCTAACTCGTCTCAGCCGAAAGCATCATGCAGTCGAGATCGCAATGAAGCAGCCCATGGAGCGACAGCCTCGGGCTCGTCAATTACGTAAGTGCGTCGTCTTACCGACAGAGTGCCAGGGGGCGACTACTGTTTGCAAAGTACTCGGCAGCAGCGGTTAGGTTCCCGGCGGTTGGCCGGTAGTTGCTGGACGGGTCTGCAGCAGCACCAGTACGGGTGTGCGGGGCTAGGTTCAGGTAAGAGGGCCGCCCCGCGCGCCCTTCGCGCTTGTAGCGCCTGTCACGCGTGTAACGTGCACGCGTGAAGCTCGGTCGTTGCGAACCAGTTGTAACACGCAGTGTGACAACCGGATGACGCATCGATGAGATGGTACATGAAGCGGTTGATTGAGCCGCCATGTGCAGGTGTGCGGATGGTTGAGCCGCACTCGGCTGTAGCTGTAAGAGGCGCCGCACCGAGGAAGGTCTAAATGAAGTCCGTAAGGTGGTGGTGGTGGGGGAGGGTGGGGGGGGGTCAGGTCATGATACCGGGCGCTCATCCCGTCGTTGAGCTGCAAGGGTTCGCCTTGCGGCGGCCACCGAAAGGTGACCTCGCAAAGCTCCTGCAGATCCGACGAAAGATCCTGCACACCGTCACTCGTGCTCACCTTCGCGACCACGCCCGCGTCCACCACCACGTCCACGTCCACGTCCACGCCCGCGCCCTGCAGCCGCTGCCGGCACTACACGAGCAGTAGCGGTCGCTTTTGCGCTGCTGGCAACTGTCGCCTCGAAGACACGACGCTCGTAGTCCCTCATGAGGTCCCCAAAATTCGCAGAACCCATATGCTCAGCAGCAGGCTGGAAATGCTGGGCTCGCAGCACGTCCAATACACCTTGGTCACCGTGCACACGCTTGACCTCATTAAGCCTCCGTAGGAAGGCCAAACGAAAGCGAAACGCCTTGTCGATGGCTTCGGCGTGATTCCGAGCTCGTGCGAAGTAGGGGTTGAAGTCTTGATTTGCAGCAGGGACGTGGGGCAGCAGCTCGTCGAGAGCTACGAAAAGTGCGGCCATGTGGGCACCGAAACACGACATCCAAAGATACTCCTCCTGGGCCGGCAGACGCCGGTCATCCTGCTTGAGGTACTCATTCGTTGGGTCGGTGCTCAGGGGGAAGAGTCCCGGCACTCGGCTGACCTGTCGAACGGCCTCGTTACCATACTCTGCTCGTTGCAATAGCTCTGGCACCGCGAGGTAGTCATTTTCGTCACTGATTTTCGCTCGCGTAGTTGGCTGACGTCTCACGGATTTTGCTCCGACACGGCCGCTCAAGGCTAGCTCTAGCAAGTCGGGGCGTACTGCGGCTCCCCCGCTGCCTGTCGGCTGTCCCGCAATGCGCTGCCCGGAACCGGAGCCATGTGCCCCGTCTCCACCAACAACACGATCACGAGCCGTTAACTGGGCAAACGCGGTTGCAAGCTCGCGCGCATCAATGTAGACTGGGCCTTCACAACTGCATGTAGCGATTCGAGCGTCGGCTCAACGACGGGTTCTTCTCCATCTGACATGGTAACACACGGACGTACGGATGAAAATATCAGACACGGGTGGTGAGCCGGGTGTGGTCTTGAACAACCTGGGGTGACCTTGCTTGCAACAGGTTATTACTAGACAATTTTACCATCGCTGCGTGTAACGCAGCGAAAACTTGAAGATGGCATGCTCGACTGTTATGGCTGCTTTTATGTCTACCCGTGCTGCACCCAAAAAGGGCGCAACGACAGGTGCCTAGTTCCCGTACCACTGAGCAGCACTTGTAGCTGAAAAGCGGTTAGGTCAAGGGAGGAAATCCCGCCATAAACTAGGTTAGATCAGCATAATCTGAATACGGGTACTACATGTACGGGCGCATGCAGCACGACTACGACGGACAGTACAAGTATAGTACCCGTAGTCGTGCTCATATCTCGTCTAACTTTTCGTGACGGTGCTCATATCTCGTACGCATAATAATGATGTAGGGGACTGTAGGTATGCCCGTAGGTATGACCGTATGAGTAGGTGGATTTGTTACTGCCTTTTTTGTAATTCACACCAGCACGAGCAGGAGTGACGTGTGAGCGCATGCCGGCATGCTCCACACCAGGGCGAGCCCACTGTCGGATCGGTCTGGTGCGGGATGCGGCACGAGCAGGAGGCGCTGCACCGCAAGCTTTCGCATTTGCTGACACCTGCCTCACATATCAGTGTCGTTGGAACGACTGGCGGCGCTATGGAGGGCGCGTTCGCACTGGATCCAGAGCAGTACAACTGGGAAGACGGGGCGAGTGGCGGCGAGCGGCCGCTGGTCGAGTGGAGCGTGGAGGATGTGTGCTTGTGGGTGGAAGAGCTCGGCCTGGTAGGCCCCAAAGCTATCGTCGCCCTGATCACGGAGCAAATGTTGACGGGAAGCGGAAGGGCAAGGGGAAAGGGGGTCTCGCATTGTTACGTGTTGGGTTGGTATACGCCGAGGGCGGTGCAAATACGCCCATCTGGACCCACCAATGGCGTAATGTGCCGCTGTCTTTTAAATGAACACACGAATGCATTTCATGCAGAAGCCTGTATATCTCGACCTAGTCCCAGTATTCCTAGCTTAGCACCATCCAACCCGCTGAGTGATTAATGACTCGGCCAACATGAGGAGATCTGGGCATTTTGGCATCTCAGGGCGAAAGGGGCTGCCACAGGGATTGGGGACCCCGTTTGATAACACCATTGCAGCTCGGTCTGAACTTGACACTGCTGATGGATGCAGCCGCAGTACTGCGAGACTTTCCGGTACAATCGGGTGCATGGCAAAAAGCTGGTGAGGCCATCAGCTGGAAAGTGATATGTGTGAGCCTGGCCCATGCTCCCACCTGAAAACATGGGTGCACCTCACCATCTGGCATGTGCTGTGGCACGCAGATACAAGTGCACTGCTCCGATCTGCCCAAGATGAACATAACGTGAGGGCGAGATGGCGCGAGCAAGCCATGTGCAGTGCCGCAGCCTTGCAAACGTATCCATTCCCGCTCCTGTCCTGCTTTGCATTTTCACCTGAGCATCCCCTCCATGCGTCCCACTGTCCTTGGCAGGAAATTTGAACACATTCTCCAGATCTCCAGGGCCGTGGACGACCTTTCTGGCCGCCCCACGGAGAGGTGTGATCCGACCATGTCAACAGTCCACGTCCCAGTGAAGAGCTCAGCCGTCCTCAGCCGGAGCTTCGGGCGGTACTAAGTCACGCAGGCACGAACTGTCCAACTATAGATGCTCAGTTGCGGTGTGCCTTGGTGTAAATTGAATTGTCCTTTTACCAACACAGGCGGGAAGGGCGCAGGGCAGGATGTGCGCCATCTTGTGCTGCTGTGCTTCAGCGCATTTCTGCGTCTTGCGGGCTGGTCCAGCAACATAGCGCGCCCTAGCCAGCCTCACAATCAAGTGCTGGCAAGTAGCAAATGTTCAGACTATGACAGTAGCATGACTGGCAGAGCACTTTTCCGAACAAAACCAAACATCTGACATGTAACGTGTACATTGCCCTTAAATACTACTCATACACATCGACACGCATGTGGCATGTGGTGCCGACGAGCTCGTGAAAGCGATCCCATGGCATTTATCACAGGGAATCCCCCCTCCCCCCAGCCGACTGGAGTTGTGTGTTGACAGTCTTTATTGCTGAGTAAGATCATGGAATGAAACTCGGTCGACCGCCTGCCCCCTCCCTCGCGCCTCTGCAGAAACCCTCGCCATCCCCATACATTTAAGGATAGTAGCAGGGGATAGTAGTAGGGGAGACTGGCATGGAGCATATAGTCTCCATGTCTCCATGGATAGTAGTGGGGGAGTCCAGCATGGAACATGTAGTCTCAAGGAGCGGGGCGATAGAAAGCAAAGGTGTGCAGCAAGGGTCGAAAGTTTTGCGGATATAGCGGGTTCGTCCGGGTACTCGTAATCCTTTTTGCTTATATGAGCAAATTCATCGTCAGCTATCCGCGCCAGCATATGTTTTACGGCCTTCCGCCCTAATTCACCCTTGCTTCAATATATTCGTCGTCGCATCGTTGAGTACATGACGCATCGCCTGTACATGCCGAGTACCATGAGTGAAGTATGATTAATAAGCTCTACTTCACCCCCTATCTATTTCGCCTGCTCCATATCATCCTTAGCGACTATCGCTTACCGCTGCTGGCCTCACGGCTATTCGTCCTGTTGCGACATCCTTGCTTGCTTGACAGCTTCGAGTCCCCCCGCTGTGCAAAGGACAGCTCTCTTCGGCGCCCCTTCTCGCTCTCCTGCAACTCGTTGCAATGCCCCCTCGCTGCACTCCCTGCCAGTCCCTGGCGCCAGCCGCGACGTCGCCCGCCCGCCTGCTCCGTTCACACCGCCCCGGACCACCGAGTCGCCAATGCGGTGACAGGGCTCAAGCGTCAGTAACAGCCTGGCCGTCGGCGGGGGCAAGTAGAACCGAGGCTGCGTCACGAACCGCCGCCGATACGTAACCTCACTCTGATTCCGCGTTTCCGCTGCGGCGCAGTGGCTCTTGGCATATTTCCTGCTGTTAGCGACACCGCGACGGCGCACGATGCCGGCGAGCAGCTGCCAGTTGCTGCGCTCAGCTGTGGAAAGCGGCGGCTCTTCAGCGGTGCGCTGGCGGCAGCAGCGGTGGCGGTTGTGCCGGCCGGCGCGGCCCACGCCCTAACGCGCGGGGACGGCATCGAGGGGATGTCGCTGGAGGCGGCACTGGGAGCGACCCTGCGCGCCAAGGCGGCGCTGAAGCAGCTCACGGCCTCGCTGTCGCAGGTTGGTTCCCGCGCATCGATAGCAGGCTCGCGATAAGGGTTCGCATTCTTGTGAGCGCGGTCCGGCGTTGATGTGGTTCAATAAATGCATGTGTGGATTACCCGTACTCGAATACTGGTATGCAAGCACATACAGTGAGGTATGCTACTACATGTTATATGTATGTGTCTTAACATATACTAGATAGATGTAATCCTTAGAGAGGGGTGAGGGGTCTCTTGCTTTTGACGTGTCGGGCTCTGTCGGGGGGGGGAAGGTATATGTCAGCGCGCCTTGTCTAGAGAGAGTCGCAAGACAGCGGTGCGATTGCAAGCCCGTGTGGATGAGATTGCTCTGATCTATGCGCCTGGGCCGGCAGGACGCAGGACGCGACCCCCTGGCCAACCCGCAGATGATCGCGGTCCTGGCGGAGGAGCTCGCGGCGGCGCTGCCCTTGGTGGGCGCCGAGGCGGCGTACAACCAGCGGGACTGGCGGCTGCGGCTGCGGGGCTCCCCGCTGGACTCCATGGTGTCGGGCTTCGCGCTGCTGGACAGGGCAGCGGATGGGTGCGCTGCCGAGCGGCCTGAGCGCCCCCCGCCTTCCCCCCCCTCCCATGCTTGCCTGGCTCACTGTGCGCCTAAATGCTCCTGCCCAACCTGCCGCGGCGTGGCAGGGCCTCGGAGGAGGGGCAGAATCGGAACATCTCCATCAAGGACATCGAGCGGCTGGAGGAGATGGAGGCTCTGACCACCGCCGCCCTGGACGCCGTTGAGGCGCTTGCAAGGTGGATGCGTGTGCCCATGATGCCGACCTTCATCCCCAACCTGCGAATGTTAGCTCCGGGCGGTGGCAGCGCCAAGGCGTGTATCGCCATGACTCGGCATGCCCTGCCATCTGACTCGGTGTGGTGGCCGCCATGGGATTGCTGTCCGGTGCGCAGCGAGGCCAAGCAGCACGCCCAAGGGGACAACAGCCGGGAGCTCCTCTTGAGGGCGCGCCAGTACGTGCTCACCGCCGAGTCAGCGCTGGACGGCATCATCGCGGAGCTCCCAAAGAAAGAGCTGGCAGCGGCGGCCGCAAAGCTTGTGGCGCAGGGAGCGTGAGGTCGGATCGCATGCGGCACACGGCTGTTTAATGATTGACATCTCTGGATCTGTGCCAGGGCCGAGGGATCTCATGTCGCCATGAAGGCCAAATGCACCTTGCGCCGCGACTCCGTGTGCCGCTGTGGTGGGGCCATGCCATAAGCGTATACGTGTATGAATTATTAGCATTCATTATGTATACATACATATATATGTACATATATAGATATATGTATATATATATTTGTTTTATTTGTGAGTGTGTATGTGTGTATTAGTAGTAGTGGTATGGTCAATGACCTGCAGCACAACGAGTAGCGTATTCCCGCCACAACAGCCACATACATGCCTTGACACGTATGCGTAAACAACTCAATGCCAGCATGCCAGAATCTGGACATGAGCTGTAGAGGACACCTGACGCCGCCTCCGGAAGGGCGGATGAGGGTGGGCTCCGGGTGAATTCACCCAACACGAGCCGGCCAGCAGGGATGAATGTACAGTTACACCGCTAGCGCGCGAGCGATCCGCCGCTGGTCCATCGCTGGCCGGAGCAGCGGCGGCCGGCTCGACTAGAACTCGTTGTCGGAGGACGCCTCGTCCAGGTCGGACAGCTCCGCCTCGTCGCCGCCGATGAAGCTGCCGCCGCCGCTGCCGCTGTCCTCTTCGCGCATCGACAGCTGACCTGAGTCGTCGCTGCCGCTCGCCAGGTCGTCGCCCTCGGAGCCCGAGTCGTCGTCGCCCATCATGTCGCCCTGCACGCGGCCCGACGCGTAGCCGCCCGCCCCGAGGTCGCGCTTCATGGTGCTGCCGTCTATCAGCGGCGGGCAGCGCAGCGACAGGGCGAGTCAGCCTCTGGATGTCACGCACGCGCATGCAGCATGCACAACCAGCCAAATGAAGCGATGCTTCGCCCACAACTTGCAGCGTGGGGAACGGACTGCATGCAGTGGTGGGGGCGCCTCTGGATGTCACGCACTCTGCATATCATGTATGTACAAGTGCCGACGCACGTATAATAACCCTTAGATTATATAACCGTCAGATTGGCCTTAAATTCAACCTATATAATAACATTCGCTGTATTTCCGCGATAGTTTCGTATACAATTGACCTCCGACAGGCAGGGCAGGTTCTTATACGCGGTGAATATACATCTGGGGGGGTCGCACGTTTCTGCCCCTGCTGCTGCGCCATGGCGCCGCCGCCGTCATCCGACTCGTCCGAGTCCGAGTCATCCAGGCCGTTCTCATCCACCTCCGCCTCACCGCGTAGGATGCGCATCTCCTCGTCGCGCAGCTTGCGCTGCATCTTTTTCATTTGCCTGCGCGCCCAACAGGGGCAGCCGCCCAAACCTCAGCCACGCAGTGTGTGTGTGTGTGTGTGTGTGTGTGTGTGTGTGTGTGGTGATGTGTGGGGGGAGCGTAGGCGGCATGACACGGACATTCAAACCACACCACCATTGCATCACATTGGGGCTAGGGCCGCACCGCTCGTTCTCCGCCGCCTTCTCCTCCTCCGCGCGGTAGTAGTTCTCCAGCTCGCTCTCCAGGTATTCCAGGTTCCGGAAGCGCTCCAGGTACACGTTGTACCTGACAGCACAGGCGCAGGCGAGGGCAGAAGAGGGGATTGGGGGGGGTCAGCATCGGGGACCAAACCCCGCTGTCACTGGTGTTGTGCAGTATATATAGATATATACCAGTCCAATAATAATGAGACATGTGTGTATTTGGGTTTGGGGGGGGGGGGGGGGGGGGGGGGGGGCGGCGCACATGTTTTGCAGGTCCCCCTGCAGCCGCTCGTACTCGTCCATGTACGCGGGGCGCACCCCCTGCAGGCGGCCCAGCCGCTTCTCGTTGCGCTCCAGCTCGCCTTTGCGCTTCTCAATCTTGGCGTCCATGTTTTTCTCATCCTGCTCCAGGTTCTCCAGCATCTGGTCCACCGACCTGCGGCGGAAGGCGACCATCAGCGCCATGCCTCTGACCCCCCTCCCCCTTCAAACTAGCATACCACCAAGGGTGTATGCAGAGCGGTTGTGTGTGTGTGTGTGGGGGGGGGGGGGGGGGGGGGGGCGCTCACTGGATGTTGCTCTGCACCGACGCGACCTCCTCCTGGATGCTGCGCTCGATGAGCTCGGTGTCCATGGTGCGGTGGATGGCGCGGTAGCGGTGCTCGCGCAGCTCCGGCTCGCGCTCCAGCGCATAGTACAGCGCGCTCCCCGTCTGCCGTGTGGTGAGCGTCACCCGGGTCAGCGCGGGCGGCAATGGGTGGGGGGCAATGGAGCGGTGTGCGGCCTGATGCGCTCCGCCCTCACCTGCGTGATCTCGCTGGCCAGCTGCCGCGTGACCTTGGCGTCGAACAGCTTGCTGTTCATCGCGGGCAGCCCATCCGTGGAGGCGGCCAGGTCGTCCGGTGAGTCCTCGTCCGTCGCGCTGCTGGTGGCCTTGTACAGCAGCAGCGCCACCTTGAGCAGCTCCTTCACCGCCAGGCCGTCCGCCGCGTACAGGCGCTTGATGTTGAGCTTGATGCGTGACTTGGTCAGCATCACCTGCGCCACCGACTTGAGGAAGAGCACGCGGTCCGACTCGGTGCTAATGTCGTCTGACACGTCCGTCCCGGGGTCGTACCTGCCCCCGCCAGACATCCCCCACATGGCGCCGTCAGCCCCAAAGCCGGCGTGGGGATGGAGAGGGGACACAGGGGAGGGAAAGGGGTGGCCGCACCGCTGCAGCAGCCAGTACAGGCAGTCCGCGACGAGCTCAAAGTTGGGGTTGCGGAAGTTTTCCATGGAGATGAGGCGTGGGTAGCCCAGCGACCGCATGACCTCCGTGAAGTCTGCGCAACGCGGGGTGGGAGGGCGCGGGTTAGGTACAGGACGAGGCGGAGCTTCCGCCCCTAATCAACGGCGATAGCGCATCAGCTCCCCCCGGCCTCCCCCCTCCTCCACCTCTCCTCCCTCTCCCCTCCCGGCTTCTCCGGGTACGCCACCACGTGCTATGACCGGAGGTGTCGGCAGACAAAATGCCGATTCCAGCAGAATGGGTCCCCGGCCGACGTCTGCGCCTCCCTCGCCAACGCCAGCGACCCGGCGCAATCAATGCGGCGGAGCGCCTCCCCCCCTGGCCCCCCCCCCCCCCCCCCCCCCCCCCCCCACTCCCCGTCGTCGCGGCATGGAGGTCCTGCCCCCCCCCCCCCCCCCCCCCAACCTCCCCTCCCACGGGCACCACCCACCCGCGCCCCGGCCGTCGCGCTGCAGCCGGCGGTGCCGACAGCCACGGCTCACACGGGGAGGGGGGGGGGGTGCTAGTATCGCCGCGCCGGCGGCGCCGGTGTTTGCAGCATGGGCGGGCGGCCGGGGGGCCGCGGGGGCTGCGGGCCGCGGGGAGGGAGGAGCCCTGGCAGGAGCCATGCCGGGGGCACTCACTGCGTAGCTCACGGTACGCCATCTTGCCGCTGACGTCAGGCCCTCTGGCAGGTCGCGGTCGCTGTCGCTGACTGCTGGGGCGCGGGAGCTGGGCGGGAGCTGACGGGCTATGGCGCCAGCCTGCGTGTGTCCTGCGCTACCCTGTAGCTCTGCCTGCTGTCTCGACCGAGAGCTGGTGGGCGTCGCCGTGCCGTGGGGAGGGGTAGTCTCACCGCCGCGCGCTGACAATGCGAAATCCTACTGTCGGCGAAATGTGTCGGATGAGCATTATTCGCTGTAACAAAAAATGGATTGATTGGATGGCCGCCGCAGATTAGTCTTATTTACAACAATAACTTCAGATATCAGAACAATTAAAACGCATAAGCACCGCTAAAATTTGCGCAGTGTTTTAATCGGCGCAGAGTGCATCAAATAATCGGTAACTGCTTGTGCAGTTGTGTGCCTACTCTAGCAACAAAGGCCCGCGATTGTGCCCCGATTTGTCGGTAAGCTTCGGATGATGCTGGAGCCTGGAGGTAGCGAATACCGGTCCGGATGTACGGGTATTTATTACCGCCAGGGGAGCAATAGCGCAGCACTATTTTTTCGATCTCGGCAGCCCTCCCCACCGCCCTGGAAGCGGCGCGACAGCGGACAGCCACAGAACCACAGCCACAGCTGCCGCCGACCACCGCCATCGACCACCACACAGCATCCTGGGAAGAGGATGGGCCTTGTGTGCCCATGGGTCGGCGCGGCTCCTGGTCCGCATACAGGGCCGCTGTCGCGAGTGGCCGGGCGATGGTGCCCGCAGGGCGAGAGTGCTGCTCGGCGAGTAGCGGCGAGGATCAGCAGCGGCGACGGCGGACTAGGGCGGGGCGGGCACATTGCGGGCGCCGTGCACTGGCGCTCGTGGCCTGTCGGTGGGGAAGGGGCGAAGCGGGCGAGTAGAGGCAGGGCGCTGGCGTCCCGCGCAGCAGGCAGCAACGGCAAGAGTGCGCCGCGGAGGGGCGACGCGCCGGCGGACACCCCGAGCGGCGGCAGCATGTACAGCAGGTGGGCGCCAGGGGGCGAGGGGCTGAGCGGGCAAGTGCATTGTCCCCCCCCCCCCCCCCCCCCCCCCCCTTCCCACTTTTCCTATGCGGCTGCTGCACGCTGTGGCTTTGGTAGCCGGTGCACGGGCAGCAGAGTTCTTCCATCAGCAGTCGCACCGGTGCATAGGGTGCTGCGGCAATTTCGAGGACTCGTGTCGAACACCCCTCCCCTCCCTGCTGATGCCCGGCGACTCGCAGCTTCAGCTCCATCTACCTGTACAGCATCGAGGACAGCCTGCAGCGGCTCAACAGCGGCGGGAGATCGCCAGCCACGGGGCCCGCGGGGCTCACCAACAGCGCCGTCAATGCGCCCACGACCACCCGGGGGCTGCGCGAGTTGCTTGGCACCCTCGCGTACAAGTACTACAACTGGTGCGGCGGTGCATGGCCCCTTCGTGCCTCTACTAGCCCCTCACGCGGCCTGTTAGAGGGAATGGCGGGGGGAGGAGTCACCCCCTCCCCCCCCCCCCCCCCTGCTGGCATCCCTTCCCCTGTCATGTCAGGCGGACCGGCACCGGCAGCGACATCATCACCTTCTTCATCCTGGGGATGCTGGTGACGGCGGGCCTTGTGAGCATCAACTACACCCTGCTGCACGCGGCCGCGGGCGGCGACCTGCGCAACCTGTGGGTCAGCTTCTACGAGGTGGTGCAGCTGTCCTTCCAGGATGGCTTCCCCGAGCTTGACGACCCCGACCTGCGCAAGGGCGTCGCGCTGCTGGTGGCCACCACGGGTGCGGCGGGCGGCGCACTGCCCTTGCGACATGCGGCGCATTCCCGGAAGGCGCCCGCGCGCCCTGACATGCCTGTCCTGAGCACCGCACTGCACCGGCCCTTTGCAGGGCTGGTGCTGTTCACCATCCTGCTGGCGCTGGTGGAGCAGTTCTTCCTGGAGGTGCTGGAGAGTAACGTGGAGCGCGGCAGGTGTGCGCAGCCGCCTCTTTGGCCAGGCATGACAAGGGGCATCGCACTGCTGCTCCTGCCGCTGCGAGACAGGGGGTTGGTTGGCCTGGGGGGGGGGGGGGGGTAAAGGCTCAGTGGCTGGGGCGCACCTGTGATTGCGCATGTGTGGGTTTGCATGTTGCGCAGCGCGGTGTATGAGCAGGGGCACATGCTGGTGCTGGCGTGGATGGAGTCCGCGCTCAGCCTCAACGCGGTGTGGAAGATCCTGCAGCAGGCGAGATCCCCCCCACTGGCCCCTCCACCCCTTCCTCCTGGCAGCCCTCCCAAATCTGGAACTACAGCCTCATTATGATGCCCTATTGATCATTTTACATGCAGTGAGGGAAAGGAAGGGGGGGGGGGGGGGGGCAATAATGTCTCCTGAGCGGCAATCGAGGGAAGCTTCAGTGGCTGCCGCCGCCGCATTCCCCGCCCACCCCCCCCCCCCCCCCTTTCTGCCTCATGCCCGTCGATAGCGTAGAGGCACGCGCGGTGGCTTGCCTCACGTGCCTGTGCGGGCGGGGCGGCAGGCCTGTGAGGCAAACCGCTCAAAGGGCGGCGGCGTCATTGTGGTGCTCACCGACGAGTCCAAGCTCAAGATGGAGCATCTGTTTTCGCGCTACATCCCGGAGGAGCAGCGCCACGGCTCCAAGTTTGTGTTCCGCCAGGTGACCCCTCTACCCCCCGCTTCCTCTCCTCCCCCTCCTGCGCGCCTTGCGCTGGGGAGTGGTGAGCGCAGGAGCAGAAGTTATGATCCTGCTAATGCAGCTGCTGCTCACTGAGCTGCTCTCTCTGAGCGCGGCTGGCTGACTGGCTGGCAGGGCTCGCCGCTGATCCCGGAGCAGCTGGAGTACGTGTCGGCGCGCACCGCAGGCAGGATTGTCATCGTGAGCGACTCGTCGCGCATGTCCACGGAGGCAGACGCGCAGGCGCTGCGCACCGCGGTGCTTCTGGACGAGATGTACGAGCCTGGGGAGCCGCGCGGGCCCATCATCGTGGAGCTCAAGACAGGCGTGTCGGCGCAGCTGGTGCGCTTGCCGCCCGTACCTGCATGACACCACGGCATGAGCCGGAATGGCAGCCTCTGGCGGATGAGACCATATACAGCACAACGCACACAACACCAGCCGTGCTGCACCATTGTGTGTGTGTGTGTGTGTGTGTGTGTGTGTGTGTGTGTGTGTGTGTATGCAGGGGGGGGGGGGGGGGGGGGCACTTTGTTTATACTTCTGATCACAAGGCTGGAATAACAAGCGTGCGGCGACAACCGCGATCACTTGGGGCAACTGTGTGCCAAGTACCCCATTGATATTGCAAGGCAATTTGGAGAAAACTGACAAGCAAACCCCCCCCCCCCCCCTTCCCTCCATAGCTGCGCAGCGTGTGCGCCGACTACGTCATCCCGCTGTCGACGTACAACATGAATAGCATCCGGTGCGCTCTTCCCCGCCTCCCCATCCTGCTGTATCACACGCCCGCCATGGCAACACCAACGGCTGGCTGGCTGGCACTGAAGAGCGCGGTGTCCCTCGCGTGTGGCCCCAGGTTGGCCCGCATGGTGCAGCGGCCCGTCACGGCCCACGTGACCAACAACATGCTGGACTACAGCGGGCGCTGCCAGCACACGGTGGCGGGCTTCCCCGAGCTGGCAGGGACGCCGTTCCGCAACCTGAAGTACCTCTTCCCGGACTGCACAGTCATGGGAGTCATGAACGTGGCGGGGGGGCGCTGCGAGTGGATGCCGCACAACCACACGGTGCGCCTGGTTGCTTCCCTTGCTGCACACAGCAGTACCCCCCGCTTATTTCCTCGCCTCTGGGGCGTACGGCGAAGGTAGTGCTCATAGGTACAGCGGGAGAATAAGGTTTGCAACAAGGAATCTCACTGTTGACGTTGCCGCCCGGGCCGATTGCTGTCAGTTGAAGGAGGACGACGAGCTCTTCCTGCTGCGCAACTCGCAGATCGGCGGCGGTGCCGACCTGAAGTACGCGCCGCCGCTAAACTCCGTCCCGCCTCGCCTTGCCAGCAGGACTCGCCCTGGCTGCGCCACCATCGAGAAATCGCTGGGTCACCTCGCTCATGCCCGACCCGCTTTTGCGCCTTGGCAACGTTGTCGCTGCTGACAGGCCCACGCCGATGGCTCAGAAGCCCGACCTCAGTAGCGACTGGGTGGCAGCGATCGCAAAGCAGTCAGTGGACGACGAGCTGAGGGTGCTGGAATCCGACCTCCTAGGTGGGTGGGTTGCCCTCCACGCCCGGGTTTACGGACCCGGCCTGCTCCCGCCTCAGAGCGCAGGGCTGAGCGGAGCCTGTGACGCCCGTCTGTGGCGCAGACGAACGGCGGGAGAAGGTGAGCGCCACGCTGCAGGATGCGGTGGCGCAGGTGGCGCAGGTGCTGCCGAACGAGATTTCGGGCTCGATCACGGAGCTGGCCGATGAGGTCCTCTCTGCGCTCGGCTCGGGGTTCGCTGGCCCGCACGCCCTGCGCAAACGAACTGTATGGTGCTGCTGATGTTTAACGGTGGACTTATCACCGCTGCCCTGGGTTTTTCATATGTACGGGGTCGAGGTGATGCTGACGGATTGGTCCGGCGGTGGTCCAGGGAGGACCTTGACAAGTTGGAAGAGTTGGAGGGCGAGGTGTTGGAGGAGCCCTTCAGTCTGAGCAGCCTCGACGGGGCAATCGAGAGCGAAGAGCAGGAGGAGGGCGTGTCGGAGAAAAGCTCGGGCATGCACGACACGCAGCCGGATGAGTTCCTGAACATCGGTCTGGACGAGGAGGACAACGTGCCTGACATTCGCCGGGGCCAGCAGGTGGGGCACGCTGAACATGCAGCGTATCGCACCCAGCTCCACTCGACTTGGCTATCGATAGCTCGTCGCAATTTTGCTTTTGATTGAGCACCATGCCGGTATGCCTACTGAAGGAGGTCTAGCGCCGCACGGTGACGCACTGTGACATGTTATTTTACTGCAACAAGCAGGCCGGCTCAGTGCTAACATTTGTGGAAATGTGTATCGCATTTCCGAACCGCCGGCGGCGGCGCGCGCGCGCTTCTAATCGCGCCGCCTGGAAATTCCGTCACTGGCCTCTAATTAGTCTTTCAGACAGCCTCTGCGATTCGCTTTTTGAATAGAACGGAGCGGGGCCTACCCAGGGCTTGCCGTATCTGGATCGCTGTCGAAAGGGCCGTCGTAGAGACGCTGCAAGGGTTTCACTGTTGCCAGTCCTGTCTCGGGGCGGGGAAAACAACGCGAGCGCTCGACCAGCAGATCCGCATACATAGCATAGCTGGGTCCTCGCGTCCCTGTCGGCACCGGCCACCTCGGCAGATAGTCGCCTGCGCAATTCGGCAAAGACGTTACATCTCGATTAACTTGCCACACTGAGCGCCTCATTGGCTGCGACCTCGCAGCTTCGGGTACTGGTGATTGGCGCTGCGGAGGACGACTTCATGGCGGAGACAATCAATGAGTTCGATCGCGGCCTGGTACGCGCCGCATGCCGACCCCCGACCCCCCGTTCCCATCCCTCTTTGCTTCGACGACCTGCACGTGTTGACGACGCTCGAGCCTGTGGCTGCTGTCGGCAGGCGGCGCTGCCCGTGGGGTCGGAGGTCACCCTGTTCAACGACCACACAGCGACGTACGATCTCTCGCAGCCGACGGCCGACGAACTGGACTGCAGCATGCGCAACGTCAGCCGCATCAAGGTGTCGCACATCCACGGCGACCCGCTCAACCCGCAGCAGCTGGAGCAGCTGCCGCTGGAGCACTTCAACAGCGTCATCGTGCTGTGCGACAAGCGCTGGATCGACCCCGACGTGGATGCCGCCAACGGCATCGACGTGCGCGACACGGGGGACATGCTGCGGATGGACTCGCTTGTCATGATGGTGCAGATCCACGTGCGCAGCATCCTCAGCAATCGCAGCGCAAAGAACGTGAAGATCATCACGGAGAAAGTCCGTACCCCCTCCCTCTGCTCCCCCCAAACACATTTCATATATAGCATTCCTGGTGACCATGTGATATCTTAAGGTGATACTCAAACACTATACATACAATATATGATTTAAAATAGTATAATATTATTGATATGATTGTAATTTTATGATGTTGCTTGTAAGCACCTCTATGATACATAGTGCCCTACATGCCGCATCATTAATTGCGATGTCAAAATGACTCCCGCGCGCGTGTCCCCTCAGATTGCCTTTGAGGGCGATACCAGATACGACGACCCACTGCGGCTGCCGCTCGGCTTCATGTTCAACCGGAAGGACTTTGCGGCGCGGCTGGTGGCGCAGATTGCGCTGCAGCCCAAGATCCTGCCGATCATGTCGTCCGGCGCGCAGGGCACGCACTACGAGATGCGCGACCCCGAGATGTTTGTCGCGCCGGTGAGGGCTGCGAACCACTGCTGAACAGCCTCAACCACTCGGGCTTTTTCATGGTGTACTACAAGTGCTCACAGTGTGTGCACGGGCGCCGACGCGGAAATGAGAATAAACACTCTGAATAATAAGAATCTTCCCTACCTGCCAGGGGTCGAATGCAGACGACAGTATGTATCCACCAAATGTTCTTATTATAGGTGGCACATGAGCTCATTCTGGGACTTACTATGAATTAATAGGGCTCTTATAGGTCCATCGACACCCACAGTTGTTTGTTAAGATGGATGTGGTTGTGAGAGCAGTCGAACATCGTGTGTTGCTGGTGTTGTCGAAAGCGTAGCAAATTGCGTGTAATGCGACGCTGTGTATCGATTGTGCTTTGGTGAGCTGAGCGCTTCTGCCCGAGGTCCGCATGGGCTGATGCAATGGCTCGCTTGTGGCCGGCAGGGCGAGAAGATGTCCTACTGGGCGCTGATGGAGCGCGTGGAGGACCTCGGCGAGCACCTGCTGGGCTACGTGGAGCTGCCGGCCAATTCGGACTACGAGCTGGAGGTGGTCATCAACCCCTCGGTACCCCCCCCCCCTTCCTGCCCCTCGCCGGCTGTGTGTCTGTACATGATGGTGGTTTATCTGCTGACGTTGCGGATGCGCTGCCGGTCGTGGCGCAGGCCATGTTCCGGGACACCAAGATTGCGTGGGGCAACCGGCAGCTCAAGCTGGTGAGACGCGCTGCTGTTGCCGTTAGCTGCAAGTACACGCAGACACGGATATATAATTGGGCACTAATTGTTTTTATATGGATTTGCAAGTATGGCACTCAACGGAAAGTGGCACGGCTCACACCAGTTATAGAGCTCTTGTGCATGGTGCTGAGGGACACCACCCCGGCCCGTTATTTGGACAGCCATGTAGAAGAACGCCGTGATGGCAGAGGTTTCAGGGTATGCCATGGGCGGCACTGAAAGTGCAGGTGTCGGCGCTGCAATATCAGCACCGCGAATGAGAACCCGCCGTAACTACCGGAGGTCCAATCCAGGCAAGGGTATAGCGGAACACTGTGACGAGCGTTTTTATCGGCTGCTAGCGCAGGCCCAATTTGAGGCTGACAGAAGGCTCTTGTGAGTGAGTCGGCACCCGTACACGTATTAATGTATGTTATGTATGGATGTTATGTAGATATTATGTATGTGCGTGTATGTATATGTATGTCTGTTTGTATGTATGTAGGGATTGGTAGTTTCTGTTTGTCTGCCCGGTATGACATGACTGGCTCGAGTTCCTGTCGCAAAACTGAGCTAGGAGAGCGACGGGCATAGTAGTGACATCACTTATGCCTGTTGGGGGTGTGCGCTCAGATCACCAACAGCCGGCGCGACCCGGAGGAGGGCAACCGCGGGCCGCCGCCGCCCCAGAAGCGGCGCCAGCAGAGCGAGCTGCAGCGCGCGCAGGCCGCGGCCAAGAAGGCCGGCCGCCGGACGGTCTCCAAGAAAGTTAAGGCGCGCGAGATCGACATCGCGCTGCGCGCTTTGCAGCGGCAGCAGCAGCAACAACGATAAAGGGGGGTGGGCTGCTGAGCGTACGGCCAGCGAGTGGGCGCCTTAGTAGATAAGACTTAGTAGAAGGGTGGGTAGAAGCAGTACGAGGCGTGCGTCGAAGCCTGTGTAGGGCGCACTAGTGCGCGGTCAACAGGCGCGTCATGGCAATGGCTATTCCTCCCGACTGAAGCTGAGCCCAGTCCGCCAGGACCAGCGATTCAGGGATTCCGCTCGCATCTTCGGAATGTGAGCATATCATGTGAGTGGGAGATCCAGAGCTAAGATGTGCCACGCACATGTGTAGGTAGGTCGATACAAATAATAGGTGAGGTCAGAGGTGAAACATCAATAACGGGTCACGCCTCCCATGACTTTTTAACTACAGCATCCCACAAAAACCCATGCATATTATTTCTTGGTGATGAGCATAATTTTATTTCGTGGATAAGTCGCTGTTGTAGGCAGGTTTCTGATCGCCGATATAACGCGTTGCTTTCCTCGTGCGTGTTATTGCCATGTGCATGGTTTTGGAGCTCGCATTGGGCCGTCGGTACAAGCAGGGCCTCACACGCTCAACGTGCCTACTGTGCATCAGGGCTGATTATATATTCTATATATGCAGAGCAAATAGAGGCCAATAACGAAGCGTGGAATCCTTGGTTTCGATATCAGCTAAAAGTTAGCGGCGGAGATAATGCGGTGCAGATGTAACTCTAAAGTCGGACGCGAGTCCATCCGTGCGCATATGCTGATGGATCGAACTACTCAGCTGGAAACTCGGCCAGATGCACATTCCGTAAAAATCGGGGTTTGACAGACGCATAAAATGCTTTCGGAAAACCCCGATTTTATGGAATGGTGCATTCTTATTATTTGACGACATGTCCGTCCGTGCCTCCGTAGATGCATCGAGGTTGTGCATGGGTGTAGGCATCTTGCTTAGGGTATTAGTAGTACGGCTGAGTAGAATGCTATAATGATGGCGCGCTAGAGCCGATACATTGTGCCATGCCGCCGCCGCCGCCGCAGCCGCCAGGCACCTGTTATTCGTGTATTATCATGTAAATTGGTAGACGTTTTTTACGCCAACATCCGCGACAAACGTTGCACAACACGACAACCCATGCTACATTTGGTCGTTTTAGCCGCCCGGTGCCCGTAATACATCGCAACCGGCCGCGCCCGGGGCGTGATATGAGTCAATGCAGGTATAAAATACCGGTCCCCGGTGCGGGTCCGGTCCACTACAAAAAGGTGCATTTATTTTGCGAACCGCGTATGTTTTCGCCCCCAGGGCATTAAGGGCTGGCACCAGTGAAAGTGTGAACATCGTAACATACCATCATGAGGAAGTAGCAGACGGCATGGACCGCACGTTGGTAAATAGTCAGGCCGGACTGTAGTGGCACCGGTGCACGCATGACCGAACTACTCGGCACCGCTGGCTCCTTGTCGCCGTCCAATTGTCGTCCGAGTAGGAGGCCCCACTACATACGAGTGTCATAGCACACTGAGCGCACACGCACTTGACTGTCGGTCGTGAGCACATAGTCTTGAGTCACGATCCGAGTGCACGACTTGACAGCGCCGCATGCGCAGTACTCGCACCGCACCACCTCGTCATCCGGACAATCAACCTCCAAATGCCCGTTTCGTCCCACTAATAACCGGCCGATTTCGATGACAGAACATTTTGTCCCGCTGATAAAATACCGATTTCATCGCCCTGATGAGAGACTTTTTTGTCTCTCCGATTACTAAAATGTCATCTTGCTGATACATCCATGTTTTCTCGCTGATAATCTAAGTTTTCGTCTTGCTTTTTACGACATGTTTTGTGCCGCTCGTGACGGGACCGCTGATGGTAGAAATCGTGATGAGACTAGTTTGCCCTACTGATGATATATCGTTTTCGTGTTAATGACGATTTAGTTCATCCCACTATCGATATAATTATTTCGACCCACTTTAGACCGAACTTTTCTGTCTCACATACTGAGACCTAATTTGTACACCGACCTATTCTGCCCCAGGCGCTTTATAGATTTGGCTACCGAGAGCGAAGTAGTGAAGCTCGCGTCGTTCGACACTTTCCGCCGGACTTGGAAGATTTCCCGGATGTCACCACGCCAAAGGTGAAGCGATTCAGCCACTGTCCCATTTGCGCGGGCAAAGCGCTTAGAGACCAAGCTCGCGAGATTTGCACAAAGGACATACATGACGCCAGAGGAACGTCAAGTGCACCGTCAACATCAGCAGCTCGTGAGGCGTCAGGTTAGAGCCGAGCAGAAGGTACACCTCGAGAGAGTGCGCCAGGAACGAAGGGATATGACAACGCCGTCTTCCAGTCGCGCCTTGGCCATGGAAACTTCTTCTTCTTCGAAACTGACAGCATGGACTCCGCAAAGACCATGCTGCCTCACTGGGTCCGCATCCCCAAGACTGTGAAGCCTGACATGCTCCTCAAGTACCATCTCACATGTGTGAAGTACGACGGCTACCGCCCGGACGACATCTACTACTACACCAACACCACCCCCCACGATTCGTCTACGATGTGCACTCTAATATGGACCACGATCATGAAGGTGAGCTCGTTAGCCTCCCGACAGATTCGCTGTGGTTGTCCAGTAGACGTGGACTGATGAAATCTGATCTGCGATGCAGGAAATTCAACACCATGGTAGAAAGATTCCGTACATCAGAATCCAGATGGACAACACCGTTAGGGAGAACAAGAATAGGAACGTGGCGGCCCTCTGCAATTGACTTGTGTCTATCGGCATCTGCGACGTCATTCATTTGGTCTTCTTGCCTGTCGGGCACACTCACGAACGGGTTGCCCAGATCTTCAGCCGCATCAGTCTTGCGCTATCTTGCAGCTCCGCCTACACAATCGAGGCCTTTCTTGACTTTGTGGGGGGAAGGCATTCTCGTCGACTCCGGAGATTGCTGAGCTCTCATTCTCCCTCGACTTCTCTGGGTGGTTAAGGCCCCATTTCCAAGACCACATACATGACGTCAGTAAGCCGCACAAATTCGAGTTCACCCGTGACGACGCCGCCGCGTCTGGCGGCTCGTTGCGCACCGCCTTGTGGTCCAACACACCGCTTTCCGAGCCCGTGCAGATCTTGAAGAACGCACCAATTGGGACGCCCGAGATTCGTGCGGGCCAGCCCCTTTTGTACGCTCTTTGCGACAAAAAGAAGCCCGACGCACTGAGGGCAGGTCCAAAGGTACTTGGATGACTTCAAGAAGGCCAGGTCGTACATCACGAACCTGGCGGTCCAGTGGCACCTCTCCCCGGTCGAGCGCGAGAGTTGGAAGAATCTGCTCGACGACTTGGATGAGATGCAAACTGCTCCTTCGGCAGCTTTCTCTGGGTTCTGGCCGCAGCAGAAAATAAAGAGGAAGTTGACGACTTCTTGCGCGAGCACGGGCAGACCGTGCCCGCCGAGGCACGTCACACGATGGCTACCAACGCAGACCTCAACAATGCCGAAGCCGCTCGCGTTGAAGCCGAGGTTCGCGCTCTAGTGCTTCAAGATGACAGCGCCTTCCAGGGAGTTCACGCCGGCGCCAAGGAGAGGCTTCATGACAACACATCGCCCAGCGATGCAAAGGGCACTCGTTGTCATTGACGTCTCCGATGTGAGTCCCATTGTTTGCCATTTTTGTCCTTTACGGGACAAAACAATTTGGTTTATCTACCTTGCTTGTTATTTTGTCCCAACTGAGACAAAAATGGCGTGGCGTCTCGCTCGGGAGTAACATAGCTTGCGGTCTTGGCCATCATTAGGTGCATGAGGAAGACAAGTGTCCTGAAGTTCTTGGTGATTGGGAGTCGAGATTCGTCATCGGGCTTGTGAAGTCGCGCGAGACTACCGAAGACACATTGACCGTGGCCATATACAAGCTCTTCCATGCCGATGCAAAGGGCAAACCTCTCATGCCCCTATGGTTGTACGCGCAGACAAAAGGAGGGAAGAAGTCAGTTGACACAAGCTGGGAGAAGTGCCTGACGCTTCCTTGGAAGATTGTTGAAGCCATCCCCCTATCGTACGCGAAGGCCATCCACGACGCGTCGGGAAGTCGCGAGGTGTTCAACGAGGACGGTACCATGGTAAGAAGTGGTACGGTAAAAGCGTCCAAGTCGTGAAGACATACGCGCAAATTGGGTGGCAAATCAGCAAGCCACGAAACAACTGCGTCCACGTCATGTCAACCACCCCAACGCAACGCAAACCCGGCGGAGTCGTCAAGCTTAACGCAGCCACGAAGAAGGACTTGCTTGAGTTGGGGATGCTCAACGAATAAACTATTAGCAACGTCTTATGGCTAGCCGCTGGATGTAATCATCATAATAAATATTGATTTGCCTCATCTTGTCCCATTTTGGACAAAATGCTTCAAAACCAGCATTGGATATGCGTCGCGGCTGGCGTGCACGCTTATGAATGCCGCACCGCACCCTAGGTCTACAAACCCAAGGTACACCACCCGTGATTCTGATATTAGACCCGGGAACTAGGGTATAACCAAACCCTACGGTGCAAAATGAATTTCACGGTGCAAAATAGGTTAAATTACTGTTTTGGCAATGCTGGTCGAAAAGAACCCCGCCGCGGTATCGCTCGTCTCGATTGCAACCGTGCGTATTGATAGTCATGATGGACTAGCTTGCTGATATGCACCTTGTGACATGTAGAAATTCCGAGCTATCACATGCTACATATGAGTGGACGTGCTGCTGCTGGTTGCGATTGCCACCGCTTTGGGGGAGATATAACGGAAAGTCGGCGCGCATGCCGGCGACTACTGTCCCGTACACGTCGATGAGTATCAATTCAACATCCGTGGATTCGATAGGAAGTCGGTAGGAGCTCTACACAGCATGAAGTAATGTCAAGGCCAAAGGATTTTTTCGGGGGGTCGAAGGAAGGTCCCCCTCGGCCTGCGGCCTCGCAGCGCGGACCTGAGATGCTAATTCCTGCCCCTACAATAAATTAATCTAAGTTATTCGAATCACGTACCTCGGTACCTGTACGAGAATTGCTCGTTCCCGCCTGTCCCGGGCGGAAAAACATCGAACATACGGTCGCTATCAGTTACCCGTAATCAATTATTAGCGACTGTTGGTAAAGTTCGCCCCGGGACATCGGCCGAAGCCGCCCCAGCACTTGACCTCGTGCGCCAACTGCAGTCGTAGGTCTGGCATAGCCCATAGACCATTGCCTCATTCGAACCCCGAAGGGCTAATGCATCAACCGAGTAAACCCGGGACACGCCGGGCCGATATTGCCGAAATACATCGGCCAGGAATCGAACCCGGTACCTCTCGCACACGAGACGACCGCTCTACCGAGCGGACAAGGGATGTACCTTGTATGCTGTTGTATAATTATTGGGTGGGAGCGACTGTTGGTATGCTGCTGTATAATTATTGTATTTTTGTAGTTATTGCTAGATTACTATTAGCGACTAAAATTATTGTACGAGCATTATTTATAATAAGAAATTTAATCCAAACATGAAGTGGGATAACAGGGCGCAGTCGTGTTCGCCCGCGGGGCGCGGGGGCGCGGCCACAGGGCGCGAAATCGGGGCGAATAATAGCGACAACACGGGCGCGCAAAATTGGCGCGCAGTAGGGGCATCCGAACCAGGCGGCTCGTGCCCGCTCGTCCCTCTAGCACCCCCGCCACCAGTCGGGAGCTGCATCTGTTCAAATCGCGCCATCCCCCGCCGCGCACCCTCTCTCCGCGAAGCCAGCCGCGCAGCCAGCCTTTGCAGTCAGCCCGCACGCGTACGCCGGCCAGAGGCAGCTTGCCAGTGACTAGCATCAGGTACGTCTACCTGGAGTGCCTTCTGGCGAGTGTAGCAACGGGCCGGGCGAGAACGGGCTGGCCGCTCCGGCCGGGCAGATCTCGTTTGGCTGGGAGATAACAGGTGTGTGTGTGTGTGGGGGGCCGGGGGGGGGGGGGGGGGGGGGGGGGGCGGCCGGGCGCAATTCTCCGTCGTCGCACCACGCCGACATGCCCTCACGGCCACGATCCCGATCGCGCAGCGTTCACCTGCGGCTCAGCGCACACTGTGCGGTGCGCGGTGTGCGGGTTGCCGCCGCCGTTTCGCGGGATCGAGGCGGGCGGGGCGTCCCGCCGGTGGCGGCGATCTGGCGATCACCCCAGACTATTTGTCTCGACCCCCCCCCCCCCCCCCCCTCGCTGTGCCGGCTCCAGCTGGTACCATATCGCTTACTAGACGAGAGGTAGCGGCGAGTATGCGATCAGCAGCCTGCGCTCTGTGTGCCTCCAGCCCCCCCCCCCCCCCCCCCCAAACTCTCGCCAGTACGTTCTCGAGGCTTTTACCAAATATTCAACGTTCCGCGCCCTCTTTCCTTGGCAGGCAGGCAGGCACCCCAGCGGCAGAAGAGGAGGAGGCAGCCTGGCGGGCGGCCGCGCCCTCCGCACGAGCTCCCCGCGAGCCACCCGCTTTCCCCCCTTTCGCCCTCCCCACCAAGTGCTGCCAAGATGAACATCTTCCGGCTCGCCGGGGACATGACCCACCTGCTGTCCATCATCCTGCTGCTGCTCAAGATCCAGGGCGAGCGCTCCTGCCGCGGTAAGCGCGCCGATCAGCAGCACCGGATCTACCCGCTACCCCCTTTCAGGCGTGTGCCCCCTTCACAGCAAGTGCTCTTGCCCTGATGACCCCCCCCCCCCCCACAACACACACAAAACATGCAGGGATCTCCCTTAAGACGCAGGAGCTCTACGCGCTTGTCTTCATCTGCCGGTATCTGGACCTCTTCACCAGCTACATCTCCCTGTGAGCCCCCCCCCCCCCCCCCCTCTCCCAGCGCCCCTTTTTCTCTCTCCCACACAGAAGCATCGGACCGCCATGATTGGTCAATGCCAGGCCATGCCAGGCCAGGCCAGGCCAGGCCAGGCCATGCCAGGCCAGGCCAGGCCATGCCATGCCAGGCCATGCCAGGCCATGCCATGCCAGGCCATGCCGCCTGCCTGACTGGTGGGCGGACGGATGGGCATCGGCAGCTTTGCCTGAGCATGTGCCACCTCTAAGTAGAGTCCGAGGCTGAGCCAAATCCGCCGGTCGGCAGGTACAACACGGTGATGAAGCTGGTGTTCCTGGCGTCCTCGTGCTCCATCGTGTACTACATGAAGTACCACAAGGTGGTGAAAGCCACGTACGACCGCGAGCAGGACACCTTCCGCGTGCTCTTCCTCATCGTGCCCTGCGCCGTGCTGGCGCTGCTCATCCACCACGAGTTCACGCTCATGGAGGTGCGCACCTTCCGCTCTTGTGGTAACCGGGGCCAAAGGACCTGGCGCTGTGTGTGTGTGTGTGTGTGAGAGAGAGAGAGAGAGAGAGAGAGAGAGAGAGAGAAACTGTTTTTTTTTTTTTTTGGGGGGGGGGGGGGGGGGGGGGGGGACGTGGGGAAGGAGGGGGATAGGGGAGATTACCGTTGCCGATATGCAGGCACCACCCCGCGCCGCGCTCCTGAGCCGGCCCGGCCGATTTCACCCACTGACATGTAGACGCCGGGAGACCGCCAGGCGGACGTGGGCCAGGGGGATATGGAGAGTGAGCGCCACTCCGGCTCGTGCATGGGGGCGCGGATGCTTGGTCTAAGTTGAAGGGGGTCCAGGGGGTACCGAGTTGTCGAAGCCAGTGCGTACTGCTGAGGCCTCCACGCAGCCCTTGGGAAATGTGCCCAGACTAATGCCCCCCCCTTCCTTTTTGACAAACATCCCGCTTCCCTCCGCGCTCAGCTGCTGTGGACCTTCTCCATCTACCTGGAGGCGGTGGCCATCCTGCCGCAGCTAGTGCTGCTGCAGCGGACGAGCAACATCGACAACATGACCGGCAACTACGTCTTCTTCCTTGGGTGAACCCCCCCCCCCCCCCCCCCCCCCCCATTTTGTGTTCCCTTGTGGACTACCCTGCTTAGGTATTCCTCGCCGTGCTGGCTTTGATGGCGCCAGCTGATGCGCCACAATGCGCGAGGGGCAAACAAAGGCCTGGCGCCTGACGCCCCCCCCCCCCCCCTGCGCCACGTCTGTGGTGTGTTCCCCTCGCAGCATGTACCGCAGCCTGTATATCCTCAACTGGATCTACCGCTTCTTCACCGAGACGCGCTACCGCCAGTGGATTGGTGCCCCCCCCCCCCCCCCCTCCCCCCCTCTCCTCCCTTCCCCTTCCACTTCATCGCATCTCGGGACTCGGTTGGATCAATGCGCCGAGTATCTCAGGACGGTTAGTCGCAAGTTTCCCGCTCTGGGCCAGGGCAACGGCCAGCCTGGCTCAACGTCTCTCATGGCAAGGCGCTTGGAAGGGGGGCCTGTGTTGGCTCGGCACACTGCCGGTGGAAGCTGCGGGATCCACTGTGCCGCGCCCTCCTTTCACTTCGCGTCGCCCCCGCGGGGGGTCGGATGGCCTAAGATAGTGCATGCGCCCCATGCCGTATCTGTCAGTCTAGGAGGCTTGTTGGGGGGGGGGGGGGGGGGGGGCATGTCTCTAGCTTGGCCAACTTGAGTAAGGCAGCAGACCAGTCTTCAAGCTTGTCGCGCGCACGCAGCGCAGGCAATGTCGCCGCATGGCAGCAGGCTTTATGTGCCAATGCGAAAGTGGGAACATCCAAATAGGAACCTGCTCCACCTGTCAGAGGTCAACTACTCACAAGAGTACAGCGGAACCGGAGGCAGCGTTCCCATTCCCAATCGCAACCCCATTTTGAGGATGTTATCACAGGTTGTCATAGGGTCGTTGGTGCCCGTGGTGCACTTGGTTTCTACTTGTCGCCCGCCGGCTTACCCCCCCCCCCCCCCCCCTGTGCATGCGCAGTTTGGCTGTCGGGCGTGGCGCAGACCGCCCTGTACTGCGACTTCTTCTACTACTACCTCAAGGCGTGGCGCAGCCACGAGAAGCTGAAGCTGCCCTCCTAGGCGGCCCGCCCCGCCCCGCCCCACCCCACTACTGTCTAGGTGGCCGCTGTTTTGACCACTATCCGGCCTGCTGCCCTCGTGAGCGCCCGGTAGAGCGTCTGGCAGCTCGGGCTCCCCCCTCCCCCCCTCCCCCTCCCGGTTGTCTCCTTGTGTAAGGATGGCAGCAGCTACATGCTCAACGTGTCTCGACGCCCTGCGAGCGACCCCCTCCCCCCACACACACTCACATGCACAACCGCCCCTGTGCCTCGGGATAAGCAGTGATTGTGGATTCAGGTGCCACGACGTGTAGAGAGGGGTGGGGGTGGGGATGGGGGGGGGGGGGGGCGGGGGCGGGGGGGGGATGATGTGGGGGAGGACAGCGGGCATCCAGCAGGCACAGGGAGGCTGGGGAGCTCCGCTGACTATCACCCCCCCCCCCCCCCCCCCCACACACACACGCCCCCATCGGTTGAGGCCTCTCGTGCTCACGGCAGAGTGTTGAAGCATGGCCGGAGGGTGGCGCCTTCGGAGTATGTGCGGGCGACAAGGAGAGGCTTCACGACAACGCTCTGCTGCCTTTTCGCGGGTTGGGGCGAGGTGTGGTGGGCTGCCCCTTGGGACCATGTTGTGGCGCAGCGAGGCGGCTTGGTGTTACAGGTGTCGGACGAGCCATAGACCCGAAAACTCACATCGCCCCACTGTGCCTGGTGTGTACCCTACCTTGGCATGAGGGTAGGGCCATGGGGGTTGTTGGGCGGGGCGCCATGGCTAGGGCTACGCATGCGGTGGCAGTGCAGCTGTCGCGGTGGGTGTGTGGGGGTTTTGGGGGGAGGGGGGGGGGGGGGGGTCAGTAGGGGCGGAAGCGACGCTGCGCGCGGAGCTCGGCGATGCGCTTCTTGTCCTGCTGGAACTTCTTGCGCAGCTCCAGCAGCGCTGCGGTGTTTAGGGGGCGGGGCGGGGAGGGGGCTAAGTTTGGCGCGGATGAACATGAGACAGGGGGTGCACGAGGAGGAAGCATGGGTAGGGGTTTAAGGGGGGGGGGGGGGGGATGGGGGGGGCACCGTCCCGCCGCTTCTCGCGCGACTGGAAGCGGTAGAAGTCGTCCAACGTGCGCGTCGGCTTGTCCGCCGCCTCCGCAGCGATGGCGGCCGCCGCGCCCGCCACCACGGTGCCCCCCGAGTCCCGGTTCTTCTTGCGCCCCTGCGGGGGGGGTGGCGGCCGCGGCAGCCATGGTGGGCGTGAGGGGCCCACAGGTGTCAACACACTGTCAAATTAGCCGCGCCCTAATTCACTACCATCTACTTCGATGTATCAGTAGGATTTAGTGTTTGGTCAGTAAAGCGATGCTCAACCATTGAACGACGATGTTGGGCATTCAAAACCCTAAGAACCCTACATCCCCATCAGGAACAGAAATGTTCTCACTTTTTCCCTTATTCTCGCTCATTCCCACCATGATGGACGACCCCCCATTCACTTATTATCTTTATTTCTATTGCCTTTGTTCGCGGAGCAGCATGAATGGGGCAGACACGAGGGGAAGGGGGGTCGAGGGACGTCCAACCTTGTGGCGCGACACCACCGTCCACCCGTCGTCCGTCATGGCCGCGTCGCGCGCCGCCCGCAGCCGCTCCTGCTCCTGTGTGTGCCGCTGCCAGTACGCGTCGATCTGCGCGCCCCCCGGAGGTCGTCTATCAATAAGGAAGGGGGAATACCTGCAACCGGCGTACATTATCGGGGGAAGGGGGGGGGTGGGGGGGGGGGGGGGGGGGGGGCGGTCGCTTGCCTGCTTCAGCAGCGCCTCCGTGCCGGGGTACTCAGCCTTGTGGGCCTCCACCCAGCCTGCGGGGCGCGCGTCACCCCGTCACCCACCCGCCACCGTAGCCAGCCCGGGGTGCCTACTCACGGGCAGGATGGGGGTGCGAGGGGCGCACGCACCCTTGAGCCCGTACGGCGCTTCCGGGTCGGGCGGCACAAACTGGAGCACGTTGCCGTTGGCCGCCGCGGTGAGCAGCGCCGACAGAGATGCCTCCTCCCGGAACACCACCATCGCGGACGTCTGTCGCGGTCAACAAACCACCTCCCGTGAGAGCTGCATTCACCCTCGCTAATGGCGGAGACAGAGCTGAGCGGGCTGAAGGCACTCAACAGTCTGTCGACAAACAGTCTATAAACACATCCTTTCGAAATTTGATGTTAAATATTCAATCCGTAAAGTGATGCCTGCGGGGGATGGGCCCCTGCCTGCTTGTGGTGGATGGCCACCGTGGCCACCGCGCCGAAGGTCTGGAACAGCTGCAGCAGTGCCTCCTCCCGAGTGAGCGCGTGCGGGAGGCCCGCCACGAAGGCGGTGCGCGCGTGCTGCGCTGCGCTGGCGCCGCCGCCCGCGCCGACCGCCGGCGAGTGGCGCTTCACGGCGAGGTAGCGCAGGAGCGCGCACCGCGCGCGAAGCCGCACCGGCAGCTGCAAGAAGCTGCCGCCGCCGCTGCTGGAGGTTGCCATGCTGTCTGTGGCGGTAGAGAGCGACGCTTGGCGCGTGCCGCAGGGAGACAGGGCGTGGGTGCCGGGGGGTGGGGGACGGGACGATGCCGAAACGAATGGCACTTCACTCCCGACCGGCCGCCGCCGCGCCGATGTGGCGACGACGACGGCCACAGCTTTTTTTTTTCGCCACAGCTTGTCGCGGCGTTGTCGCGATTGACGGGGCGAATACAGTACCCCGATACGGAAACCGCGTACTTTTTGGTTGCAGGGAGAGCGTCAAGAGAATGCACGGAAAGTACTGGGGAGGAAAAAGCCTACATTTAAGCAGAACCCTCTTAGCGCCGGGCCGCGGGGAAAACCACGTCGGCGGTCGGAAACCACGCCGGCGCGCAGTCGCTGGTCGGGCTGTTGGAAATATTGTTTAATCCTTACTATTAGTAATCGTTAGTGGTAGGGGTTTCCTTTCATCCCTCGTCTAGCAGTTAGCAGGCGCGGTACAGCGCCAATACGGTAGCATTATATCCGGTGCTATTTGCCCGTATACCGCCCGAGGAGCTGCATCGACCCGCAGCCCCTCGAGGAGCTGCATCGACCCAGCAGCCCCTCGGCAATTTCATTGTCCGGCGGAAGTCGCCGTACGGCACTATCCGCGCGCGGTTCCCGACGCAGCCATCAACAGGGGTTTAAAATAAATGTTATGTTGGCCAATATAAGCATGGTTGCGGTGTACAACAATTATGTTGGCCTCAAAACCCTTGTTTTCAGAGGACAAGACACGCGCCACAAAATAATCTAAGTGCCGACGTCTTGCCCCCGGGCTTTCACGGATGGGTCAACATGATGATCACGGATATAACTTGGTACAGATGATGACCACGGATATAACTTGGTACTGTATTACCAAGTAACGTAGTGGGCGCCATGGTTTATGCATGGCTAACTAAATATGTAATAGAAATGTTCTATCATTCTTTGAAACCATAACCTTGCCATTGCTATTTTCATGTATGACCAAAGCTATGATGCAGCAAAACATGGATGATAATAAAAGCAATGCAATAGTAACGTCTCTTAGACAAGCTCCGAAACCATCATGTATGTCATGCAGCCGAAAGGCGTGAAGTGAGGACTTGAATAATATGCAGATGCTCCGAAACCAATTGTGGTGACACATTTTTACCCATGTATTCATGGCCGGCTCTCAATTGGAAGATAGGTGCGGCCGCCCAAGTGCCTACACGCACACATGAGGCGGCCGCTTGCGGTATCGGCTTAGTCACCCATATCGGCTATCGCATCATCATCACCATCACAGGAAGTATCATCACCCTCCTCCGAATTCGCCGGCTCGGAGGAGTCATCCCCCTCCTCCTCCCCCTCCTCCTCATCGAACGCCTCCTCCTCATCATCATATTCATACAACGCGTATATGCGTACAACGAGGCGTCATCAACCGAGGGATCAACTGCCGGTTAACATCGTCCGTGTGGGCGTACATGTACGCATCGCGATATCGTGCGTGGCGCGACGGTACGAGGTTAATCGCCACTTCGGCTGCTCCTCAGAGATTTAGGTTACGCCGTAGACAACCGCGCCTGGATTGACACCCGTTGCTCCAGCTAAGGGTACGCCATCGCGTGTTTTTCCGCATCGCGACGTCATCAGCAGCGTGCTCCGCTGCCGATAGTAATGAAGGTAGTTCGACGTACTTCTCCCCCCCCCCCCTCCCCCCCCCCCCCCCCCCAACACCCACCCGCCGTTGCCGATCTCCACGGGTGCTCATGACCGATATAGTATTCCCGGAGCGCAACGAGAACTAGCGCCTCGAAGGCCCTAGTACATGGCATGCCGGCGTGTACGCGCCGCATACGACAAGGTGTTATCAGGAGAAGGACTATCCGCCGGGGGGATAACACCCGTCGCCCGTCGTGTGGGCGCACATGGACTATATATATCTCGATCGTGTGTCATGCGACGGTGTGCACGAGGTTATTGCTTCGGCTGCTACTCAGGGATAATTGACAAGGTTACGCCGTAGACACCGGCGGTGTCCGGGATTGAATACACCCGCTGTTCCAGTTAGGTGTTCGCCGGTGCGCACCGGTCCATGTACGCAGTTGCGCTGCTCATCGAGGCATCATCAAGCATTAGCGCGACCCTGCTGCCGGTAAACTAGGTCTAGGAACCGAAACGATTACCCCCCCCCCCCCCCCCAAACACACACACACACACACACACACACACTCACTCACTCACACACCCCTACCACCACCACTACCACAAGGACTCACGGGTGCGCATGCCTGGCACCTTGCCGGAGCGTAACGTGCCCTAGCAGCTCGCATGCCTGTGGCGTGTACGCACCGCACATGGCGGGGCGTCACAAGCAGCGCGATTAGCGGCCAATCATCATTCGCCCGTGTAGGCGAACGCATCTCGGTCGTGCGCGGCGCAACGGTACCACTGGTACGAGGCTAATACGGCCGCTCACCGTTATTCGCTGGCCTATACCACCGATACGAGTAGCGCTCGGTCGCGCTGCACTGCACTAACGACGGGGCTTGGCTCGGCGGTTGTGGTGTCGATCGATTTATGTCAGTTTGCGGCGATCGATGCGGCTCCCGTGGCTTGAGGCGCGAACGGTGGCTCACGGAGTTGCGGATTACTAATGCAGCGCCTTGTAGGCGGCGCTGGCGGCGAATCAATCGCGGTGTGCCCATCCACTCCCACACTGTCCATCTGAGCCTTCAGCCCCGCTAGGGTTGCAAGGATAGCGTCCCGCTCTGCCCCTGCCGAGCAACTCGCGCTACGAGCCATGGTGCCAACGGGTAGAGGTGATGGAAGCAAGAGCGGGTGTAGGCGAGTAGAGAGCGAGAGGGAGTGCAACGCCTACCATCCGCCTACTACGGCGGTGCGCCGCACCGAGCCAGCGGCAGGTCTTTGCACGAAATACGCACCCTAATGCTGTCATACATTGCCACATAACGTCGTCGGTGTATGGTCGGTTGACTCCAGCGCTACCAATTGCCCTCGGCCCGCGAGGTGGCGGCAAGCCGGCATGGTCAGCTCTGCGGCGCTGTGTCGTCTCTGCTGCCCACAAAAGGGGTCCTTGCTTGAGCCCTTCGGCAACGCTACGGCGCCGCCAATCAATCGCGGAGTGTCCGTCCCTTCCCACATTGCGCAGCTCGGTTGGTTCCGAGGTGAGCACCTCCCTCATCATCCCATGTCGGGCGACTGGGGCTGGGTGCCATGATACGCGCGTTCGGGCAGTGGTGATGGGTGCTAGAGCGGGTAGAGGCAAGACGGGAGTCTTGTCGATATCTCAGCGATTAAAAAGCCGGATGAATTGAGCCGGATCTTGCAGACATAACTATTTGCAGTGGGATAGCCACGGTTCCTTAAGACCCCCGTGGCCCACTACACCCTGACCTAGTGCCAACGTCGCATTATCTTCCTCCTCCGTTGCTCCTGCGGTTGTTGCCGCTTGATTGGAAGGAAACTACGCTTATCCAGCTCATTCAGCTGTCGCAGCAGCTGTCGGTAGGCGTGGAATTATTATTTACATGAGCTAGAAGCATAAGGCGATATCGGAAATCACCAAAATAAAAGGCAATCAGAAAGGTCCTCTACAGCGACTGCAGGGTGGAAGCAGTAACATGAGAAGACGCAGAGTGGGCACGAGCACACGCATCAGACTTGGCCATCTGCACACCGGCAAAGAGAATGCCGCCCAGGATACCATGCACGCAAGCCGAGACCCGCTGCAACAGCCCCCGCCGTGTGCGCGACAGGTGACGGCGGAACACAGCAGGTTGGCTGGCGACAATGTTTCGAAGTGCCTGAACGGATTGACCACGAAAAAAGCAAGAGGTCGGGGCGGAAGGACCGCCAGGGAAGTTGCGCACAGCCAACAGCACCGCGAAGATGTAGACCACCGTCAAAGCGGACTTCCCGAGACGGCCGCGGTCCTCAACCACAAAAGGGTAGTACCGGTGAACACCATGCACTGGGGCGGAAGACGCCCGGTCCGCTGCCAACTTAGCATGCTCCGCCTCGGTCGCCGCGATTCCCGGGATGCACCAGCGGGGGTCGTTGCTCCAAGTGGGGGTCGTGGAGGACACGCACGCGAAGTCGATCATGTAATCGCACGCCCCCCCCCCCCCCCCCCCCCACCCCGCCAGCGTCAGGTCCGACTGCCGCGAGCGGTCCGCTGGGCGCAGCCCACTCGTCTCAAGGGTAGGCGTTGAATGATTAGTTAAAGGTTTCGTAACGCCGCCTGCTTATAAGCGGAGAGCGCGCGACGCACGCGGCCCTGCCGCCCTTAAAACGTATCAACATTTCTCCGCCGCTGTTACCACAGCTCCGAAGTTCATGTCTTTTTGGTTACAGGGAGAGCGTCCTGAGAATGCACGCAAAGTACAGCTCCGAAGTCGGCGCGAAATAGACCATATACGGTACGGCCGCGGCCCGCGAGCCACTTCTTCCACAGCCGCCGACAGCCGACAGCCTTCGACGGGCTGCTCTAGCCCACTGCCACACCAGTGCCGTAGCGACCAGCAGGCAGGGATACAGAGATCCTCGTGGGAGCTTGCCGCAACTCCCAGCGACCTTCGCCCCCGGCCTCGCGCCAAGCAAGCTGTCGACTCAGCGCGGCGGCCGCGCGCCCCGTGCCCCCCGAGGGAGCCGCACTCCACCTCCGCGCCTCCCTTGTCCCGCTCCATTACAGCAGCAGCGGCCCGCGGGCGATCGAGGAGGGCAGGCAGTCATGGGCGGTGCGAGCAGCGTGGCGGCAAAGGGGCGCGCGCCGTCGGGGGGGTTGCCGGCGAGCACGGTTTGGGCGGCGCCACGGCGGGAGGGCGAGCTGCTGCTGCTGATGGCCTCCCCGATGGAGAACAACCTGCTCGTGGTGAGCCACAGCCGCCCGGTCCCCGGAACTCGCCCGCCCGCATGCACGCTGGAACGCCTCAGGCTAGTGCCCCCCCAGGCCACACGTCGGCGGGCGAGCGACGTGGTCGGGGGCGCGCAACCTGCTTGTCTGTGGCACAATTTGTCGACGCGACATATCGGCGTCGTTTCGGTTTGTCGGGATGTCGCGCGGATGCGACCCCGGAGCGAGGGGGCCGCGGGGGAGAGGGGCTCTCGGGGCGTCGAGCAGGCGGATATGCGGTCGCCAGCGGTCCGGGCAGCAGGCGCATGCGTTACCGAGGCAGTAGTGCGGGCCCCCGCCTGGCGCGACACACCGCCCAGTCGGGCCGCTGATCTGGGATGTTCGATCTAATTAAGTATGCCCGCTGGGTCATGCAAAATGGGTGTGGGCGGTAAACACTGGCTTACTGCCCGCCGTGTTGTTACCCTGGGCTTCAACGCCGACCTGGGCTCGCGAGCAGGGTGGGTGGCGGGTGGCTGCAGGGGGATGTTCCGGAGGTTAGCGGTGCACTTTCTGGTTTACATGTAGCAGGGTGCAGACGTGGAGCGGGTGACCCTGCTCTTTTTTCCTTCGCTAATGGCGTGGGCCCATCCCTTTGGCGCAGAAAACCGGCGGGACGGTGCTGCTGGAGGTGGGCGACGCGGGCTTCCGCGTGCTGCGCGCGGACACGGAGGACGCGGTGGCGCAGTTCCCCTGGGGCCAGGTGCACAGCTGGGCGCACGGCGAGGATCGCTTCTCCTTCCGCTACTTCGAGGAGCGGTGCGCCCCCCCCCCCCCCCCCCCCCCCCCCGGCCCCAACACTTTCGCGGTGTTTAGGGTTTTAGGGCTTAGGGTTTACCCTAAACCCTAAAAGCCCGGTCTGTTTTAGAATACACCATCTGCATGGCATGATGCTCGATGGCCGGCTTGATGCTACAAACAGTAAACTCTTGTATAGTCGGCGAACACAAGGAAATGGCTGGCCCGCTCGCACCCCCTCCTGACACCCGAGCCCCGCAGGAGCAAGAAGATCACCAAGTACACATTCCAGCTGAGGCACGTGCCGGAGCTGATGGTGAAGATTCAGGAGGTCATCGACAGGATCCTCACCGACCGGAAAGTGAGCCCGCCCCCCCCCCTCCCTCCCGCACACACATCAAACCGTGGTCAGGAGATGTGGTATGCTCTGAGGTGGCTACTTTTCACCTCGGCTCACCGGCAGCCGGGGGGTGTCGCCCATGTCGCCACATTTTGGGCAATCTTGGGGGGGTCGTTGGGGGGGGGGGGGGGGGGAGATTTCGCGGGGTGCGGGCAATCAAATGGCTAGGGGTGAAATTAAAAGGGATGCGGAAAGTGTACATCGGTTGCAGGTGTGCCCCGCCCCTTTTGGCATCCGCGCGGCGCTGTCCGGTCGAGGGCCCCGCTGACCCCCTCCCCCTGGCGCCCGCGTGGCGGCGCCGCAGAGCCAGAGCATCTCGGAGGCGGAGTTTGAGCAGCTGCGCGCCAAGCTGAGCCTGAGCGACCCGGGCGAGCGGCTGCAGTGCATACAGAGCGCGGCGCAGATGAACTTTTTCATGGCGGCGCAGGCGCAGGCGCTGGTGGCGGCGTGCGCAGAGGCGTTTGACAAGGTGGAGGCCGCGGCGGTGCTGCACCCGCGCCTGGTGGACCAGAACCACTTCAACGCCGTGCTCGAGGTGCGCCGCGGCCAGCCACCCCGCCCGCAAATGGCGCCCATGCCTCCCCGCAAATGCAACCCGGCCGATATCGTGCGGCCGAGGCGACCGATTGAGCGTCAACGATGCGCTCCTTCAGTAACCGTCACCCAAGTAACATCGGGCGGAACATCGGGTAGCAGCAGTCGATGTAATGTACATTCATGGCACAGATATGGGAACCGGCATGTAGGCCTCTTGACATTCTATATATGGGACATGTCACCTTTGGGGCCATTTGGTGTATGGACGCAGGCGGGTAGTCGGAAGGAGCGCCGCGGATAAGGGCCCGCCCGGCCTGTCAGAGGGCAACCATATACGACACTGTCTCTCTCTCGTTGTACTCACCCTCACCCTGCTATTATCGTCCATGTGGCGCCTGGCAGACAGGGCAGGCCGCGGTGGCCTGACCAGCGCGCCGGCACCCGCGGTGTAGCAGCACGTGCCATCTTGCCCACAGTGCTTGCACCGCACTCCACACACGCACGCACAGGGCCGTCCTCCAGGAGCATGGGAGGTGTTCACTCGCGGACGGGTGGCCAGAGTCGGTGCGTCACGCGGTCCGTCCGTCCGTTATCGCGCACGCCGCGCTTGGGACGCTGCTCCGGGATGGCGGGCCGCGTGCGCCGTGGTACCTCATGCACCGGCGGGGATAGCCCACTCGCACTCGTGCGACTCCCTCCTGTCTGGAGCCTCTGGGGCGGGTCCGGGCGCGCGATTCGCGAGGCTCGTGTGCGCGAGAGGTTCACGTATGCGGGCAGGGGGTCCCCGGGATTGGCAGCAGCATGGCAGTTTGGTTGAGCCTTCCCATTGCAAAGGGACACGTGATGTGTGGCGATCGCAACTTTGCCCCCCCCCCCCCCCCCCCCCTGCCCCCCCCCAAGGTGCTGGACTGCCCGGAGGATAAGGACAACGTGTGGCACCGGCTGTCCGCCACCAAGAAATCGGCATCGGTGCCCCCCCCCCCCCCCCCTCCCCCCCAAAGCATACAACTCCCCCATCTTGGAAAGGGGCGCAGGATGGCGGAAATACATAACCTTACTCTGGATGCCGGTACAAGTATTTCCAAAGCAAGTAGCATGTGCTTTAGATGTCCCCCGGAAACACGACGGGTGCCGACTCATCTTTGAGAGCCCTCGCTACACGGCCCCGAACCGGGCTGGCCTGCAACCTGTGACAACATCCGCTATATTTCCGCTATAGTTTTGTCTACACTTGGCTTCTGGCAGGCAGGGCGAGGGTTTTTTTTTCGCCCCCGGAACAGAACGGGCAACAGGGCGGGTGGTTATTCGCGGTGTTCTTACTACCCGCGCCGGCTACTGCATTTTCACAACGGTGGATTGACCGGATGCCCGCCTCCCCCCCCCCGGTTGGTGGTTGCGCAGATGCAGCAGCGCAGCAATTCGATGCAGCAACGCAGCTGATCGCGCCGGGCGGCGCATAGAGTGGCAGGGGGATGCGAGGGGGGGCATGTTCTCCCTCGCCGACCAGACGACGCCCCGCACCGGACACCTAAGACATCCTAAAAGATGCAACACCATAACAGTCTAAACATAATGTAACCTATTGTGCCAGTGGATAAGCCTTGGCGAGGCTGGCAAGGCGCTCGTTCCGTTGTCGAACGCTGGCCCAGATCGAGTGTTACAGGATGATGCGTATTATGAAGGCCAGAACCAGAATCTACCCCCAGCTGCCGGCCGATAAATACACCGCCAGGTCGGGTTGTTCAAAGCTTCAAGCCCCCGTCCCGTCCGATCGGGCAGAGCCGCGAGCGAGTGCGCAGCAGGGCTGCCGTTCCGGGGGGGGGGGGGGGGGGGGTCGTGATTGAGGGCCAGAGGCAAGCGCGGGCCACAGAGCACGGCTTGGGCGCACGGGACCGGGTCGTCGGCGGGGCGCTCCTCAGTAGGCGGACTCAATGGGCTGGCTCGCAGGTGGCGTACGCGACGCGCACGGCCTCGATGGCCTTGTGCATGTCGACGGCGCCCTGGCGGTCGCTCATCCCGCTGAAGTTGTACGAGTAGATGGGGAGGCCCAGCTTGGACCAGCGCGCCTTGTGCGTCTGCACAAAGACGCCGTAGCCGTTCCAGTTGGCGGCGATGCCCTTGGTGGCCCAGGTGTCGTAGATATCGCGCAGGTGGAGCAGCACCGTGGTGCCGCCGTCGCTCGTGGGCGTCTTCTCGCCCGCGTCCGCCACAAAGAGCAGCTTGGTCGGGTAGATCTTGAGCGTGCCTGCCGCGGGGTGGGGGGGGGCGCGGTTCGAGACCACCAAAAGCCCGGAATGTCCCCTGCCGCATGACGCCGTCACACGGCAACCGCGCCCTGGGTCCTCTATGCATTACTTTTTTGACCCTGCATTTGCGAGGAAGGCAGAATACAATACATCTCTATTATGTAAATAAATGAGGAATGTATTATTATATTTCATTAATAATATATGTATTACATGGTATGAATACATATATAAAATAATACATGACAATTCTCAGACAATTCAGACAAACCTCGGACCACACCTCGAGGATAGCATGGCCACTCGGACTGGACATGCACCATCAACGAAATTAAATAGCACATTTCATGAACAAATATCGGAAATGTCGTGCGCACATGTGGATATAAATATATACACATGTGAAGAAACGAAGGGAGCCCGGAGCCCCAATGCCTGGCGCGCTGCCGCGGTCGACAACCGACGACGACCGCGCCGGTCGCGCAGATTACTTACGCGGGATCGAGCACCCCCTCCTACGGCTGCGCGGTTCAGTACTCATGCGAGGTACCGGATAGCGACCCTGTTGGGCGCGTCATTGTCGCGAACCGGTAGCCTGCTCGCATCACCCTGGATACTGGGACGGCAACCGCAACAAAAAGAGGCGACTGCTATCGGGCTTTTTGCTTCTCGAACCGTTTGTCGCTACATGTACCTGAAGTTCATCTCACGAAACAACGCACTTACCACAACGCACTTATACTGGTACCACCCCGGGTCCCTGTATCTCTCCGAGGGGCGCAATTTCATCTCACAAACAGCATTTCTACGATTCCATTATCGTCTCTGAAATCGCCATCACTCAGAACGCCGATGTCCACTTCTTTAAGTAACAACGAGCCGGTAGCGCACCTTTGACGCTGTACCGGAAGTACTTCTCGACGCACTTGATCTCGGTGCACGGCTCGTCCTCGCCCTTCGCCAAGGAGCAGCGCCTCACCGCGTCCTCCACCGCGGACGTCACGCCCGGGACGGTGGCCGCGCGGCTCGCCAGGACGCTCTGGATCTCGACCATCTGGTTGCGGAAGCGCACGATGGTCTCGCGCTCCTGCTCGCTCACCGTGGGCGTGTAGCTCGCGATCTCCGCCAGCCGAGCCGCCTTGCGGCGCCCTTGCTCTTGCTTGGCTTTGCGCACCAGCGCGAGGGACGGGCCCGTAGCCGGCCTTGATGAGCTCCTGCAGGGCATTCCATGGAACGTGTGGCATGAGTCAAGATCGGGCGCGGTGGGCGAGTACATCAAGCGAAGGGCAGATTAATCGCTGCTAGCGCGTAGGTGACAAAAACTTGAAATGGCGGAACCTGCCGTGTTTTGCCACCCTTTTAGCGTTACTAGGGGGACTTCGCAGCAATGTGCAATTGACTCTGAATCCAACGGACAGAGCGTCACGTAGCCTGGCGGCCAACGTCAGCCTGTAATCGTTTCAGCTGACGTCGGAGTCGGGAGGTTTGTATTGGCAGTAGCTGCCCGAGCCCCACCCGCACTCCACTCGCAGCTTCCCGTCTGCCATTGGGCCAACTGATTCTTCACGGCCAGGCAGCGCAGTACCGACGCAGTCTAGAGCATGGGTAGATAGGGCCCCAGAGTGTGGGGTGGCGAGTTTCGGATGGCCTGGCCGGGGCGGGGTGAGGTTGGCGTGGCAGGGGGTCGGCCATCGCGCCGCCCTCGGCGCGCCCACACCCATAGTGCGCACATGGTTCTGCGCGCGCTAGGGGCCTATCTCCTGGCCCGCACGACTGCCCGACCGTGCTGCAACCTACGTCATAGGTAGATGTGTCCCGCAGTGCGGTAGCGGCGGAGTCCGGACGGCAGAACAGGGGGGGGCGAGTTGGGTTGGCGCGGCGGGGGGGCGGCCATCGTGCGCCGCCCTAGGCGCGCCCACACCCATGCCGCGCCCATCCGGACGTGGTCCATACCATCGCGTGGCGCGCACAACTCCCCCCCCCCCCCCCCTCGCGCACGCGCCCCCCCTGTCTGTGGACGAGACCGGCTCGGTGTTGCAAGCGCGGGTGGGCTGTTTTGGAACGTTGACCGGGCCGGGGAGGAGCGAGGATGATGCTTGGGCAAACTGTGCCCGACAGCAGCTGGTGGTAGCAGTACGGGTAGCCCGGCCGTGTCCGTGGCTGCACAATTTGCTTTACTGCAAAGTGAAAGCACGGATGAATTATTGCTGCAATTCTTTGTCGCAATCTACGTGTTTGCTGCAACTTGCGACTAGATTGCAACAGTTACATGAGCCAGCTGTAAAAAGCGACAAGGAAACCGCCCGAAAAGGCAAAGAAGGACTAGATTGCGATAAAGGTTTGCTGCAATCTAGTCATACGTGAGGGTGTACGCGCTGACGTGTCGCGCTGGCGCTGATGTGTCTGCAAATACCATTGCAAACTGCCGCGAAGGCCCCACATTATCCACATATGATCCGCAACAAGTACCCGAGACCATGCGCCGCGCCGCCAGCACGCTCGTGCGCTGCTCATACATCTGCTGCTTGCTCCTACCCGTACTACTAATGCTCCACAACTGCGCTATTCGACTGCAAAGGCATACAGGAAAAGCCAAGCAAGCTGCTGGATCCAGACATGCGAATCGGCGAAAACGCACTGCGATGCTCTTAGTGGTATGAAACTGCAGTTTGTCCGGTGTCGCCCCGGGCCGTGGGGCAAACACAAACATAACGCTTGAACATTAGTAATGTCTCCCACTACCAAATTAATGTAGTATGGTACCCTAAACTACCGCATCACGATAACCAGCAATCCTTACCCATGGTTTGGGTGGCGGGCCGCTATTATAATAAGCGGCTTCTATTGATCTTCTAATCATCCGGCTTTTAGCGCTGGATTTGCATTTAATGGTCTGTTGTGATTCACACTACCAGTACTGTGTACCACATACGGCGGGTACCAGTACCGCTGATCAGCCTGATGAGGACGATTAGCAGCGAGTACCGGTAGTGATCATTGATAGGTAAATCAGGGCATTTGAAACAGACTGGTACTGGTACTGGCCAGCACCACTCCCGCAAGATACAGTGAAAACAGTGCTGGATGTACGCGGCGGCGCCAGACAGGTGATACGGCCTAGGATAATTGCTGATGATAGTTATATCATCGAATGCCTGATGGTAATAATCGTAATGTTATCGTTGAGCATTGGCACGCATTCCTGTTCCAATTTGAAGAATACTTGCGTAATTTTCCTTGAAATAGCCATGGGCATTTCACAATAAAAAATGTCATTAGTGCTATCCAGAATCGATCCGCAATACGACTAAGATGTATCTGTCAGTTTTCCCTCAAGAAAAAGCAAATATACAACAAATTTTCTTTTTCTTTCGAAATTTAAAAAGAAAAAGAAAATTTACCCGACATGTATCCTAATAGACCGGTGAGTCCATCGCAGTATATATAAACACCGCCATTTCCTGGGTTTGTGAGTAAGGCAAATGTTTGCGAGGAAAAAAATCAAATAATCAGAATAAATAATCGAAATAAATAGTAAACGACATGATGCGGCAAACCACTTTTGAAACGCATGAACCCAATAAAATGGTACAGTATATACCAGCAGTTGCTATATGTAATAATACAAAAGAAACACAGTAAGTCGCTTACATCAACAAATTGACTGCAACATCATGAGCACAAGATCGATATTTACATATATGTTTATATGTACGGATATATGTTTTAAGGTTTAAAGGGCATATATGTATACATGAATATATGTATATATGTACATATGTGTACGTATACATATATACATATATATATATGTACGTATATGTACATATGCACGTTTATATATCTAGGGTATATAGGGTTTTTAGGGTTTATGTTTATAATTATTAGGGTTTGGGTGAAAACCCTTAAACCCTAGAATATACAAAATGGGTGCCATGGTAGCGAGGGAGGACAGCGCCCACCTCCTCCTTGTCCGGCCTGAGGATGCTGTCCGTCACGATCTGGTTGACCTTCTTCTGCACCTGGTGGGCCAGCGACTGACCGGTCGAGTTCCACCAGCTCTTGCTCGTCTTGCTCTCCTCCCTCGACGCGTCCACCTGCGCAAGGCGGAGCCCCACTACGGGGCTCAGCCCAGCACCAGCACCCGCAAGCAGGGACTAGCCAGGGCTATGATGGCGGGGCGCATGCCTCGTTCTTCTGCACCATGAACAGCTTGATCACATCGTCGTCGTCCTCGATCTCGGGCCCGTCGTTGGTCCACTTCATGTACCTGCCGCACGCCATCGTGTGGTGTTCTCAGCGCATGGAGTGAGCCATTGCGCAGCATGTCAAGCACCTCGGTGAAGGGAGGAGGGGGGGGGGGGGGTATGGCTTGATTTTTATTGTTTCTACCAGGAGCGGGGTGGGGGCGTAACTGCTAGCGGCTGACCTAATGTGGGTGCCTAAGGCCGGAAGGCATCTATTCCCGATAAAAATGGGTTTCGAAAGTGACGCTCTGCCCTGGCCTTTGGGGGGGGGGGGGGGGGGGGGGGGGGTGAGGGGTCCTGAGGGCCTCCAAAAAATTGACTATCTTTTCAAACAGGTTTAAACTCCGATAGCATCCATTGTACATCTCTTGTTATTCATATGTTTCTCTTTCGTTGTGCATTCGTTGATTTAGCGCATCAAGAGGTGTTGCGGGAGTGTTCAGAACAGTTCCGGTGGGTTTCTAGTGCGGTTTGAGCATGGGCAAGTGCTGGAAGCGCGCAGGAGACAGTCCGAGGGACTGAAGTGCATGGGATAAAAAATCAGGGAGCGCATTCGCGGTAGAGAATTTGCCGACGGCGCATGCCACTGCGCTCTATCGAGGACTCCTGGCGGCGGCGCACTGCCTAGTGGCGGCTCGGAGATGGCTAGGCCTTGCCTCAACGGTATAACATGCGCTAGAACAGATTAGAAGGTGCTAGCATCAATGGCGTGCATGTGTAAGCAGACGTGCAACATCCCACCCCATTATCCTCGCCCTCCCGAGATGGGTGTCAGTACTTAAGCGTTGGCTCAGCACCGCCCGCCCTTGTTCCGCCCCCCTCCGACTCCCCGCCCCCCCCCCCCACCAAAAAAAAACAGGACATAGGGTTTAACAACTTTCTTTGCCCCCTCCTGTTTCTCCTGATAAAGAACTACATATACTCGTGGTGTTCCAGAGAGTTCAAAAAGCTGGGCGTTCCCTTTTAGGTACTTTGAAATGAAAAGGAAGACCATGGGAACACCTACGTGTAATCATTGGTAGAACCACACTGTCTACCCTATATCTACCCTTGTCCACTTGTTTGACCGGTCGTCTCAGACGCGAGAGGTCCCAATATCGATTCCTGGCCGATTTTTTTCGGCAAAACCGGTTGATGCATTAGCCCTTCGGGGTTCGAATGAGGCAATGGTCTACGGGCTATGCCAGACCTACGACTGCAGTTGGCGCAAGAGGTCAAGCGCTGGGGCGGCTTCGGCCGATGTCCCGGGGCGAACTTTACTTCACTTTACTCTTACTAGCTACCCCACTAGTCACTCGTGTGAAGTAAAGCGTTCCATCTGCTTGAATCCGATCTACAATTGAGGGGGGTACCTCCGCAAAATAGGAGGGGGGGGGGGGGGGGGTTACTCTTGTAGTGTGATATCGCCGCTGTACTGCCCGGGTAGCTCCTCGCGAAGCACAGTGTAACACTCGGTGCACATCGCAGCCTCGTGCTCGGCGACCTTCAAGTCGGACCTGCTCCCGGGCAGGCCAGCACCCCGGTCAGCTCCGGCTTCATGCAACAGTCGGGGGCACGCCGGTGCGAGGCAGATGCGTACACTCTGGTACGTACCAGCACAGGACTTGCTAAAAGGGGCCCGGCGATAGGGGTCAGCAATCACCTGCGCGGCTTGTCCAGCAGGCCGGCGGCGACGAGATTCAGGCAGCTGGCGCAGGCGATGTCCTGTGGGGCCCGCCGGGAAGCCGACACGCCGTCATGGAGTCAGTCCATAGCAGCCGTACTATAGGTGCATATTGTACTGGTACCCGTTCTAGTTTTGGCAAAAGTCATCCATTTAGCCTTATGATTTTGGCCGAACCATAAGGGTTTAGCCAAAACCCATATGGTATGGCTGGATGCGCCCGGCCAGGGGACCCAGGGGTGGCTGGAGGCGTTTACTATAGGTGTATATGTATATGTATATGTTTACCATATAGTCGTATACATAGTCATAGTACAGTCCCAGTCGTATAGTGGGTGCGATTGTGTGGATAGATAGGTGTTGGGCATACATATAGGTGTTAGTCTAAAGACCTGTCAATCGACGTTTATCACGGTATGCTGAATGCATGACAATCCCGGGTATCACCGCACCTGCTCAACCAAACTGCCCCATACCTTGACGACAACGGTCGTGCCCTTACTATAACCTAAACACCATAAGCACCCCAATTGCACAGGATCAGCCAGCGGTCTCAGCGACGTGGGTGTGTGAGTGTGAGTGTATGGGGGGGGGGGGGGGGGGGGCTTGGGAGGGCACCCCGGCGGGCAAGTGCCGGTTGAACGCCTCCGCGCCGGCCTTCACGCCGTCTTCCTTGGCAAAGGCGGCCGCCATCTCCTGCGCGCGCTTTTGCGTCTCGGGGTCCTGCATCGTGGTGAACGCGTCTGCCAGGATCTGGCAGCGCCACATGCGATGGCCAGGCCATTCAGCGCCACATGCTAAGGCATCAAGAGGGGGGCAGGGGCAGTAAGGGGATTGATGCCCGGATGCAACCAGGGCTATGCTGAAGTGGACGGCAAAATGAGCTCAGCCTTACCCTTCAGCCGGTAGTCCACTGAATCACTGGAAAACTCACTTATTTCATACAAGAATCAACGATGCTGCACCCTGGACTCCATTCGGTTGTCGACATCCGGCATTGCTGGTACCGAACCTAGCTGAACCCTATCTACGGCCCTGAAGTGCTTGTGTAAGGTTGGACATCTACTATTAGCTAGTAGATTGAGAGAAAATTGGCCCATAGTTTTACACAAAAAGTCCAGAGTTCCGCTGCAAAGCCAGTGGCTGCGTGAAGCGGTGCTGAAGTACAAGTTTGGGTCACTTAGGGGTACTGGCAATGGCACTGAGCCGTGCTGCTTGGGGATAACATCACTGGTCCCTGAGGATGAGCGGGGCGGGCGCACCTTGGCGCCCTTGCTGGCAGTGAGGTCGTGCACGGGGCAGGGCTTGGGCCCCAGGTGCGCGCGGCCCACCATCTCGCCCCAAAAGTGCTGGTCGCCAAAAAAGGGGCAGATGAAGGTGGGCAGCCCGCAGCGCAGTCCCGCCGCCGTAGTGCCGGCGCCGCCGTGGTGCACCACGCCGCTGCAGCGCTGCATCAGCCAGTCGTGCGGGGCGCGGCCCATGATGAAGCAGCCGTGGTCACGCGGGTCCTCCCCCTTGATGCCCAGCTCGCTCCACCCGGACTGCAGCAGCACACGAGCGCCCGACTGCTTCGCGGCTTTGTAGATCTTCCACGGCGCCATGCCAACACACCCCATGTCAGCGCTACCAATGTGCATCCCCGATCACAACAGCTCTTCCTGCAGAGCTGCTGTCCCCCCCCCCCTCCTCCCCCCAGCGGACCGGGAGGACACAGGTACCGTTCCACCAGCACTGTGCACACCTTGCCGGTTAGTGTCTCCGCGTCAAATTTCATGCTGCCAAAGGTGATCAGGATCGGCTTGCTGCCGGCGGCCAGCCACTTGGCCAGGTCGTCCGGCGGCGTCCATTGAGCGTCCTGCGGCGCGCCCAGAGACGAATTAGGGGGGCAGAAGAAGGGGTCAGCATGGCGCATGCATCCATCCCCGTGCGCATGTCCGCAACCGCAACCTCGGCACCGCAACCACACAAGCAGCTTTGCGACTTCTTGATATGGGATGTACCATATCAAGAGGTTGGTTCGGGGATGTTGTGATGTCATGGGCCATCAAACCAGGGGACCCTGGCGCCACCAACGCACTCATAAGAACCCATCATATACAAGCCGCGAATTCGAGTTTCCTACGGTCATTTGCGTTAGTTTCGCTTAAGTCACGTACGTCCAGTTGAACCCAAGATAGACAGGGGAGGTTTTTCATTTGCAGTGTTCTTATCACTGCGCGCGGACTACGCATACTTGAGCTTGTGAATTGCCAAGTTGCTCCTCCCCATCAGCAGTTGGTGCCGACATTGAGGGCTGGAATGAGCTGCTGCATGAAAGGGACGCAGGCCACAATCTGCCCCCCCTTCCGCGACTTGCCCAGGACTGCCCACACAAGCCCAGGCAGGTCACGCGTCCCCACCTCGAGCTTGTTTGTGAAGAAGTTGCCCACCACATCCACGAGTGGGCCCCAGTCCGGCGGCTTGGGCACAAAGGTGGGGCTCCACATGTGTACAAACGGCACCCTGCGCATGCCGGGGAGAGTAAACCGCCTCACGAGAGAGAGATCCCGGGAGGGGAAGGAGGGGGGGGGCAAGGGAACGGGGGGGCAAGTGACCCAGCCCGGTGCCGGAAGGGGCCCGTCAGGGGGGTGTGCGCTGTCATGACACCGGAGGGGGTGGGAGGCACTTTTCAAAGACGGCCTGGTAGAGCTGGTCCATGTCCTGCGCGGGCTTGATGTCCAGCCCGATGGCAAAGCGGAAGCTGTTCATGATGGCGCCCATGCCCACCCACTCCAGCTTCTGCACCAGGTAGTACGAGTCCCGGTTCTTGCGGCTCCACTGCCGCTTGTAGCTGAAGCTGTGGCACGGTGGGGGGAAGGAGAGGGGGAGAGGCGGGGGAATGGGATTGAGTGCTCCGTGCAGGCTTCTGAGGGCAACGGCACAGCATTCTGGAAGTTTACTCTCTTTGCCCCCCCCTCTCCCCCCCCTGGTCTTCTTCCCATCAGCGCCACAGCTTTAGGTGCTACGCGCACGATAGGTCTGGCACCAATTAGGTGCTTAGGTTCCGTTCTGAAATGAAGTAGGGGGGGGGGGGGGGTCCAGCGGAGGGGATGGGAGGCGGGACGGCTGCCAGGCGCGCCACCCACCCTTTGCGCTGCTTGTCGATGCAGGCCAGCGGGTGCGGGAAGGCGTAGGTGGGCACCCAGGGCTGCGGGAACATGAGGTGCAGCGGCACGCCGAGCGCCTCCGCCACGTGGTTGTGCCCGTAGACGGGCGGGTTGCTGATGATGGCGTTTGCGGTGAAGGGAGCGCCCGGGACGCCCTCCCCGCCGGCATCGGGGTCGGGCATGGTGACTGCGGGGTAGGTGGAGAAGATGATGTCGCGCATCATCTGTGCTGCACAGGGGGTGGCACGGCTTCAGCAGCTGCTGGCACTGCTGGGATTAGCTGAGGAACATCACCTGGTCCCAATGGGGTACCTGGCTTCAGCCCCGGATGAACATGCAATGTACATGTATTCATGCAAAGATATTGCGCTGATTTGGAGGTGTGGATAAGAAAAACAAGCATACAGTGATAGAGAAGCAACGGCGACCCGGGAGATCGGGGGGGGGGGGGGGGGGGGGGGGACCTCGAGCTTGCTGGGCAGGTCGTCGATGGCCGCCTTGGAGTCGGGGATGAGCTTACCCCCCGTCTTGACCATGAACTCGGACAGCTGCCCCGGATCGCCCTTCAGCGGGTAGAACTCCAATCCGCTCTCCTCTACCACCAGCTTCCTGCGGAGCGCAGCAGCGCTCAGTATCCACCCCAGACGCCATGCGTCTACACATATTATTTTCTCGCGCTCCGCCGCTCTCCGCCCCATCAGCGCCTGTTGCTGTCGCGAGCGGCACCTGTACTGCGTGTGCGTGGCGAGCCGCACGCGATGTCCCTGCGCCTTGAGCTCCTTGCCCAGCGCGCAGAAGGGCGCCACGTCGCCGTGGGTGCCGACCACCAGGATGGCGACAGCCATGGGCGGCAGCCGCGCGGAGGCGGTCAGCCCCTGCAGCAGGTCCTTGCGCTTGCCGGCGATTTGTCCCAGCGAGGCCAGCGCCTCGGCTAGCTCGCTATCCTCGCCATCCTCTGAGGACAGCGAGTCGCCGGAGTCCCAACTCAAGCCCCCCTTTATAGAGAGGCGACAGTCCGGCGTGAAGGGGCCGTCAGACAGCGACATGTCGCTGTCGCTACTATCGGCGGGGAGGCCGGACGCCATGTAGTCGTGGTGCCGTCACGCAGTATATGCTGGGGGGGAGGGGGGGCACAAGCTGGTGAGGCCACCGGGTTTAGGTTTTCCCGATCGTGGGCAGTCGGCCTATGAGGGCTGTGCGGCTCGGTGGCTTGGATTTCGTGAGGTGGTCGGTGCCTTGTGCTGTCTTCGCCTTCTCGGACCGCCACAGCACGTGAGCATCTACGGACGCCCCCCCCCCCCCCCCCCCCCCCCCCCGGCAAAACCTTTATCCATTAGTACTTTAGCTTATTCCACCGACCGACTCTTCGTAGTCCTCATCCCACCGCCGCCGCCCGCGCGCGTACAGCGACAACACCCCTAAAGTGACCTTTGCCCTCCCCCCCCCCCCCCCCACAGAAGACCTTTTTAAAACCTTGTATGGCCGCAACCATTTAACTCTCCGCCCGGCAATGCATACTGGTATCCCTTCTGGTTTTTAAAATACCGTACAGGAAGCGCTGCTCGTAGGGCAATATCTTATTCCCGTCCGCTCTTTGACCAATGCAAAGAAATCCGCCTTAGTTAGTCGCTACTGCTAATATATGCGTAGCGATCGGTATTAATCCCTATCTGCCATATACACAACCATAGACGCGATTTTTACTGTAGGACTGGAGCCCCCCCCCCCCCCCCCCCGGCTCTGCCGGCCTCAGCGCGTGCGCGCCGCTGTCCTGCTGTTATTTGCCGACTACGGGGTCCCTGCCTAGCGACCACACGTGAGTCGCAGACCGGATGAAGCTGCCGCTCCACGACTATCTTGACCTCACCTTGGCAACTTATTCAGCAGCTACGATATATTCAGCAGCTACGCAAGCTCTCACCGCCCCCCCCCCCCCCCCCCCCCCTCTGAAGGATTAGACGCCCTGTGAGAGACAGTCTGATGCCGGCCGCCGACGACGGCGCCGACATTTTCGACGGCGCCGTGCTGCTGGACGAGCGGCACCGGGACGAGGGCTACCAGGAGGGGCTCAGGTGACAGCGACCGCACCGCCTGCGCCTGGGCCCGGGGGGGGGGGGGGGAGGGGGGGTGTATCGACCTTACAGGCGGCGCGGGTGTCGAACAGGGACGGCAAGCCCGGCGGGCTGCGGGAGGGCAGGAGTCTGGGCGCGGAGAAAGGCTTTCATTTGGGTGAGGCGCGCCGTCCAGCAGAGCGCTGCTTCCAGCCCTCTCATTGCCCGCAGTTGCCACGGACCTCAGTGGTGGGATGACACTGCCACGCTGACACTGCTACCCCCCTGCACAGCCCAGGAGGTGGGGTACATCGCTGGCTGCTGTGGCGTGTGGCGCGCCGCAGAGTTACCGCCCCGCGCCGCTCGTGGTGTTGAGGCGTTGGCGCTGCAGGTCGCCGCCTTCCCGCTGGACGACCCCTCCAGCTTGCAGATCGACGTGAGCCACCCATCCTGAATAGCCCGGCTTGCCCATTCCACCCCCAGCCTCTACGATCGCCCTTTCCTGAGGCACAGTCCCCCCATGTTCTGCAGGAGGCGCTGGCCGACCTGAAGGCCAAGTTCAAGGCTGTTGTAACCATGATGGGTGAGTAATGCCTTCGTGCGCCATGCTGCAGGCCGGCAGACCAGGAAAGGGATGGAGGGGGGGCGCAAAGGGGCGGCGCTGACTTGGCACGTACGGACCGTATCAGGGCTGACCGCAGACTTCTTTCCCAAGGAGGATAGCGTGCAAACCAGTTTCTGAACAGCCCCGCTGGACACGGCGCCCCTGGGCACTCGAAGGTCGTGTCATGGCGCTGCGATTCAGTGAGCGCCCACTGGCACAACCTGTAACGTGCCACGGCGGGCGCCAAGACCGCCCAACACTGCACCGCATTGTGCATTCTCTAGGCAGTGTGACTCAGCAGGCGTGAGGCACCGGATCCTGCCTTGGCTGACAGTCTGCTACGACTAAATGTTTTGATATTTAAATAATAGGTTGATACGCCACTGTTTCTACGCCATGATCGACGCCTGGGTCGCTGCAGTACATTCAGCGGTGGGTGGATCAAGATCTGACTGGGATAGGGCTGCCGGGGGTGGGCGGGGCGGGGGGTGGGGGTGGGGTGGGGGGGGGGGGGTGGGGGCTAGTGGCCTCCGTCGGCTAGCGGGGAGCGGCATGCGTCCAGCAGTGCGCGGGCGAGGCCAGGCGACGGCGCCTTGTTATGACCGCTGTTGCGCAGCAGTGACGCCAGCGCGGTGGAGGTGGCGTCATGGTTGCGCAGGTCCAGCGCACGCGGACGGCCTGCCGCTCCTGCCGCAGTCGCACCTGTGGTTTTGTCACCGCTCTGCAGCTCCACGACAATGCCTTGGCCGCTGTCATTGCGCAGCCGCAGTGTCAGCCCGCAGCCCTGCGTACGCCGTACGTTGTTTTCCAGTTCACCTCCCGGCCGAGAGCAGCTCGGCGATGGCGGGGCAGCGCAAGTTGCTCCGCTTGCTGGCGGCAGCGGCGGTGGCTCAGAGAACTGGCGCGCCTCTACGCTAGTGTTGACCGCTGCGTCTGCCGTCATGCGGCGGAGCGCTGCCGACTTGACACGTTGCGGCCGGCTGGCGGTGTGCTGTTGCTGTTGCTGCGAGCGGGGGCTGGATCGGCTGGGAGGGGCAGCTGCAGCCGGAGGTGGTTCAGGTGGCGGGCTGCTCTCCCGCTTTCTCTCGTGCTCCGTCTCCGTCACTTGATCCTGCTCCCGCTGTTGGCCACCTTGAAGCTCGGGCTGCTCACTGGCAACCGGACCTCGGCCAGCCCGCACTGCCTCCTCCGCCGCCTCCCAGCGCGCACGCAGCGCCTGGGCAGTACCCGGAAGTGCGGAGTAACCGCCAGGTTGGGCCAGCGCGGCAACCTGCGGCGGCGGAAGCCCCCCAAGCAGCGCCTTCAGCAGCGGCACAGCGTCGCCTGCTTGCTGGTGGGGGGCGAGCAGCGCCTTCATCTGCTGGATCGTCGTGTCGTACGCCTGAAGCAGCTGCTGCTTGGTGAAGGCCTGCCTCGCAGTGCAAGAGCACGAAGGAGTGGAAGGAACGGGAAGCCGGCCGGGGGGGGGGGGGGGGGGGGGCTGTCATCTACTTGCTTTCCCCTTTGTCCATACTCAGGGGGCTGCGAGGCCTAACCGCGGTGCGCACCTGTCGAGGCGCGGACCGGTCTCGCCGAGGCTCCATGTGCCCCCTGGCAGGCAGCGGCATCATCTTCTGCGGGACGCGCGCCGCCCCCTACTCGCAGCCGTTGCACAGTGCAGCCCTCCACAGGCGTTGGCCGCCGTTGGGTGGCGAACCTGCAATATTCCGTGGTCCGTGCGCAAAAGCCTCGCGCGGGTGACTCACTGACGACTGGCGACTAGGGCCTGGCGCATCACTGGGGAGAAGGCAGAGAGTGGGTCGCCTGCCTTTTCGGCCTCGCACCCTCACTTACTTAGTGCCTGCGGACTCCGTAGTGTGCTGCGCACGGGCAGTCGTATCTGTACCCGTAGGCGGGGATAAGGTTGATCGTTGTGAGTCATCCTAGCCGCTGTCGTCCTCACACCCGAGCCGCTGTCTTCGTCTCCTGCATCGGAGGCTTCGCTGATGACACGCACGGACGCGGTGTTGAGTTGTTGACCGACGACGAGTCCGCCGGCGATCACAATCGTCATGCCATGCCTCGATCATATAGCGCCATATATCACAGCGGGTACCTACATACGTCATATCTACACACATGTATCTGTATATATACACATACAGATCCCTATAAAGATATGACTATATTTATTTATGGAGATCTGAATCGTATATGGCAGTTGCAGCACGATCCGCGGATGGAACGTGTAAATCAGATTATCTAAGCGGAATGATAACGGAATATCAGAAAGCCTCCGGAAAGGATGTGAGCTCTATTTTTAGGCCATGATGCGGTGCCCATCATGGCCGCCCTCGCCGCAGGCGCAACCAACCCCGCGCGCGACATCCGCACGGCATGTCTCTGTGACATGCCTGCCCCTGCCACACCCACACAACGCAGCGCACCGCCCCGACGCAAGTGCCACTCAGCAAACACACCAGTGCGGCTCTGAAGAGCCCCGAGCGAATCGTATACACTACCGCCACACGGCGAATACCTCCGTGCGCATCAGCTGCCCTGCTCCTTGGTGACTTCCTTCAAGGGCGGAGCGCGGAGTCACCTGGCGGCCCTCCCGCGCCACGCGCGACGGCGCTGCGGCTGTGCCTGGCAAACCTTCGCAGCTTCTGCAGCGTGCCGTGGGGCCGCCAGCATATCGCTACGAGTGGCGGTACACGCGTAGGGCAGCGGCCGACTACTTCACAGTTTGAAGTCCGGCTCTGCCCCGTATATTCAAGATGGCGGCCGCGTTGGAGGAGATGCAGCAGGACCTGGAGGCCTTCCTTAAGATTGCCAAGTACCCGCTGATCAAGTACACAGATATGTCGCAGGAGATGAAGGAGGAAGCCATGGACGTGGCTATCACAGCTGTAGAGAAGTATCCAGGCGACCTGGAGAAGTGCACGGAGTTGATAAAGCAGACCATGGATAAGAAGTTTGGGGCCCCATGGCATGTTGTTGCAGGCAAGGGCTTCTCCTACTCAGCCACATATGAGTGCAAGCACATCCTGTACATCTTCGTTGGGGGGCAGACGGGCGTGCTTCTGTGGAAAATGTGATATGACGCTGCCCTTCTAGCCCCATCTAGCTTCGCGCGGAGATGTGAATCGCACCATTTGTACTCTGGCCTAGCAGGTGTCTGTGCATGGGAGCAGCGCACAGACGCGCATAGTGCACTAACCCATTCCAAGAAGGCTATAGTCTGACTGTCGCATACACATCTAGGGATAGAGGACATCTATCCCCTAAGCTTCAAGAGTAGCTGGTAAATAGACAAAGAGGGTCAAGGAGATGACTCTTGTGATGTGAGCACATGCAGTCACATGTATGATCTGCACTGCTGTCAATTAGCCACCTATTTTGTGCAACTGTTTATCATGTTGATTGTGCAGCCTCATGGCACATAGTACCGTCAATGAACTAACCTTGTGTTTGCTTTGGTGGTTGCCTAAGATATGTCGTCATGGTCAGAACAGGATTTTGGGGCGAGAGTTTGGTTTTATACAATTGTACATGGGAGTTGCGCCCCAAAAACAATGTCCTTAATCATTTTAGTTCACCAAATCACGTGTGTCACCAATGCTTTGAACCAGCCTCCGGGTTTTTGATATGTTGCCCCCTTCCGACCACGTAGCGAAGAAAAACACAGACCAATGAATGGCGTAGCTTTGTGCATGAGCAACTGTTGGCGAACTGAGATGCGCCAGCACTGTTCCAAGATTCAGGATCCAGGTGTTTAAAGATGTATGTCACGGGAGACATTTTGTTTGTCGTCCACACAGTTGCATAACTAGTGAGCTCAAAACCCTGACATTTGAGGCCTTCCTCATCTGCTTCCGGCGAAAGCCGTGGCTCCCTGTGATTTATTTGTGTGTTTAAAATACACTTGTTACCAATCTGCTTTGCCCTAAGGCGATGCTCGTCATCATTGAATGATATGCAGCCGATATAGTTTGTTTACTTTTTCTCTGGCGTCTGCATTGCACAATGCATTGCAATCACGCGGCAAAAGTCAGATGTCAACAGAGAAGCAATGCCATATCAATGAAGAAATCGATGTAATAGCACATCTTGACTACGAGTGCGAGCTTGTGCTGTTTGTCTAGTGAGGTCCCTGTTCCGAGGAGAAGAGACCGAGTGGTAAGAAAATCAGCCTCGCGGCAAAATGGTAGGGAATTATCACGGGCAGCTGATACCAACGTTTCAACGAGCCGTTAACATGAAGAAGGGGAAGTAGGAAACCGTCCTCTAGGCGGCTCAACGCCCGGTCCAACGCTCGTTTGGCTTGGGGGTTGCTGACCGTACCGCCGTGTGTCAAGGAGGCGCCCCCGCTTCTAGTTGTCAATGGCAAATCGTTACACAGGCCAGCGGGAGTGCCGCCTGTGCAGGGGCGCGTTGCGGTGCGGATTTAGCAGTGGAGCCGGTAGTTGTGATGCATCCATCAACACTGTCGGACCAGCTTTATGAGGTTGAGCGCATTTGTGAGGAGTTTCAGCGCAGCAATGCATCGCCGGTAGCGACACAGAGCCGCAGCAGGATATGGCATGTGGTGATATTGCATCGTCATCAGATGGCAAACATGTGAGCAAGTGATTGCTCTGCTTTTTCATTGCCCCAGCTAATTGCTTCAGTGCATGAGTGCGTATGATTTGCTATGATATCAAATTGTAAGCCATGTCTTGCATAGTGTTAGTATCCAAAACTATGTAATACATATTGGGGCGTATCTTATTTACGTATACCCCCCCCCCCCCCCCACTATTTCGGACTAAGCTGCAATGTTTAAATCTGTACATGATCGCCGTAAAACTGCACAAATAATTCAAATAAACAGGCGGCAGGATAAGGCACACTGGGTACAATGGATATGACAGTACGGCATCCGGGATACTCGTACGAGTACTCATCATTGTACAACATATGATGTATGATAACATATTACTAAGTACACCCCCGCACAAAAGTCTTGCCCCCCCCCCCAAATCACACAACACGCGATCATTCACTGTTGCGCTGGTATTCAGCAATATTATTGGATGTCATTCACCCAACGCAGGTGCCCTCAATAGCCACTGAGTGCATAGTCTTAAATTGGTAAACGTCGGTTGATTTGGCGCGGAGAAGTGTGTGATAACGTCGTGGTAGAACAGCCGCAATAGTGCCCCGATTTTTAGCATTGTATGCGGGGTCGGATTACATAAGTATAACGGTTTTAGGCAAGTACAAGTGCGATTTTCTTCCAAATTCGCCGACATAGGCGGGGGGTCATGCGACCATTCCGTATTTTATCGTAATGTTTTTGATATGGGCTTACTATCAACATGGTGATGCTTGAGCCATATAGCGCGTCGCGTGTTATGCTACCAATGAACTGCAATTTTAGGCCCATTCGAGCACTAGCAAAACTGCAGGGTTAGTGCACGTGCACTTTTGCGATGCCATGCCATCATCCAAATGGCACGACACTCCCACAATCTATTCGTTTACTATCATATCCGTCTGTACAAGCTTGGGGGCATGCGCAGCCCCATGAAGCTAAATCGCGTGCGGTCGCATTGTGCAATTTTCTGTTGTAAAAGCTTGGGGGCATGCGCAGCCCCATGAAGCTAAATCGCGTGCAGTCGCATTGTGCAATCTTCACTGTGACGAGCGGAAAAAAAGCACTATAGAAAACGATGCATCAGAGCGGCGTTTTGGAAGGTGCGCCGCAACCAAGGTCATGGAGGGAAGCGCTCCGGTATAAGTAAAAGAATATGAATACGTGGTTTTCGCTATATGTTAGTCCGCAACGATTGGCCCACAGGCAGATTCGTGTAGGGCTAAAATTTTGTGGGAGAGTGTATGCTCACACTCACCATGATGTATATATATCGTCGTCGGCGCATTGTCAGCATATCGATATCGGGATGTGCGCGATATAACAATTAACAGTAGCGCCTAAGCCCAATTACACCCTCTATTATTCATGCTGTGCCAGGCAAATATTAGTATTGCCGGTAGACTCTTGGCCTACACGCGTAGCAGCGACCATACATATAGCGCTAGCTATGTAGCTTCCGCAGGCGTCCTGCCGTCATTTAGCTGACTAATACGAATTTCTGCTACAGTCCGGTTATGTCACGGATATCTTAACTCTTACTTGTTGATATCTGGTATCTGCTCGCATATCGGGCTACGACTCGTACCGGTAGAACTACAAGGACATGTCGATAATATCCTCGCGTTATGTTCTAAATAACTAGTTTATGTGGTTTCTCTCACTGTACGGGGGCACGCCCGCCGCCAGGCAGCGCCCCCCAATCAAGAGCGCACGATCATGGGTGCGGCACCACCCCCACCTCCACATGGTGGGCGGTGGAAACTCCTAACACCCGTGCCCGGCTGGGTGCGGCAGGAGGCTGAGCGCGGGGTGGCCGGTTGTGGCGGGTCCTTGGATCCTGCGACGATAGATAGGGCAGCCTGGGGGGGGGGGGGGGGGTGGGGGGGGGGGGGGGGGGGGGTCAAATACTACTCGTAGTCCCGGTAGCGCCGCATGGCGCAGCTAGCGATGTACGGGGGGCTGCTAACAATACTTCATGTACGACTTTGGCCTTGCGTCGGCCTCTCCGAGATCCGCCTACGGGTGGGGAGAGGGGTACGTACGACTCGGACGGGGGCAGCCTATAGCGCTACTCGCGAGGGATGTTCGAAATACATAGTGTTCTCGGACATCGATACGACGCGCGACCGACTTGCAGAAGATCTGGCGTACCCCCACCCGTATGTGTTACACATGTGAATCACTCGAATCCCTGCCTAGTACAACGAAGTGTTCGGCGGCGCCCTGCGGCCGACCCGTTCGGACAGCCGGGAAACTCTCAGCTGCCCCGTGAGAACGGGATAGGGCCGCGGGCGCGAGGAGACAAGAGCATGGCACGTAAAGGCGGAGCGGGCGTTCGGGGCCGGAGAGGCCGGGCATGGCCGCGACTCGGGGGCCCGGAGACTAGAGCCGGAGTGCCCTGAGGGAGTCGCAGCCATGCGGCGGGAGGCGTCAGCTTGCGGCCAGCTCGGTCTGACCCTGGATGGGCGGCTACACCGACGAGGTACGCTGCGGAGGCAAGCGGCGCGTTGGGGGGGGGGGGGGGGGGGGGGGTGCCCGCCTTTCCCCCTCCAGTCCCCCTCGAGGCCGGCGGACAACGACAAGCGGCGCGCGCGCGCGGGAAGCGCGGGGGGGACGGGGGATTCAGCAGCGCCGCGACCTGCGGAATATTTTCAGCGATGACGGCAGGTGGAGCCAAGACGCAACACGACGACCGAAGATTGCGCGGTGTCGGTGCATTACCGATGTACCGGAAAACCTTTTTGGGGGCGGGGCGAGTATTGTATTCGTAATCCCCGTCCCGATAATTAGCAGTCGTCGCTTGTATGGGCGACCGCACGTAGTTATATTATATCCGGAAATAACACAGCTACTAATCACGTGATGGAATGAGGCGGGGTTTGGAAACGGGAGAGGATGGCATGACGCTTGAGCTGTAATTACTCTATATGTGTTCCCTAATGCGGTTAGAGATGGCATGCCCTAATAAGAACAAATCAGTATGAGCGGTGGAGAGTCGCATACTAGTGCGTTGTAATAAATTTCGACTTCAATTTCACTGCACGGGATATAGCCATGGTGCGTATCGCGCATGTTTATTTCGGTGGTTGGTCAGGACCAAGCACCACCTGTCTCCACGGCGGCCGATCGTTCACTCTTTTTTATTTGCTGTGGCACGCTCCATCGAGCGCACCACAACACAGTCGCGGTAATATTGCCGCGCATGGTGCCGCTGCTATTCCGCCCTCATACCATGTACGGTGAGCGCAGCCTTTCGTCCGCCCCGCTCGCTGAGAAAAATCTGATTATAGGGTTTGCGTGGTTGATGGACGCGCGCCGCTTGCGACGCGCTAACCCCTCCCCGCAAACGCTACTGATTACTCGCCCATCAACGCGATGACAAGACAAATCCGCAACGCTTACTACCCACTCAGCGAAACACGGCCCAGCAAGCCTTTCCATGAGTATCGACAAACTATATAACATGTGTCTGCCCCTCCCGTTTAGGCATGCTCTACGACTAGTCCCTAGTGTCCTACTCGGCGTAGGAGCCGCGATGCGCCCCGATTCGGGCGCATGCCTGCGCATACCCGCCGGCTAGAGAACATGCGAGTACAGCTTGACACTACACTGCCAGTGGCCAAGCCACCCCCTAGTAGCACATGGCGCTACTCCCACGCTTTCATATTTCTAGTGTGCCGCCCTCACGACATCCATCGCGTCGATTCATGTACCCCCGACTTTCCTTGTAGGCGACATCGCGTCCGTTGTAATCTCGGCGACTCGCAAGCCGCTGGTGCGAATCGCCGTACGTATCCTCAGATGGATCTCTAGAGGTGTACGCGTTCCGTTTTTGGATGGGCTCGCCTCCCTTCTTGTCATCAAGGGTATCAATGGAGTATGCCGCTACTCCAGCCTAGCATAAGTTTATGGATGGTGAAATGGCTCGCTTCCTGATCGTTGGGGCATGGGAGCGAGGGTACTGCACAAAATTGATGTCCGGTTGTTCTTGGTTCCTAAGTATAGAACAAACAAATCGATAGAGGCCCAATCATTAACCTCCGCCCCTGAACCGCTACTCCGAGACTCGCGATGTTTCATTCGAGACGCTGTCGTATGTGGCTGCGCGAGGTTGCCCGCCATGTAAATTACATGCTGCAGATGGACATGTAGGATGGGTACATGGGTTTACTCTGAGCTGCATGATGTGTTCAAGGCTCGCGACTCTTGGTTCGGGCGCGTCAATGAAACTCGCGCCCGCCAGATCGAATGTGACCTACAATGGATGCCGGTGGGTGTGCGTGCCCACCCAACACAACGGCCGCCCCATCAACAATAATGTCGCAAACGGTTACTTGCACGTCGCCAATTTCTCGTACGGTTGGGGCGCCGTTCTGAACGAACACCATGAAGGTCGGGGTTTTCGGTACGATGATGCCCGCTCATGGCAAAATCACCATCATGAAAGAGCTCAAAGACGTACGCTTGGCTGTTGAGTCCTTCCTCCCCATCCTCCGCAACCGTCACATCTGCTTGCATGAGGATAACTATGCGGTGGTCGGCGTCCTCAACAACCTCACCTTTCCCTCTCCGCGCCTCATGGTTGAGCTACGCAAAACACGGCACCGCATGGACACGCACGGTAATACCCCCGTCCGTGCGCTACATCCATTGAGCTACAGCTACAACGAACGCATGTTGGCGTGACACGCCGCGTTGGCAAGGCCGTCGACGCATGCACCTCCGACGTTGCATGACGATGCGAACGCAACTAGTTTAACCCCCCTTAGAACCTTATCGGCAATCTTGTCTCTAAAGGTGCCCAGTCATCGTTGTTCCGTAGTGGCATGGCAAAGCTTGGGACCCGCTGCTCTCGGAGATGTTGGAGATGCTCTCCAATATGATGCGCTCCTGCAAAAATAAGCCGCGCCACGACCTATGCATTCCTAGCCGTACCAGCGACCGCCTTCCCGTTGCTGCACCGCCCCGCTAGTATATATGTCCTCGCCTTCAACATTCTCGCCCGTACGACTCAGCCCGTGGCATGATGGGCTCGGAATTCTCTATTCGACAAATCACGTTTCTTCTGAAATGTTCTTAACTGGTTTATATGGGTTCTCTCATTGTACGGAATAGCCCTTGCGCGGCGCATGTAGCGCGCAAGTTTACATGGGCCGGTCAAGGAAACCACCCGCCTCCACGGCGGCCGCGATCCGTCCACTCTCCTCATTTGTGGCACGCTCCGTTGAGCGCACCGCATCTCGCCCACCCCCCTCGATCTATGGGATTGTTTGCCTGCAATTTCTTGAATATCATATAATGAAACCAACCGCCTGGCATTCTTTGGCTAACTATACAATCCTTGTGTAATGTGGTTTGGTTAGTATATAGAGAGACTCACACTTCGGCAGAAGTTATCATTCGTCAATGAAATGCGCGCGCGCGGTACGCCGAGAGCCACAGTGAGGACGGCAGTGTGAGCCCCGAAACACGTCCTCCAAATGTACTCATCTTGAGACGGCCGACGCCGGTCATCCTGCTTGAGGTAGCCGTTCGTTAGGTCGATACGCAATGGTAACAACTCATGCCCCCGGCCGACCGGTCGAACGTCATCGTAACCATGCTATGCTCTCCGCAATAGCTTCGCACGTCGAGGCAGTAGTCCTCGTCGCTGCCGCCATGTGCCTCTAACGAAACGGGGCGCACTGCGGCTCCCCCATTGATGGCCTGTTGGCTAACCTGCGATGACGAGATGCCCGGACCCGGCTATAACCATGTCCCCCATCTCCATCGACACCGCGTTCACGAGCCGTCAATTGAGCCAACGACGATAGATGTGAGGTCGAGCAACAATATAGATCGAGCAGCAACGTAGACTGGGCATGCATGTTTGCTTGAAGCGATTCGAGCGTCACTCGGCTCGGCGACGGGGTCTTCTCCATCTGGCATGGTGATGCACGTACGTACGGAGGAGAATAACACACACGTACGGTGGTGATGAGCTATATATAGCCAGGTCGGGTCTTGGAACGACATGTGACTTGCCCGCAACATGACATGGGAGAGTTAATCGCTTTGTGGAACACAACGAAATTGGAAGATGGCATGCTCAATTGTTGCGGCTTCTTTTATGTTTGCTCGTGGTGCACACGAACGGGCGCAGCGACGCGTCGTGAACTATATTAAGCCGTACCACTTGCAACACACGTATAGCCGGTAAAGCGGTTTCCCCTACCTCTTGGGTTGAGCGGAGGAAAAGGAGAGCCGCGTCCGAAATCGCTTGGAATACGAGAGAATCGATACCGGTTGCAATACGGTTTTATGACGGATTTTTAGGGGTCCTCCGTTATACGCGCTTCGTGTATGAACCGTCATACATTCGGTGTTCGCTCGTTTGATTTAACGGTACTGGTACGAGTACGGCTCATTTCTGAATGGATGCGCGTGTATTCTAGCCCAGGCACGTCATATATCCGTCTGATACGCCAAAATAACGCGTTTCAATCATGCATTCGAGTCTGGTTTTGCCAAAAAGGGTGCGGAGGCTGTTTTACACGGAAAAGCGCCATTGTATGGCTTGGAAGGTTCAGCGAAAGTGGAGGGAATGTCGGAGGAGGAGCCCGCAGGGCGGAGGCGGAAAACGGGAGGGCGCTGCCGAAGGCAGCGAGCTGGAAGATGGCAGACGAGCTGCTAGTGGCTGTCCTAAGTAGCTCCCCGGCCGGGAGCGCAGGGCTCGCGGGCGATGGGGCAGCCCGTACCAAACCCCGATGGGAACGGCTCGAAACCACTACAGACGGTACGGGTCGCACTAGGACAGCTTTAATCCGTTAGGAAACCACATAAACACGTTTAGATCATTTCAATCATGCATTCGAGTCTGGCACACCGGTTCGCGTAGGTACTCGTTTCTGAAGACCGTAACCGGGGCTCAAATCCGAGATGTGTAGCTGGCAACGCTTTTTGGCTACGTGGCACGCGCTGCGTGCGAAATATTAGCACGTGACCGCTCGCGCTCCTCCCTCATTATCCCGCCGCCAGCCCCATCCCTGCCCGCGACACACAAGACGAGGCACCTGAACGCCACCATATGCCTACGTTAGCGCGCCGCTACCGCGGTATGCGCGTGATGGTGCCGGCCGGTGTGTTCGACTGGCATCGGTGGGGCGGGATGGGTTGGCGAGACGGGTGGTCACGTGGGCTCTGAGTTTTGATCAACTGACGTTATATTTGACTGTACCAACCAGACACTAATCACTATTCGCACTCGTTTCGGTAGTTGCATCTCAGGATTGTGACCCCGCTATACACAGCTTATACCCCGGGAGGATTTCATTTAGCGAGTACCCGGGGAACCGGTGTGGGTTTTGCCAGTTTACACGCGGTTCGTTTACGACTGCGAGCGTAGGCAGTCGGCAGGCGTGCCGACCAGATGAAGGCGGAATATGTATTGAGTTGTAGAAGGGGTCTCGCGCCAAGAGGTCCTCGATCGAGGCGCATGCGCATCAGACATGGACGGGAGATGTTGACGCGGGCATGACATAGGCCGGACGTGTCGCGGAGTTAGGGCGCTGTCTCCCGACGGCGCCCCATATCATTGGCCGCGCGCCGTGGTGGCATGCGGCACGAGCCGGAACTGCAGGCCAGTAGAAGCAAGGGTAGAAGTGGCCATGTTGGCGACGAGCGCCCAGCAAAGCAGCGGCACACACCAGTAGGACGAGTACAGCTGCGCGCACGAGCGCGCGAGCGCGCCGTGTATAGCGTCAGGTGAAGTACTGGTGCGCTGTACCCGATGCGATGGTAATTCTGTACCTGTACTGGCGATGCACGTTATGAGGGGTGGACGCGCAACAACGCGCGATGACAGTGATGTAATGTTGCTGTCATCACCAGCGGTGGTTGTTTCGCCTCCTTGCGCAAAGAGCGGGAGGGGAAACGCACAACGCTGAGGGGCGCGGGAACGTGGACCGTGTGGTCGTGTCGTACCGGCTCTTGGGTGTGTCGGGGTAGGTTGTCGGCGACGTCGCAGAAGACCCGCCGACTCGTTAAGCTGTGGGTCTTTCTTCGCGGGGAGCGGTGAGCCGGCCGCCGCTGCTGCACCAGCGACGGCTGTTGACCACCCCACAAATAAAGCGCAGGCTTAGGATGATGCCACGAAACGCACAAGTCACGTTAGGTGGCGGAGCTGTCCCCCGGCTGGCAACTCGTGTTGTCACAGATGCGTTGCCGTGACGTTGGAGGCGGGTTGGCCGGCGTAGAGGCCCTTGTAGCCCATGCCGGCCCGTAACGATGCCAATGATGTCGGGGCGAGGGTGACAACGAGGCGGCCGCTGCTCCTGCACCAGCGACGGCCACCGAAGTCCCAAACCCAGAGCTGGCCAGGGGTAGTTACGTACACCAGGAGGCGCCAGGCTCGCCAGGTGGTAGAGCTGCCCCCCGGCGGGCAGCTGCAGGTTGCCGTGGTCCTTGTGACGACGACGTTGCAGTAGGAGGCGTCGGAGACGCATCGGCACGAGCCGCACAAACGCCTCCCACTGCGACCACAGCTAACGTTGCTGAAGCATGATTGGGGCGAGGGCAACGAGCCCTCACAAAACACCGGCGCATGAGCGGCGCCACCCCCGTAACAAACCAATTACGCGAGTAGTTCCGGAAAACCACAGCATGTAACGACCGTTGATGCCACGACGCCCTGCTGCGAGGATGCGCGGACCGGGTTGCAGTGTCTTGCGGGACAACAAGTGGCCGCGCCGACGACACGGGCGTCCTCCTCCGTCCGCGCCGATTTGTTGCGGTGGGCGTAGTTGTCGTCGTTGACAACCTTGACGAGCAGCGGCCATGGTGCCGAGCGCGTCCACCTCACCTAAACCTCAAGAGTTGACTACTGCGAGAATGCGCTCCACTGCAAGAGCCCCGAAGGCCTGTACTGCGACTCGACTTCGGGTGTTGAGGTTTAACCCCCCCCCCCCCCCCCCCCAACGGGGACCCCCCAGCTCCAATTCCTTGCTGTGCGCATCGCTACCCGAAAAACGTCCCAGCTGCAAAGCCATGGCAAAAATCGGAAAACGACCTCGGGCGCACGAGTAGGGAAAACCACACTACCGAGGGGCTGTCTGTCGCTGCCTGATGTAACACATGTGCGCGGCACGACGACTCACTACCGGGTGGATGAACCTCGGTGCGGACTTGTTCAGCCTCAGTGACCCTCGCGCGCACAAGTACGCGAAGCCGCTGCCGAAGGCAGCGAGCTGGAAGATGGCAGACGAGCTGCTGGTGGCTGTCCTTAGTAACTCCCCGGCCGGGAGCGCAGGGCTCGCGGGCGATGGGGCAGCCCGTACCAAACCCCGATGGGAACTGCTTGAAACCACCACATACCGTACGGGTCGCACTAGGACAGCTTTAATCCGTTAGGAAACCACATAAACACGTTTAGATCAGTACCGCAGCGCGTTTTTACTGCTGAATCAGCAAGCGAGACGTGCCCGCCTCTTCTATTCTTACAGCGACTATACGGTGGTCCAAGTATGTGCTGTAAAATGATGCTGTAAAAAGGGGTCGCCGCGGTGCGGGGGCAGTCCGCCGACCCGGGGCCCGGCGTCCGTCGACGGACGGGCGACGGTCGAACGACGGCGTCCGGCGTCCGGTGCCGGTACAGGCGGCGGGCATGGCGATTCGCGCCGTGCCCGCCCCGTAGACCTGACGACCGGCCCGACCTGCGCGGCCTCGTGCGGGATGTGGGCCGCCTGTAGGCGGCTTGTACTGTATTGCTGATCTTGTAGTGCTGTTTTTTTTTTGGGGGGGGGGGGGGGGGGGGGGGGGGGGGCATGCCCGGTTGATGCATTAGCCCTTCGGGGTTCGAATGAGGCAATGGTCTGTGGGCTATGCTACGACTGCAGTTGGCGCACGAGGTCAAGTGCTGGGGCGGCTTCGGCCGATGTCCCGGGGCGAACTTTACTTTACTGGCCTTTTTGTAATGCACACCAGTAGTCAGCGGCCCGCTTTTACGCGGCTTGTAGATTTAATCTGTTTTACGAATTAATAATAACGTCTATTTAAAAATAAATTACTGACAAATCTAACGCTAAAAGCAGTATTACCCGGAAAACACAGTATTACAAGATCAATACTACAAGCCGGCTAACAGCGGCCCGCATCCCGCACCAGGCTCAACCCAAGAGGTAGGGGCACCTCCACAAATCCCCGGCGCGAAGCGCCGCTTGGTAGGAAAGAAGAAACCCCATGAACTAGTTTAGATTGCTGCAGCGACTACATGTTAGGGAATACATCGATCGCCCCGATGTACGGGTTTTGACCGCGCCTTTCGGTGTAATTTTACATAAAGAACGAATTGCAGATCTAATACGACTCGTTGCTGCAGAACAATTCACTTAATATTCAGTGTGTTCCCGATCCTCAAACCCAATTAAGGATTATTGTTTCAAAATTTAAAGTATCGACAAATAGTGTTAACTTCCAAGTACGTCAGACCATGTGGAGTCTGCTGCAATGATGCAAGCCATGGTACGGTCGGTATTCGTCATGACTGCGTGCCCCTCAACAAGTGGTGTCGTACTGGTCGTCGTAGTATGGAGATACTGTACAAATACTACAGGTGTACACGTAGGTACAGGGACAGTAGCAGTCATCGACAGCACACCCACGGCGCTACGACTGCTGCGCGCGCTGCCGGACCGCGTCGGCATCTGGGTATCAAGTGTCATCACCGCCCAATGACCGCGGCATCAGGTGAGAGCCCTGATGGATGCAGTAGTACGAGCACATCACTCGTCGACGCAGCGCGCGTCCCAATATTTCCTCATATCATTTCCGGACCGCTGTGCGCCACTATAACCTTACTTCCACCATTGCTGGCACACCCGTTGCTTGTGCCCTTTGCTTGTGCCGCTGACTCTATCAGCGCTCTACCCGCCGCCAGGTCGGAGGGCGGGAAGCCGGGAGAGGCACATCTCCCAGCCCTTCCTACTGACAGGTAGTTCCTGACACCAAACACGGCGATCGTGCAAGACAACCACCCGCGCTGTGCGAGCACTAAACCCAAGGTACGCCCACGACTCCCTCCAGTTCTCCAGTACGAGTTTCGTTTTCTCGGCCTACATCAACTGCATGCCCCCCTGGCGACGCTTCGCTAGCGCTGCACCACTTCGAGGTGGTCCGTGCGGTCGGCGCTGGTGGCGCGAATTGGGTTCGTTACGCAGCTCAGCCCCCGCATGTCGCCACGCGCAGGCTCTGGCGGCGCTGCTACCGCCGCCAACCCTCGGTCGTTCCTCGTACTCGGACGTGAAGCGTACCCGCTGGCACGCCAGTACTGTTATTGTACGAGTACAGCAGTATATTCTTTACTAATTTTACTTTTATGTTCATCGCTGTGATGTATCGATCTGATATAAATATTAGGGGCTAGGTATCCATGTGTTGCTGATGCTGGGAGTCCAGGCCCGGTACGTATATTTAAGTGTCACCGCGCGCGTGCAGTGCCAGCATCAATTACATCCGGACCGCGGTTTTCGACCGTTATGATATTTGTAACACCCCGCCAGAATCGATGGTCGACGATCTCTTGCGCGGGTCGCTGTATTCACACTTCAGGCGAGTGGCGCATGAGCACACCGCCAGAACGACCCACCCCGACCCAAAGCTTATCTCAACACCTTGCACAGCTCGCCTCGAAAATTAGCGCCCTCAGCCCTGATATTCTGGAAGCACTTCGCCGTGCAAGCTTGGTCGCGCCCGCGGCACACCGTAGCCACGACGGCCGCGCGGCACTTGAGCACTGTACGCGGCGTCGCCGGTGCTTCGTGCTTTCGCGTTTTACTCGGCAGCGCACCGCACGGTAGCCCACCTTGCTCCATGTCCACCTGGCCTGCGGTGACACCTGCGCACGACCCACCCGCAACCTCGCATGCTTCTTTGGTTTTTATCTTTCCGACTTGGTCTGGCCAGGCTTCTGTGTGCAGGCTTGTGGGTCCTCCTGGGGTCGCTGTCAGTTGTGCACGTTGTACACTTGTCGTTCTCGTGTGAAAATTTATCTCCGCCGCCGCCCGGTAGTACCGCGATTTTACTGTGCCGCATGCCACAAGATACGCTCTCACTGCTGCCTGTTGTCCCTCACCACGCTTCCCGCCTCATTCTCATGCGGTCGGGGTACTGACACCACGCTCGTTTTTTCTTTCCCCGGCTCCCAACCGCAGGGTAGCAGCACGCTGTGGATCGGCTTTTTGAAGAACGAGCAGCCCAGTCGTCGCGCTATAGAGACGAGATGAAGACGCCGGCCGCGTTGTTGCTGGCGCTTGCGCTGGCAACGGTCGCGCTCTCGCCCGCAGCAGCTCAAGAGACGGTGCCATGCAAGGTGGACGCGTTCTTGACTTGCGGCTGGCTGTACATTCCGCCGCGGTACGACGGCGAGGCGATGTTCCCGGTCGGCACTCGGCTGTTCGACACCGGCATCGGCGAACTGGACGCGTTCCCGGCCGACGGGCTGTGCAGCGCAGAATGCCTCGACATCATCAACGGCCCGAACTGTGTCGCCGAGCAGTCAATGTTGATGGAGGCGTGTAACGCCCTGCAGTGCGCGGTCGACGTGAAGGCTGCCTGTGGCGTGCCGGAGGCGGTGGCTGTCAACGAGCGCGTCAACGTGAACTGGGAGGAGGCCTGCACCCCGACCTGCGTGACGGCGATGGATAGCTCTACCTGCACCGGTGTGGAGGAAATCTACCCTGAGTTCAGGAGGTACAAGGAGAGCTTCGGTCCGTCCGGCAGCGAATGCTCCACATGGCAGTGCATGAAGCTTATCGGTGACAACTGCGAGCACTATGTCGGAGACTACAAGGCGCTCCCCGCCCGGGACATGTGCGACATCGGCTGTTATGCCGCGATGACCAGCGACGAGTGCCGACTCGCCAACGTGGAGGTGCTCCTTCAGGACGGTACCCTGGCGGCATTCAGCACATATGTGGACGGTCCAAGCTTCGGCCCCGAAGCGCCCATCTGTAGCCAGCCCGAGCCAGAGAACCCATGGCCAAGTGTTGACCTCATTCCTATTCGCCCCACACCTGCACCGGCGCCCACTCACCCCCCATGCGAGGATGTCTCCCCCTTCAATCTCTGCCTATTTGTTGGCAGCCCCAAGGAGGACCCTGTGCCTACACCTACACCTGCGCCAACGGAGGCAGGGCCAGAGCCTGTCCGCTTTGTCAGCTCCTTTGGCTTCAATGAGCCACCAGAGGGCTTCCCTCAATCCTTCAGGAGACGGTCGCTCCTGCAGGCGCAGGTTACCTACCTCGGTCCTCAGGACGTGACGGACCAAGTGTCAGCTGACTGGACTCAAGAGTACAGGGAGACGCTGGCGCAGTATGGCTCCACCGCCACATCGCCTCTCACGGCCGATGACGTTGCAGTTGATCAGATCAATCAGACCTTTGTCATCGGCCCCGATGGAGAGACTCAGACTGTTATTGTTGATGTTGCCACCATCATGACGTTCAAGGATGGCGGCTCAGCCCGTTTCTTCACGAGCTCTGTCAACGACGCCATGTCTGAGATTTTCAAGGACTGGGACCTGCAATTCGCCGGCGCAAGCATGGGGGGGCAGCAACCCATGCGCCCCCCCCCTGATACTACCACAGACGTCGGCGAGTTAAGTCTTGATGATCCAGTTCCCCAGCAACCTAAGTCGGCTCCATTCCCCATTTGGGCCATCGTTCTCATCGTGGTTGTCGCGTTGGCAATGCTGGGCGGTCTGATATTCTTCTTCATGCGCAAGAAGCGTGATGACGAGGATGAGGCGGATCGGGCTGCTGTGGGCACCACCACGCCCAACCCGCTCAACAAGTCGCTTGTGGAGGCTGGTGAACCCGTGGCGGAGGCCAGGGAGATTGTACCCCTGGAGCCGGCTGCCGCAGCGCAGCTGACCACGGAGATGGTGCCTGTGGAGATCAGCCAGGACATCGTGGAACGGCCATCTCAGTGAGCATGCATCTGCCCTTCCGGTCTCTCGTTGGGTGTATCATGCAGCCAGCAGCTAGGCACGGTGCCAAACCACCTAGATGATATCTTCTCCGCTTTCCCAGCTGGCTGCTGAGCCTTGGTGGCAATAAGCCTATCAAGAGGTAGGCAGTAAAGAGTTCTTGTCGTATGGCCGCTCTGATAGCAACACACTAGGGCATATATGCTGCCATGTGTTTTATTCATTTGAGGCGCATCCCTCTCTCGCCCCTGGCTGCATTGTATCTCTGCCTGTAGTGTCTTACCAGAAATGGAGAAGAACAAGAAGAGATGCAACCAACTAGAAGTACTGTGTAAGTTAATATCATTTTGGACCACTTAACAATGAGCGAACCCTGATGCCGCACTGTTGCTGCTGTGAGGATTCTGCGCAGCCCCACATCACAGGTGATAAACCCACACATTGCAAGACTGACTGCTCATCATCATCGCTTGCCAACGTTGCCGAGAAATACCGGGAAATCAGGCCATGACAATCATGTCGTGATAATCAGGTTGTACACTTTGCCCGTGGCCCGTTGCCTCTACTGCATGATTATGTATGGAATATACCGCATCTGTTTTCACACGCTTTTGTTGTGGGCTTTTCAGCTTCAATCACTGACAAATGCAGGCATGTGAAGCAGAGCAATTTATATATGGGGGCAATGACCATCCGGCACCCGTCCTCAAGATAAAGGCGACCGCGCAACTTGTCATTGATGGGGCTCGGGCCACCAGCAAGAACCGCCCCACACGCAGCTATTAGTTTATGTTCAGCGGTGAATGAGCTATTCTATGGTGCGCAATTTGATTTTCAAATAATGGCGAAACGGAATCGTGCTATTCAGGGGGTTGCTGTTGAAGTAAGATATGTAGTCCATGCACTACCACGGGGGGCTATCGTAACGAAAAGCTATACACGCATAGTCCGCTGCTCCGGCTAGAGAAATGACAAAAGACAAGCACTGCAAAGGTTGCTGTGCTATAGAGGGTAGGGGGAGCATGCGCATGAGGCATCGCTGCCAAATTCGATTACCGATACCTGCATCCAAACTATGTGCTGCTGGAAAGCTATATTGCGCCAGCATATGTGTTATATATGTTTTCGGTCTTATATATGATATAGCGCGAGGGTCACTACTACCTTTATCATGAATTGCATGTTCCCTGCCACACACACTGCGGCTACACGGCTATCGCTGGGGCGTAGGGCGCGCGCGCCGCGACGCTAGTCGCAATTTGCGCGCTGCAATAGTAACAGCAAGCCTTATATATCATCCACTAATAAGTCATCATCAATCAGAAATAAGATGATATTCACGCACCAGACGACGGCGACCCCCTATTGCTGGCGTGCTAGCACTGCTGTTAGCGGTGGATTCGCTTTTTAGTACTGCTTTTAGCGTTCGATTCGTTTCCGTCCTTTTGTAATTCACACCTGTACCTGTACTGGCAGGGCCTTGTCGGACATGCCTCGCGTTGTCTGTCCGGTCGCGATAGATCGGTGGAAACCCACTCCGGAGGTCCCCGGATCGATCCCCGGCTCTGTTTAGTGTTTCAGGGCAATATATTTCGTCCGGGCCCGCGTGTCCCGGGTTCACCCGGTTGATGCATTTGCTCTTCGGGGTCCATCGAATTATTAGGAAACGGCCAAATGCTACCTTATAAGCCCTAGGACTGCAGTAGGCTCCGTGTTAACAGAAACCATCAACGCAGTAAGGATTCGCGTTCTTAGGTTGGCGTCCTTGGGTTGGCGCACGGGGTAAATAAAGTGCATCAGGGGCGGCTTCGGCATGACCCTCGGCGGGGCGATCTGCACTTTACTGTACCCATAACGGTACCCTGGTACCTGTACCGTTATTTAGCCGGCGGCTGATGGCATACGCCCAACTAGTTTCGTCAACCTTCCCGCCTCTGTCCAATCACACACACACGCACACACGCACGCACGCACGCACATGCACACGTACACAAACGCACACACAGCCGTCGTTCCCGCTTGCGAGCAGCCGGAATCAGGCGCAGCGCGCGGCAGGCGGGGCACCGCGTGATCGCGGCGGATGGGCGGGTTCCCGTACAGCTAGGAGAGGAGCGGGAGCGGGCTGGCAGGCGGCCACTATTGACATCTGCGCAGGACAGGCCATGCGGCCGTCCATGCGGCCACGGGCTGGCGGTCGCGGTTCTTGGTCGCGGCGATGGCGTGAGTCCCCGCCCCCCCCCCCCCCCCCCCCCCCCCGGGCTCCCTGCCCCCTCCGCCTTCCGGCGCCGGCCCACACCGATGGCGGAGTAAAGTTGAGTATCCAGGCTAAGTCTTCAGCACACGCACGCACACACACAGCCACACAGCCACACAGCCACACACACACACACAGGCACACCAGGCCCCAGGGGCAGACAGCCACAGCGACATACCTAGGGGCACGTGCAGCCACAGCCACAGCGACACAGCCACAGGCGCAAAGGAACACAGAGGCAGGCAGGCATTGCCTCAGGAACAGATAGCCACAGCCACAGCCACAGCCACGGCCACGGCCACAGCCACGGCCACAGCCACAACAACACACACCCAGGGGGACAGCCACAGCCACACGCCCATAGCCACTCACATGCACACAATGCACAGGTTCAGAAATAGACAGACGCAGGCATGGCTCCGCGTGCATAGACACACACACATATACGGAAACCCAGGCGTAGACACAGGAACAAAGACCCCCCCACCCCTCCCCGCCCGGCAGCGTCCTGGGACTGCCATGCACTGCAAGCTCCCCGCCCTGGCCTAGAAAGTGCTTACTAAGGGACCCGTTCCTACGATAAACCCCCCCCCCCCCCCCCCCCCCGCCCCTTGCCCACAGGCGTGGAGTGGCTGCTGCTGCTGATCGTGGTGTGGGGAGGCGCGGTTATCTTCCTGCACCACGAGCCGCCCGCCGATGCCAGCGCAGCTGCTGCCACCGCCGGCGCCAACGACCTCGCCGCTGCGGTAGCTGAGCTGGACGTGCCGGTGCGGCGCTCCCCCCCCCCCCCCCCCCCCCCCCCAAAAAAAACCCTCATCCTCGCACCTGCCGGCATCCTTGCCCTGTGGGGCTGTCTACACGCTGAGATGCCCCATCTAACCCTGTGTCTGTGTGTGGGGCACAGGCGGAGGTGGCGGCGGAGGACATCCTGCCGGACGAGGAGCTGTTTGGGGAGGGCGGGGAAGGGTGCGTGCGCGTCGCACAGGGGGGAATAAGCAGCGGGGCAGGCAGCCCGCAGATGGCGGCACCCGCTGCGTTTGCCGGCGCGGTGAGGATACTGCTGCAAATAGAACCGTGCCGCACGGGGCAGAGGTCACATGTAGGCGGGACTGATGCGGAAGCGTAGCGGACGTTCCTGGGGGTAGCATGCCGCCCGCATCTGAGGCTTATGTTGCGGGTTGGTGTAGATGTGCCGTCAACCGCGGCGGCAAACGGCAATGAATGCAGAGCTCGAGACAGCAGAAAGTCCTCCGGTTGGGGGCATAACAGTAGATGCCACAGCTGAAGGCCGGTGGTGGTTGTTAGGTGGGTGGGTGTGGGGCGGTGTGTGTGGGGGGAGGTTGCTGTCCCGCTGAGGTCGTGCCCGTGGCGCTGCTGCGGGGCGGCAGGGCGGAGGAGGGCGCCATCGTGGGCGGCGAGGAGGAGGGCGCCGCGGGGGAGGCGGTGGTCGCGGAGGAGGGCGACGACGCGCTGGAGGGCGGGGAGAGGGTGTTCAGCCCCCGGACGGACCTGCTGCCTGAGAACCCGGCGCTCCGGGTACCAGCCCCCCCCCCCCCCCCCCCCCCTTCCCCTCCACCTCTTCTCTCGGTTGTTGCCCTGCCTGATCGGGTTTCAGGGGGCTTTTGGGCCCCAAACCTGTCAAGAGCCACATGATAAAAGGCACGATGTCTTGGCTATAACACACCAGTTCATCGCGTTCGGCAACCCCCCAAAACAACGAACGATGCCCCTGTTCTCGTGTGCCGAAGTGCCCAGCGGGAGGAGGGGGGCTAAAACAGATGCACTCATAGGCTGCTTAAAGGGGGTAGCTTCATGCGAACCCACCGAAAGCGAGTTTACGGTATTTGGCACCCTACTGTGCAGAGGGCTGATAGTAGGGTCTGGAGCCTCTGTTGCCATAAGGGTTTCATACCCTAAATTTCGGACCATAGGATCCTACCGGTGCTGGCGCACTTACCATCACTGCATTTCCATAAGAACGCGCCCATCTTTTGCCTGCCGTAAGACATATATGTGACGGTACGGTTACGCAGCTATGAAAGCGCCGTCAGGCACCGCCAAACAGAGTCTCTTCTTACCATTTTCCTGTAATTGCACTGGGTCCGTGATGGCGGACCGAACCGTCCGGACTGGGTCCGACAGCCTTTCCGTATTCATTCACTGGGTCCGACTCAACACTGTATTATGATGGAAATTCGGCAATTGAAAATAGACATAGAACATGTGTTGATAATCTGGATTATTTGAAAGAACACTGGCAGATACATCTCAGTCGTATTGCGAATTGATTCCGGGTATCACTACGTACTATCTGTACTGATAGTACTCAGTACTATCAGTGCTGGGTATCACTCGTTTGAGTTTAAATTGCCGCTGTATGAAGGAAAGTCCGCGTTCATTGTTTGAAATTGGATACCGGTGCAGGAATGCGGACCGATGCACGACGACAAGATTACGTTTCCGAGTACAATTACGCAGTTTAATATAGTCCTTATCGGATCGTATTGGATCAGATAGTAATCCTTTTGCAGTATAATAAATGAACGCGTGTACCGTGCGTATATATACCGGCATACAAGGATTACATAGCGCGTTGGGTAAGGAATGCATGAGTGATCGCATAATCCTTAGTGCCGCGCCCAAACCATCCGCAACGGCGGAACTTCAGGAATAACAAGAATACGAGGATGGAATAGCATAATAGAAGAGCAGTAATAAGAATGAGAGAATAGTATAGCATAATAGAAGAGAAGTACAAGAAACGCTAGAAAGGGTGGCAAATAAGAGGCGGCGAGGCGCCGCGGCTTCAAATTGTTTGCCACCCACGCTCTAGTAGATGTCTATGGTCGCGTGGCAGCCCTCGCGAACCCATTCCAATGGTGCAGTTGGCGTGGGTCGCTTCCGGTCCACTCCTGGCAGTGGCGGCGCCGGCCCGGCGGCCCCGCAGACCCCCCTGCTCTGACCCTGCGAGCTGCGGCAGGTGGATGACCTGCGGCTGCGGGGGGACGAGCAGCGCGAGACGCCTCCCAAGCGCCCCTTCTACTGGTGGTACCGCTTCCGGCAGGCCAGCGGCGGCTTCTCCAACGCCCGCCAAGTCCGGGGTGCCCCCCCCTCCCCCCCCCCCCCCCCCCTTGACACATTTGTCACCGCCCTTTGCCCCGCTCGAGCCACCCGCCGACCAGCCCCCTTCATTGGCTGCTCAGGGCCGGAGGACGCGAGGCCGGTCATCGGAGACGGCAGTTGCGGCGGGCCGCCCGAGTGCGGCGGGCATGGGTACTGCAAGCGCGGGAGCTGCGTCTGCATGGCGGCCTATGAGGTGCGCGCGGGTGCGCAGGGCGCCAGGGCGGGGCGGGGAGGGGTGTGTGTGTGTGTGTGTGTGTGTGTGTGTGTGTGTTGGAGGGGGGGGGGAGGGGGGGCAGGGCGTGGGTTGGCGGGGTAAGTGCTGCTTGGTGGAGAATGACAGGGTTAGGAATGGAGCGGCGGTGCCGGAGTCCACACCCGCATACGAGCATACCCGCATGCGAGCATGGAGGGTGATAACTCTCGACACGCCGGCCTGACACATGCCCCCCCCCCCCCCCCCCCCTGCTGTGTCCGCCAGGGCTCCGCCTGCCAGACAGCGCGCCGCCTGGGCAAGGGCGGCGCCTCGCTAGACTTCAACGGGTCGTACGTGCTGTCTCGGGAGACGCTGCGCAAGGTGAGGCGGGCCGGAAGCGCCGGCCTGGAGGAGCACGCCGCCCGCGCCCCTCTCCACAGGGACCGCAGCCACATCCTCGCCTGTGCCAAGCAGCGATTCCTACTTATATTTACATATGCATCTATGTGTACATGTATGTATTTTTACACTGGTGATATAATGACTACTTATAAATGTACATAGAGATAAGGTGTATACATATATAGGTGAGGAAGGTGGGTAGGTAGCCTAAGTATACACACTGAAGTATGTTATTTACTACTTACATTTTCTTATATACATACTGAATTATGTGCCTAATGATTGTATTTTTCGTCGCATATAGTAGGAAACATGGAGTAGGAAGGTAATATACTCACATGGGCACTAATAGGGTATGTGTGCGTATATATAATCATACGCATACATATATGTACACATACATATATGCACAGATACAGATGTGTATATTAAGTAACTTGACAGTTGAATCAGCGATGCCTCGATTTTTCAGAAAATTTTAAAAGAACGGGTTCTATATCACTGGCCTACAGTTCCATGAATTGCACTGCCAGCGCTTTGAAGTACAGGCAGCGAGGTTTTAAAACCCCTACCTGGCCTAAAACCCGTACCTGGCCTACATATATATATACACATACATATATACACAGATACAGATGTGTATATATATATTAACAGATAGCAGGTAGACTTTTTGAGGCCTGCATTTCACCTGGAGCTTGCAGACGGGGGACCAGTATCTCCCCTTAGATGTATGCGCGTACTCGTACTTCTCTCCCCGGTTGTGCATTGCCATCGTTGCGGCGGTGCAACGCCTTGCACGTGTACACTCACGCACAGATATGGCGATGAAGGAACGAACCCCCGCTCTGGGCGCAGGAGCGGGGTGTGCGCTTCCGCACCGACCCGCTGGAGGAGCCGCCGCCGGGGAAGCCCTTTCTGCGCGTGCCGGTCTCACGTGAGGTGTGGGAGGCGCAGCCCAACGTGGACGGCTTCCGGCGCGCCTTTTTCAACACGTGCGCCGTCGTCGGCTCCTCCGGCATCATGCGCATGTACCAACACGGGGAGCGCATCGACGCGTCCGACCTGGTAACCCCCCCCCCCCCTCTTACACACACCCCTTTGTCTCTTGACCTCCGCGCCTCCCCCCATGCTTCGCTCAAGGGATCCCAAGTTGTATGCAATCAGCGCATGTACACTTGTATCAATGGAGACCAAAACACACACAAAAGGTCAAACAAAACCCTAGATTTACCCTGAGTGCACATTTCTCAGGGGTACCTTGCCCCCCCCCCCCCCCCCCTCCCCCCCTAAGATCCTCAACCCCTGCGCTGCCGCGCTAGTCTTGCACAAACCCTAATTTATGGTCATGAAACCCTAACATGCCTTGCTTCTGTATTTAGTGTCAAGTGCACGCCCCACCCTAGGCCTAGCTGGGTGTAAACAAATTCAAGTTTCTACCTAGGCCAGCAGTTGCGCTCGACTCACCAACACCTCCACCACCACCACCAGGGTCTTGTCGCCGGCACCCTCTGCCGTATGGCCTGTGTGGCCCGCCGCAGCCTACCATGGACCCCTGTTTTCCGCCTCTAATGCGCCAACGCCATGATGCCATGACCCCCCCCCCCCCCCCCCCCTAAACCACCACCAGGTCATCCGCTTCAACCGCGCGCCAACGCATGGCTTCGAGAGGCACGTGGGCGCCCGCACGTCGCTGCGCTTTGTGTCGCCCATCAATGCGGGCTGGACAGAGGGCAACGAGACGCTGCTCATGCCGATGCCCACCAAGCAGTACCTGTACCTGCAGGTCGTGCTGCACCGGTGCGAAGCCCCCCCCCCCCCCCCCCCAACCCCCTTCCCCCTTTCCTCGGCCCTTGCTGTAGTCCTCCCGCCCCCACACTTGGCGACATCATTCATACATATGTCTATACATTGTCTACTATAGTGAGAGAGAAAGGGGAGGTCTTACTAGGGTTTTCTCAGCAGCACACGAGCCGGCGCACCTATGAGACCCCGTACCATCAGCCTTGAATTGGGGTTGCATGCTACCTATCGGAATATTCGCCGTAGTTCTGCCACAGTCTTATCAATACACGTGACCTCTAGGTATAGATGTAGAATATATATCAACATCCATATATATATATATATATATGTATAGATATTTACGGTTAAAGATTTATCTACATACAGTATGTCGGATTTATGGCGTAACTATAGCGATTTGTTCTTGCAGATATTATGCAACCCCAAATAGAGGCTCGTTTTTAACAGGCGGGGTTTATGGGTGCGCCGGCAATCGTAAGGCAGGTGTAGATGCGAAGTGTTCTTACTCCTGCATTGGCACCTGCAGGTTTGTCCGCGGTCAGTTACAACCTGAATGCAGCCACCGATACATCCTATCAATACCCTGGTTTATTCAGGAATTTTATGCCGCGATGCTTCCACCTCTTCAGCACACTTACTGGCACTGTGATTTGCCGCGCAAGGCTTTCGGAGCCCGCATGCGCTGAGCCCTCACCACCGTTGTCCATCCACTGCCCGCGCAGGAAGCACCCCGGCGGCAAGCAGTACATGCTGGACCGCGAGTTCAACGAGTACGGCGCGTCCGTGCTGCCTTCCCTGCCCACCATCGGCTTCCTGGCGCTGCTGATGGCGCTGCAGCGCTGCCGGCAGGTGCACAGGCGCCCCCCGTTGCCTTTTGCCTGTTGGGGCCAACCACGGGATGCCGTGGCTGCACGCGCCTGCACGCAGTGACGATGTAGGGGAAGTGGATCCCCGATGTACTGTTTTTGCCCGGTTGACGGCAACGATCCTAACTGGTTTGCGAGAGGTCCTTGGTTTGAACTCATGTCTTTTTCTTTGCGGGCGATTACGGGTACCGTGTCTCCCCACGGCTGTGCATGACCTGCCCTACGATGGCATGTAGATGGCGACGCTGGGGGGGGGGGGGGGGCTATACAGATAGATAGGCACTACTCATGCTGCGCTTTCCTGGACCCTGTGCTTGCCGCCCCACAACTTGCTGACGCGCATGCGACGGAGGCGTAGGTCACGGTGTATGGCTTCCACACGGACAGCACGTACGGCATTCCCTACCACTACTACAACAACGAGATGCCCAAGTGAGCGCTCCCCTCCCCCCCCCCATCCCCCCTCGCCTTGTCTGACAGGCACCGCTGCTCTGCCACGGCGCAGAATCCCCCCCCCCCCCCCCCCCTTTCTCCCAAATCCATAAGCCACAGCAGCTCCAACATCGAACCCCCAACAAGTGTGCGGCTTGCTTGTCCTGCCAAGGATTCGTAAAGAAATGTATCTCATATATGAGATAAATGTTCTGATAATTGGTGGCGGTTCCGAACTTTAATAGTTCTCTTGCTACGAGTTCGCACTTTATTTATGCCGTTTGGCGGAAGGCTGCATTCATATTTTCACAGACGAGAAAAACCGGTAAGTATGTGGAATTTTGTTGCTAGTATTATGTGACATACGGGTGCCGACGCACTGTCTAAACAGCACTTAAAAGCGAAATGGGAACTCGGCGACATTTATAAGCGCCCGCCTTTTGCCCTCCTAAAATCAAAGGAAGTTGATCCAAAACTACGAAACTGCCGTCAGCCTGAAAGTTTCTATTTACCAGTTTCTTATACGTACGTCGGCACCCTACTGCTAATTAGGCCAATGATTGTACATGCGGAAGTGTCGCTGGCTATCTGTCCACTATCTTTTTTTGTATGCAGTAGTACGGACCGGTAGTGGGTGCACTGTCGGGACTCTGCGCACACATTGGGGGGGAGGGGGGGGGGGGAGGCTCCTCGACGGCGCGCTGACTGTCGTCTCCCGCTGATGGCACATCCGTGACGAGCCCAGGACAAGCTGTGGCCAATCGATCGATCCCCCGCCTCCCCCCCCCCCCCCCCCCCCGGCCATTATCGGCAGCTTCACCACGCGCTGCCCACGCTACCCGGTCCGTGTCCTCCCGGCCGGGCACCCCTGTTGAAGCTAGAACCAGACACAGAGCGCCATGCACGGTCCGCCGTCCAGCACCGGGCCGGCGATAGGACACAGCAGCGACACCCCGTACTCCTTATGTGGGTCTCCGCCGGTGTCTTTCACCCTAGCCGAGCTCACCCGGCAACCATTCCCGGGGCCAACGAAAACTCAGAAGCAATTTTACGCTACCCCATCTGTGGTTGCATGTGGCGTCATGACTCTCACCCCCGCCCCCCCCCCCCCCCCCCCGCCCCTCCCATGGCACCCCCCTCTCCGTGCCGACCGCGCAGGCGCAAGCTGGCGTACTCGCACAACCTGCACGAGGAGCAGGCCAAGCTGCTCGCGGCGGCGCGGCAGGGGCTGCTGACGATGGCGGACCCCTGCGCCGCGGGCTGCGAGCGCGACAGCGGGCTACAGTGCACGACCTGCCCGCCGGGCTCCACCTGCACCTGTGAAGAGAGGTGACCCCCCCCCCCCCCCCCCCCGTCCTCTTCACCCCTCTCTCCCCCCCCCCCCCCCAAAAAAAAAGGAAAGAAAAACAGGCCTGAGCGTAAGTCCATGTGAAGCTTACTTCACTTTACTAAATCCCGTCGACCTTCGTAAAGTTACGCTCGACAACAGAACTAAAGTTGTGTTTGCCACTTGCTTGGGCGGTTCAGTGCACTTATGCAGCAAACGTGCGTTAGCTTTGCGTCAACTGTACGGGTTTCTCCGGTCAGACCGTATGTACGCCGTAGCTTGCGACGCGTATGTTATCTTCCGAGCTGAACTTCCAATATATTTTGGCGTTCCGAAGTTGCCTTCTTAAGCTGAGTTGCTGACGGGCCTCACTCAGCCAGGTATATCTACGTGCCCACAAAACTTCCTTAATTCTGAGGGTCAACTAACTTCAGTTAATCTAGTCAGCTTAATGATCAACTAAGTCGAACCACGTAACGGTCCAATTGTCCAAAATGTACGGCTGCCGACGCACCTGGTAGAAGAACCCGCTCTTTCTGGTCGCTGTCTGGCCTCAAAATCAGGGCTGCGTGCAATCTATAAGTAGTCAGGAACACTCGCGATATGTGTGCTGCAGTGTTGGCTGCACCTGACCTGCGACAGGCTGCTCAGGGCAGGCTCCAATCCGCCAGGGTGTCCTATAAAGCACGGCGGCGCCCGTGAACTCGGTGTGCTTTTGATTTGCTCCGGCCAGTGGAAATCCCAATCCGGAACAGCTATCCAAATTTTCACACCAAAGACAACGCCACGCGATACCAGGCAAGCGCGCTGGCTACAACTGTGTTCAATAATGAACATCTGTGTGAGAAATGAACAGGCGGGAAACTCGACGTAGTCCAAGTCGCGAAACCCCGAAAACTCCAAATTGCGGCGATGAAAAAAAGACGACAAATCACAGCCCGCTTTCGGAAACTCATTGCAGTCACTGCATCTACTTGTACCAGTACGCTTGCCAATGTGAAGCGTGAGGCTTCAAGCCCTAAACCAGATGGTGCCATATATCTGAAGAAAGACGAGGCACCGCGCACATCACCCCCTGAGCAATGATAATATTATTATTTGCCGGAAATAAGTGATATATTAGTGATATTTGTGCGGCATATGCCTCACACGCAGATACTCGAACCTGCCTCGCCATGCGCTGCCCGCAACATACGGTAGCAGGCGCGCGCGCCAGGCGGCGGTGGGGAGGGTGGGGGGGGAGCGAGAATGGCGACTCACGCCTTCGACTGCCCCTGCTCCTGCCTCGTCGTTGCGCCATGTACCCAGGTACCCGATGCCGGTGGCGCTACCCGGCTTTTGCCGCGTGCGCGGGATGTACCACTGCTTCTTTCCCTGCCCCGGCGGCGTGCAGCAGTGCCCAGGCGGCTTCAAGGCCACGCGCTGCCCCAAGGTACAGTGACCCCCTGCGTTGCTCCGACGAATTAAGAACAGCAGCACCTCCCCGCATGCCCCAATATGTACCTGGGTACTTTGGTGCGTGCCATCGCAAAAGGGGGGGGGGGGGGGGGGGGGGGGGGCATCCTCCCATCCCCTAATGCGGTGCTATTGAGAGGTCTCGAGGTGTCACATGCCCTCGAAGCACGCTTTGGGTTGCATGTATATCACCGTCCTACACCCCCACTCCCTCCCCCAATGCGCGCAGAAGGGGAAACTACATACATACAGCACGCCTTGGCCCTGCGTTGTATTGTCGTTTTTGACCCCCCCCCATCCGCCCCCCCCCCCAACCCCCCCCCCCCCAAATGCGCGCGAAGAGAAAGAAGCTGTATTTATCTTCGCCATAAAGAATTATCCGAACTCGCCACGGATTCACCATGTGTAATCCACAGATTCATATTCCGGCTTGTTGCAAGTAAACAATTCATTGTTTTGGGGACCCGCGAACCCAAGTCAACGTTGTTACGGTAGTCTGGATACTCTGCGGTTGCCAGTTGCCATTGCGCGCCCCTTGTGGTTGACCAGGTGGTTGCGCAGGAAAGCGTATCTCATCATCACCGCGGCTGGGGATGCCGACGACGCACCAGATAAATAAGAACCCATCTGAAAATAAGCCTCAGATTGTGCTGCCATGCAACCTGTGAGAACATTCGCTGTAATTCCGCCGTAGTTTCGTCTGCATTTGACCTCTGGCAGGCAGGGGAGGGCAATGTTCGCAGTGCTCTTGTTGCCGCGCCGGCACCTGGACGCGGTAGCTGCCGCCCTGTTGTTTTGTCAGCTTTGGCGACTTGCAGCGCCCCCGCATGTTGTTGAGAGTTGCCGTCCTTGCCCCCCCCCCCCCCCCCCCTCCCCCCCTGGCAGGATTTTGCCACCAAGGAGGCGCCCAACCTGCACTGCGCCACCGCAAACGACGTGGCGGTGGCGGCGGCGCGTGCGGCGGCGGCGGTGGCGGCACGTCGAGAGGCGAACGATACGGGGACGGCCGGGGGCGGGGACCCCCGGCAGGCGGGAGAGCCCCCGGTTTCCCCACCCACCCCACCCCGTACCCCTCGCCCTTAGCGCTACATTCGATCACCGGCGTTGATGAAACTTTGCGCCGAGGGGGGTAAGTTCGGAGACAGGGCGGTAAGAATCCCTCACAGGAGGCGATGGGCGCATATGTGGGAGTGTTTTTAAGTGGAGCATGTTAGAGCAATGCGGCGCCGGATGGCCTTGTCGCTGATGCTGCCTCACACGTCTTACAAATCCGGAAGGAATGGGGAGCGCACCGCTCTCTTTGGTTGGCAAGAGGGGGGGGGGGGGGGGGGGGGGGGGCTAGCAGAGCTCCGATGGGGAGTCGCTGGCTTGTGTCGGGACTCGCCTCTGTCGGATCAGACGAGGTGGGCGCGCCGTCAGACAGAGGCGATGTTGTCCGGACAGGGCTCATCGGCGCCTTGTTGCGCGATGCGCACAGAGTCGACACGAGAAAGAGCGGCCCTCGCTTTCGACACTGGCGCACCCACGGGTCAGACGGCTTGTGTCGGGACTCGCCTCTGTCGGATCAGACGTCTTTGCCGGCGGTCGACGAGGTGGTAAAAACCCTAAACCTAAACCCGTCAGACAGAGGCGATGTTATCCGGACTGGGCTCATCGGCGCCTTGTTGCGCGATGCGCGCAGAGTCGGCACCAGAAAGTGCGCCCTCGCTGTCGAGGCTGGCGCGCCCACGGGTCAGCGAAGGCAGCAGCATGGGGCTGATCGCCGGGGTGCTGGGCAGACCCGGCGCGGGAGGGACCACGCGGTGGTTGCCGTCTGCAACTCGACCGGCCATCGCGACACGGAATGCGAACATAGGGCACCGAATTGAAGTTCAGTTGCTAAAAGCCCGTTCATTGATTTTGACGCCTGTAGTTATAGCGCGTAGGTGGCAAACCCTTGAAACCGCAGGGCCTGCCCTAGCCGTGTTTTGCCACCCTACTTACATATATTCTGCAGTACCCTACAGTGCAACATTCCGAGTACCTGCTATTGAGGGTTGCGGGCCGCTGTTATTAAAAGCGGTGAGGCCATTCCGACAGAATGACCTGGTTTAGATCACCCCCCCCATCCCCCCTCCATTTTGAGCCCCCCCCCCCCCCCCCCCCCTCCGGTTTGTTGTAATGATCTTCTAGTACTTCCCCCCCCCCCCCCCCCCCTCCGGTTTGTTGTAATGATCTTCTAGTACTTTATGTACTACAGCACACTGTGTAAGTCATTGTGACATTTGGCATGCACTTCCAACAAGAAGGCCATGCACCATGCCTCTCCTCCACCCCAACTGCCTATGGCAAGCCACTAATATGTGTGTGGAGGGGGTGGGAGAAGCTTGAGAGAACAAGCGTTAAGTATTGCCCCGGCGACCCAGCGGAGGGCACCTGGCGGTGCTGGGGCTTTGTGTGGATGCTGCAGTGCTGGCTTTGGATACTAACTCTATTGAAAGCGTCCCGGCAACGCATCGGCAGCCAGCCGTGCGGTGCGCTGCGGTGGCGGTTCCATCATTCCATGCAATGTATTCTTGATCTCGCAGCAGTTTCAGCAAGCAACGCGCATCGCCGCTTGCTGCCGCCGCGCTATTGCCCCGCCCGCCAGCCCTTTGCACATGCTGACAATGTACCCACAACTCTGCCGGCTAATGTCCCGGCGATGCAGCGGCCGTGTGGTGCGCTGCGGCGACGGTTTCAGTATTTGGTTTCGGAGCATTTCCAGGAGCTGCGTTATTCCTGGCGAGCATTCCGTGTGTGGGGGCCCTGGCCCCCCCCCCCCCCCCCCCCCCCCCCCCCGCGCCCCCACGTGTTTGTCAGCGTCAGATCGCTATGTACTGATATGTAGTCACATATCAGCAAGCAGCAACAGAAAGGGCATGATGTACCTGGCAGATGGGCAGCACGATGTGATAGACCTCCTGCAGGTCCTTCTGACTCCAAGCTGTCCAGCACAGTGCATGCACATGTCCGCATCGAACAACGCCTCCGAATTCTTCTGATGGGTGTTGTACTTCCATTCCACCCTCGACTCGCATGTCATGGCGTCATCACACAGGAAAGTGTCGTGACACGGGTTATCCTGTGGCAGGGGCTGCATGCCACATGTAAAGGAAGGACGGCAAAGCAAACATGCAAACACGTGTCCAGTGTCACGCCCTCCGCAGTGGGAGGCACCTCTTGGACAACGGCTGCGAGAAGATGCAGCGAGGCTTGCCACAGCCCGCCTCCTGGCATATGACGACGTCGCGCACCGTGGAGGAGTGCGCGATAGATAGCCCCTTTTTGTTGGGCTGGATCTGCACCCTGCTGCTGAGGGCCTTGCCAGACGCTGCCCAAGGCTGCGTTGCTGGTGCAGCCTCCGCTGTTGGTGCAGCTGGCAGACAGCCACGGCCAGCTGCAGGCGCGGGTCAGGCTGGCCCACGGCCACGACCAGCTTCATGCTCGGAGTCGGTTGGCCCACGGCCATGGCCACGGCCCGCAGCACGGTATGCGCGCTCTACGATCTTGGACGGCTGGTACTCATCGGTGAACACACCATGCTGGAAGGCCTCCTCCAAAATCATGAAGTGGAACTCCTTCGAACCGAGTGTGGCAGCGTCGGGCTGAGGCTGGGGGATATATTGGCAGGGGCATGGGAGCGAGGTGTGGACAGCCTCAAAGATGGGGGCCGGCAGGCGTCGCGGTTTCCACAGATCGAGCTCGCAAACCCGGCAGTCGCACTTGTCAACGTGCTTGAAGAACTGCGGGAAGAACTGGCTGCTGTCGGTGTGGTTCTTGAGGACCTTCATCACCGCATGGTAGTTCTTGGACTTCGGCCGTGTAACGGACAGCGACTGAAGCTAGGCTCGACGCGTTGCAACATTATCTGCAGCAGCTCGTCGTTCATTGCATCAGGCGTAGAGGGCTCATGGAGCACCCGCGGCTAACCGCCCCACACTAGCTGTTGGCACTAGTGTTTCACTGCATCAAGGGCTGGTTTAATGCTCTGGCCCCATAGAGTTCGGAAGTCGCCGGACATCACGGGCACATCAAGCGGTCGGCCATTGTCAGCAGCACCCTCAGGCACAGCGGGCGCTGCCGGGGGCATTGCCTGCCAGCGGGGTGGCCTCGGCATCGTCGTCGACGATCACCACCTCGTCGGGGGTGTCGTCATCGACGGGCAGCACTTCGTCCTCCATGACGATGTCTTACTCGTCGTTGTCGGGGGCCTCGGCAGCAACTTACTGCATGGTCGTCGAAGTCCGGGTCGTCCTCGTCCTCGTTGACACTCTCGGCTGATGAGCTGGTCGAGTCGGCCCTTGCAGGCATCTGGCCAGTCGCCGGTGATGGCGTGCCAGTGTAGTCGGCCTGACAAGTCAGACGTGGCGGGTTGGCATCGGCAGCAGCCACGTCGGGAGGCGAAGGGGTTGCTGGGGTAGGGGAAGCAGCGGCGGTTGGGACTATCTGCTGAGGCGGAGGCGGGGTTTGGATAGGGGAAACAGCGTCGGGCGACTTAACCTGCGGCGAGTGGCTGTCGTCAGTGCCGTCCACGGCATGGCAGGTGTCCGTGCCGAACTCGTCGACAACAACATTACGGTCGGCGGGTGGCACCAGTGGTGCTGGCGGAGCAATCGGTGCATCGACTGTTGGGGCTGTGGTGTCGTCGGCGACAGGAATAGTGGCAGCCTTGTGGGCCGGCGGAGGGGTGTGTGTTCGGGGAGCAGCGTCGCCGGCGGCGGCAGTGCTTGTGTCAACGTCGTCGGCGAGAGCAATGTCGGCGGTGGCGGGTGCTGGAGTGCTGGGCCGCGGCAGCGTGATGGAAGCAGCAGGAGCAGCTGCGGCTGCTCCCTCTGCAGCTGCCTCGTCGGCATGGATAGTGATAACGAAGTTTTTTTCCGTAGCGATTCAGCAGCCGGATAGACTACACCCCTCCATTTCAGTCGAATGCCCCTTTTTCGCCGAATCCGAGCTTACAATAGCAGGGCAGCTGAATATATGTTTTATGACCTGAAATCCTGGAATATTGCACATTTATGCTCAGCCTTTACCACCACAGGGTGTAAGCAACCCCTTTGGCCCCAACAAGTGCCCCATGCGAGTGGCACTTGCGCCACACTGGGAATTTCCAGAACCCCCACAACAATGGGGTTTGGTGCCCCGCACGTCCCGCCGCACATGCATAGACCATTGCATGGTGGGATGCCATTGGTGGGCGAGGAAACATGCCAGCAAAGAGGCTAGGGCATTTTTGTTTGGAGTGGGGCCATAGTGGCGTGCGCCCGTGCATGATGTGGCGTGATACCACATCGCCACCGCAGTGCCGCCTTATTGTGGTGCAGCTCTCAAACTCGCTCAGGGCGTTGCGAGGAAACGTCAGAAATTTTCACATAAATACCAATAAAAACTACGCGACCAAGGCTACAAATTTCACAGAATTCGCACGGTCGTCCGACGCCATTTAAGCTATTCTTTGATTTTTTGAAATAATATGTCGAAGTCTGACGTCCGTGTCAGCGTGCGGTCAAACATGTTGGCGTGAAACTTTACGCCAGCAAGGGAATCTCAAAACCTGATACACGGTGGCGGGACAGTGTGTTGTATGAACTGGTGCGCATACTACTCATACTTGGCACATGGCTCTCTTGAGCGATGCCCACGCCCGCCATGCCGGATCCTCCTTTCACAACATTATTTTTACCAACCTCGACGCATTAAGGTGCACGCCATTGCGGCCGCCCCACTGGGCTCACCGTGGCACGCTATGAGCATGCGGCGGGCATGCATTGCTGTAGAAAAGCTATGGCCTACGGCAAGGAGGCCGCGGGAACGCGCTCTCGCCCGGGCGTGCAACGATCACACCCGCATTTTGTCCATGATTTTGGCCATAAACCATCGTCCTCGGCACGTAGGGCTTGGCCCAGGTCGTGAATGACCTAATTTCAATGCCCTACGTGTATGGTAGGTAGTGATCATACCAAGGGTGATGTGGTATGAGTACGGGGCCTGTGGTGCCCCATGCCTATTTGTGCACACGAGTGTCGCAATTTGTGGTTTTGAAGCGCCAGGTGAGCGCCAGAAGCCCTGCTTTTGCATGAATGAAAGCGTTGACGGCAACGGCCCCCGCGTGGCAATATGGGGGGTATCGCGCTATCGCGGCATTTCCTCCCAGTCGTACGACCCTGAGTAACCCGCGTGCACGCGCGAACGGCTCAGTGCACCCGCGCATGGGCATGTGGATCAAATTCGCAAACCCCATACTTATGTGGAAAGGTGTATTTTTATAGTACATGTATATATCGATATATATCTGCTTTTATTGCACTTATATTATTTCGTATATAATTTCCTGATGTGCACCTCAGGGATTCAATAGACATGAGAATTATCGACTAATGATTACCCTCAGTCAGACTATTGTAGGCTGGAGAGCGACTCGGGACTTGTTAAATGCTGCTCGCGTCTCCACGCCGCTCATCCGTCCTGCTCGCCGCTTGCTTGGGGTACCACGCGCGCACGTGCGCAATATACGCTCGCCACTACTGACCACGACGCGACGGTCGAACCGTCGCGTTGTTGCGGGGGCAACACCTGAACAACTACCCTGATCAGCAAGGCGCGGTCACCAAGCGGACGAAGCGGCAGCAGGTGTACACCGGCAAGGCCCTTCCCCTCTCTGTCCTCCCCCACCGCCCAAAAGTCCAAACAGGGCCCTGGCGCCGGGCGGCAGCCCCCCCCTCCCCCCCCCCGCGCCCCTTCAAGCGCCCGCCGCGATGGGCTTCCTCAGCAAAATGCTCGGCCTGAGCGCGCCCAAGAGCGAGGCGGTCCAGGCGGCGGAGAGGTGTGATGCCGCCCCACTCGCAGAGCCGCCCCTCCCCGATCTCGCAGGTTGTCTGACGCGCCGCGGCGCCCGCCAGGACGCTGTCGCCGCCGGAGTTGAAGGCGCTGCAGGAGGAGTTCCGCGCGGTGGCGGGCGGCGAGGCGGCGCTGGACTTGAAACGGGCGGCGGTACGCGCCCCGGCCGGGGCGACCCTAAGCCCTACATGGAAAGACGCTAGGCCTGCTGCCCACCCCTGCTGCCTCAGGAGCTAGATGCTCTGTGATGGTTAGCAGGGCTGGCCACGGTTCCGGCGACATGGCACCAGGCCAGGCACGAGTCGGCATTCTGTGACACGGCGGGCCAAACCCCGCACACTCCCCTGCCATGCTCACCAAAGCCGGTGCCGGCGCGCCTAGGGGGGCGCTACTGGACATGAACCTCAAACTGGGGATGCATTCTACCTGCATAGCCATGTGCTATATGACCCGCTATGGTGCCGTATGTGGTTGACCTCTGACATAAAAGGCCGGCCGAGCGGGTTCGGATTGGAGGTGTTCTCATCACCGCGCCGGCACCCGGAGCACGCATTCACCTACACGACTTGTGATTACGGCGTCGTTACGGCGCAGCGCCGGTGTAGCCATCACATCCATGCAGTCACGGACACGCTACGCCATGACCGCCCCGGGCTGCGCTTGAGGATGTGCCGAGGCCCCGCTGCTGAATGCATCCGGTACCCTCCGGTGCTGCCGCGCCCCGCAGGAGCTTTTCCCGCTGGGCGAGGCGCACGGCGCGGGCCTCACGGTGATGCTGCTGCCGCGCCTGCTGGTGGACCGCCCCGCGGACGGCTTCACGGCCGGCGACTACACCGTCGCCAAGGCGCGGAGCCCCCCCCCCCCCCCCCCTCCCCCCTCCCCCCCCCCCCCCCCCTCCCTCCCCCTCTCACCCCCCTGGGCGCCGGTTTGCATGCTATGCAACGGCAGAGCAGTGGGCCGCCGCTGCAAGTGAACGCGGTCCCTTGATGACGCCGTTGGATCGCCGACCGAAATGATCAGCCGACCTTCGTGGCGTAGAGCTTTCGGGATTCGGCTTTTGAGGGGGTATCAGGGGTAGTTTGGGGGTGTTTAGGGGTATGAAACAGTAGTGGTTATCATCAGAATGGGGTTTCTTGGAATTTCAGGGCTTCATTCCCTATTCGCCACGTGGTTTTATCATGACAATATAGGGCTTGGATGTGTGCTAGGGTTTTAGCCCCCCCCCCCCCCCCCCGGCCCCTCCTCTGCCTAATTCACGGGCTCTTGGGCTCCCTCCCGTAGCCTCAGCCATGTGCTATATCGTTGCGAGAGATGGGATGGAACGAAGGTGTGCGGTGGCCCTCCATGCGGAAGCAGTGGAAGGAGGGTTGGGCATTGACGGCCGGGCGCGGGGCGGGCAGGTGCGCGTGCGGGGCGGGGACAGCGCCTGGCAGGAGTACCTGTTCCACCTGCTCGCGGGCGGCGACTCGCCGGGGGAGGGCGCCATCAGCCGGTGCGCCGACTCCTCCCCCACCCCCCCTCCTCCCTCCTGCCCCATTGGCGCCCCACGGGGGGGAGGGCGCCAGGGTGCCAGGGCACACCATCAGCCACACCGCACTCAATGCCGCACCACACGTGCCTCAGGTGGCAGCAGAGCATTCCTAGAGGCAGTGCTGGCAGGGCTATACATTGGCGCTGGAGGTGCCGTATGTACCCCTGATGCACCGTTCAAATACAGTCATCGATCAGATCCCCAGAGCAATGATCGATTTCATCTCAACCACCACCACCACACCACCACCACCACCACCACCACCACTATCATCATCACCACCACCACCATCACCATCACACCACCACTTCCATCACCATCACCACCACCACCACCACCACTACCATCATCACCACCACCAGCACTATCATCACCATCTCCGCAACCACCGCCACTATCAGCACTGGTGCCATCACCATCATCATCACTATCAACATCACCATCCCCATCACCATCCCATCACCCCCCCCCCCCCCCCCCCCCATCACCATCATCATCACTATCAACATCACCATCCCCATCACCATCCCCATCACCACTATCATTACTAATGCAATCATCATAACCATGGCCCCCACCCCCCCCCCCCCACCACCACCGTCACTGTAACCACCATCACCATCACTACCATCCTCGCCACCACCACCACCCCCCGCCGCTAGATCGGATGACAGCGGGTGCACACCTCTCTGCCGCCTCAATCCGTGGCTCTTGGTGCGTGCCTGCCGTGCGCATCACTCGGGGACTTGGTGTTTGCCGGGGACTCGTACTGCCCCCCTCCCCCCACCGCCCCCCCCCCCCCCCCCACTCGCCATGACGCATCCTTACAATCAGTCCCTCATCAATTAGCGCCCGGTTACCCAGGAGACGTAGGGCGGAGGAAGCCGCATGTCAGTTTCTGCTGGCTGCCTGCTGTGTGGCTGGGGACGGAGGCGGCATAGACGCTGGCTTTGGACCTGACCCGGAGCCCTCTGGCGTTGGATCCCCTGCCGCCCGGCAGGGACACGCTGGCGGCGGCGCTGGAGGGCAGCCTGCGGGTGGCGCTGAAGAGGGAGGGCGTGGACGGGGCGCTGGTGGCGCGCGCGGTGGAGGGCGCGCTCGCGGGGCGCGGCGCGCTGGACCTCCGGGCCTGGTGCGCCTGGTCCAAGGCCAACCCGCTGCTGGCGGCGGCGCTGCGCTGCGTGCTGGCGGGCGGGCGGGCGGAGGTGCTGGCGCAGCCCGCGCTGGAGCCGTGCGCCGCGGGGGACGCCTTCCTCGCCTCGCCACGCTGCCAGATGTCACCCGCGCTGGCCGCCATGCTGTGCTGCGGTGAAGCCTTCGCAATGCTGGGCGTGGGGGGGGGGGGGGGGGGGGCGACAATTGCGATATAATATATATATACATATATATATATATATATATATATATATATATTTACATATATATATGTAGTATATATGGATGTAGTATATATATACTATATCCATATATACTTCATATATACATATATACAACAAATACGTGAACGATGGGTGCCTGAGGTAGCGACGAGTCTGTATAAATATAAAATAGGGTGGCAGGGCAGAGGTGTTGTCGTCTGTTGTTGCGGGCCCATGCATCGGTCGTTCCGCTTACCTTTGGCCAGTACATGTGCTGAAAGCTGGCTCGTTCCTTCCGGGGCGCAGGCATGCCCGCCCGGCAGCGCGCCACCTGGGAGCTGCTCTTCCACAGCGACAAGCACGGCAAGAGCTTCAACACGCTGCTGGCGTGCGTGGGCGGGCGCGGCGCCACGCTGCTGCTGGTCACCGACAAGGCGGGCAACACGTTTGGCGGCTTTGCGGGGCAGCCGTGGGCCAAGGCCGGCACCTTCACAGGCAAGCGCGCCCGGGCCACAGCGCATACCCCTGCCCGAGTTGCAAGTGACTTACAACGTGCTGACTTGCTACTCTCCACCACAAAAGCCGGAGCTGCTGTTGGGGCCCCGTTTACGGGTGTCGGCGCGGTAATAAGGACACTGCGAATGAGAACGGGCCATGCGTGACGGAGGTCAAATGTAGACGGCACTATAACGGAGCTAAAGCGAATTTTCTTATAGGTCTAAATATTTCCTCTTTTCGGTTGCCAGCATGCCCGAATTTGAGGCTTATGATGAAGGTGCTTACAGGTGCGTTGGCGCCCGTAGGCGCATAGCGCCTTTCTTTCGTGCCCCGGTGCCTCTTTACTGTCCAACTCCTCCTCCTCCTCCTCCTCCTCCTCCTCCTCCTCCGCACCAACCTCCCCCACCTCCTTCTCCTGGCCCTCGGCGCCCCCCTACCCGGCCGCCGCCTCCGCGGTGTCGTCCATCTTCATCGCCACTGCGCCGCTCACACCGGCAGGCTCTCCGTCGAAACGGCAACCGGGACGGACTCGCTGACAACCTCATGTGCCCCCCCTCTCCCCCCTCCTCCCCCCGCTGTGACCCGAGCTGCTCTTCGCCCGTGCTGCACTGTTCAAATTTACAAGTGCTCGGTCTCGGTGACGAGCTGCCAGCGGCCGGTGCCTCCTTAGTAGTTTACACCCCTCTGGGCACGCTGGTCGACACGCGGGACGACGCCGGCCTCCTGCGGCGGCTGTTGAAACCTTAACCGGGGCACAATCGAGAAACACTTTAACAGGGGAGAGCGGGGCCGTCACGTTAGAGAGCAGTGCACTTACACTTGTAGGTGGTCACACGGCTGCCGCTTGGAGCGCAGCGAGAGCGAGAGCGTGAAAGGACACCCCAGCAATCCCAAGCCCGGTAGTAGCGATGTATTCCCATTCACGAATTCAACAGGAGCTCACATGGTTACAATGATGTGGGTGTACGTGTGCCGACGCGCCAATAATGGTAACCCTTTTACCAGCAGCCTCAGATTGGGCTGGCACGCAATATAAAAGAACGTTGCCTAAAGTCATTCCGCTGGTCTCGTCTGGATCTGACCCCTGGCAGGCAGGGCAGCTCGGTATTCGCAGTGTGGCTGTTCCCGGTTCGACGCACGGCCATGCTGATGGGTGTCACCGAACATGTCCGGGTGTTTTATTCTGCACCCCCGCAGGCGATTTCTCTTGCTTTGTGTTCTCGCTGCACCCGGCCGCCGCCATCTACCGCCCCTCCGGCGTGAACGAGAACTTCCAGTGGTGCGGGCAGGGCTTCAACTCGCTGCCCAACGGCATCGGGTTTGGCGGCCAGGTGGGGGCCTCGTCGGGCCTGTGTCCCGGCCCCCTGCTGCGGGCCCGAGGTGGGACGGCCTGGGGGGCCTGATCCGCGCGAGTGTGTGCCCGCTGTCAGACGGGCTACTACGCGGTGTTTGTGGACGACACACTGGACAAGGGCATGACTCGCCAGGCGGCCACCTACAACAAGTAGGCACCCTCGGGGTTCAATGCTACGAGTGTTGCGCCCGGGCCCTGAGGCCTCCTTGGTTTCGGCAGGGCGGGAGGGTTTAGGGTTTGACCCCCCTCTTGGTAAGGGGGGGTTACTGTGACGGCCGGTGGCTGAGGCCGTGTGTGTGGTGGCGGGCAGCCCGCCGTTCGCAAAGGAGCAGGTGTTTGAGGTGGATTGCGTGGAGTGCTGGCTGGTGGAGCCGTCGGAGGAGGAGCTGGAGCAGCGTGAGAAGCACGGCACCGCGATGGACAGGCAGCCCCCCCCCCTCCCCCCCTCTGCATGTAACCGGACCTGTGGTTCACGCCCCAGCGACCTCCTTCATCCACTTGTGACGCCCCCGCGCTTTCTCCGCCCATTTCCTGTCCACTATTGCCGCCACCAGGTACAAGGAGACGAACAAGTTCCTCAACCTCACAGGCGTGCAGAACGACCACAGCGCAGCGTACCGCGACGACCGCCCCCACGAAGTGGAGGACAACACATCAAAGTTTCGGTGATTGCAGCGCGAGAGGGGGGGGGGTCCTCAGGGCACCACCTTCCCACCGCATATTGCAGGAGTGCCGCATAGCGTAGACACTGGTTTGTGAGAAACAGACAGAACACCGCTGCCTGGCGGGGCGACAGCCCCTGCGCAACTTTAACTGTCAGGATGCATATATAGGTACCATATACACTGTAATAATCGACACTGCCCGCAGGTATTCCCTCGCTACCGGTTTGACGGCCGACACACCAATAAGCCCCCCTCCCCCCCCTTTAAGTGACAATTGCGATATCTAGATGCGCTACAGATGCGTGTACGACGGGTACATGAGGACACGATGAGAATATGTACGGTATTATGCGGCTCTTTCTGGGGCGAGCGATGTGCTTTTGAGGCGGATGTCACCTCGCGATTGCGACACTTGTTATTGGAGCGTGTGTTCTCGACCCAGGCAGGGACCTGGACTGCGTCAACGTTTCGATCCCTAAACCGAGTATTGATGTCTCGCAGGGGGGGGAATGTACAGTCCCCCTCGAAAGTTTGCCATGTACGCATCTGTACGCATTGCCACGTCAGCACCGACGGCGCCGGCCGTCGAGTGGTACAGTGGCGCATTCTCATGATATAAGTAACTTCAAATATTCATCAACGGCTTGAGATGTGACATGCGGCGGAGGGGGGCTGCTCGTTACGCTCGTGATTCCGCCGTGCGCAGGTTCGAATCCTGCCCGGCTCCTCAGTGGAAATATAACCGAGGGGGGTATAGCACCCGATGCAAATATTTTGGGTTCTAATACAAACCCTAATACATTGGCTTGCCGCGTGACCCGCATCCTGATACAAGGCGATGTACTCGCCCCGCGCGGGCTGATTGCCCCCGCGTAGGGCCCCTCTAGGCGCATCCCAAAAGCAGAATATGGGGAGCGTATTGATGGCCAGCCCTACCTCATACCCTGGACGATGCCCTAGCAGGTGACCATATGGATCCACCCGCAGACTCGGGGGCTGCACCCCTGCGCAGTACGGGCTGAAGCCCGGCTCTACCAAGGGCGCATAGAATGCGGACATCAGCTGTAGGTGGGCTGGTTTTGGAGCATGCCTTAATTGCAGTACTGGCCGCTTTGCGGGAACTGCTCACTCGCTTGGATGCCGACGGCGGGGAGAGCGCGCATTTGTGAATGTGTTCCACGACGGTGGAGCCAACTCTTGGCGTGGGCCAACACATAGAACATATTAGACGTTCTATATAAAAAATGCGTGCGTGCCCCCGTGACATTGGGCTATCAAATTCATTATTTACTAACCCTGTACAATGACACGCACACGTATGGCTTTTACAGCGAGAGCACAACAAAAGTCACTTAGGGCTGCCCCCACACATGATGTCATGTTCACGTATGGCACATGGAAGGGCGCGGCCGGAAACAAAGGCGAGGGCTAATAATGGGCCAATCTACAATTGATCTTGACAAGGGGGGCAAGAATTTGTGGGCAAGTATAGTGCGACAATTGCGATACATATATACGCTACGGCTACGTGTACGAAGGGTACCTGAGGTTACGAAAATGAGTGTATACACGATATCACGGAGCGGCGTGTGGCAACTGGCAAGCGTTGTGCTTGTGAGGCGCGGATGCTGCTTCGATTGTTTGAAATTTGAAATTTGTTAGAAATGAATAGAGTGTTCGTCTTAACAAGCCGCTCTACCCAGCATAAGAGAAGGGCATGCCCCTGACCAACCCGCATTTGGTCCGCCAATTAAAGCAAGTAGGGCGGGCCTCTGCAAGCCACGTGGCTATGTTGCAATACGTGCATACTAAAGTCGGATACCAATGGCTAGCACGCGACACGTCGGGCGTACGGGGAATTACGCGCGTAGCAGCAAGGGCGCCAGCCCATACGTGCTAGCCCGGCCGCAGAAACCCGCGATCACGCGACCGCCGTGTATGCCAATGTTCCCGCCGTTTATTGTCCCCTGGAAGTCGCAGTCTACCCGAGCTCTGCGCTCCGCCGGTCGCGGCTAGGCCTTCGGCCGCCGCGCTGCCGAGACCAGCCCCGCCTTGATATGTTGCCAGCGGTATCCCCAGATGCCTCGGAGCTCGGAGATGAAGGCGGGGGAAACACCTCCACGCACCGTTGCCCGTATGCTCGTAGATTTTGCGCAGCGCACCAGTGGATCGCCCGGATCGCCGGACGCGCGGCAGTTGGTCATGGCCGAGGGTGGCATCATTGACCCCGTGCACAGTTGGATTTACTACAGCATGAGACAGTCACATACCGCTTTCAGTGATTTGGATGATATGTCTACTTACCTAATCATTTGTGTGATGAGCGAGAGAACAAAGATAGTGTTTATACGACTGATATCTCTGAGGCCATCAACTTCGCTATGACTGAACTCAAAGTTAAATTCTATCCATATCTCAGTTTTTTATTCGTTGGCGATTGGTGCTCTAGAAATACATTATTACCAACAAGAACACTCCTGCAACAATCGTTGCCCATCTCAATGTGGCTTTTGCTAGGGAGGGAGAGCTGTCTCTAAAGATGTTGCAGTTTACCAACCCACTGCGCACCCAACTTGCCTTTGATATCTTGCAAAATATCATTGACAAATCGAACAAAGAGTATATGTTGTACTATCAGCAGGGTCCTGACTTACCTATTTCTGGAAGGCCCACCCCAGTTACTGCCAGCTATGTCGCCACTGCGCCGTTTTGCCGCAGCCTTGGTCAAACCTAGAGGGCCTCTACCTGTCGTCTACCACTACCGCATCCGACTGAAAGTGGCCAACTTGAACATGCGATCACACCGCCAACAAAACAACCATAACAAACGACATGCATGAATAGCACCATAGGGCAAACTCATATGATTTTGGTACCGCGCCCTTGGTCACAATTCATGACTTGTGATCTGCTCAAGCAACGTGTTGACAAAGGCTAAGTTTGTTGACCAGTTGAAGCAACGCTTATCGCATGGCCCTACCAGACAATAATAATTCGATGAAGCACAAGTTGTCCTGGATCGTATTATCCAGCGATCATCCTAGATTGATCCATCTCAGACCGTTTCAGAACCAAACAAAGCCAACCATCTAGTTAGAACACAGTAAAGGTGTTGGTTAGATAAGTAACTAGAATGTGTTTACGATGTAATTTTCTGTTATTGTATTATTTCATTCAAATTGTCCGCAGTTCATCTGACCATGTTCCAACACATGCATAAACTCATTTGTCAGGAAGGCATGTTATTGGCCGAGCTGTGCTTAGTGGTGATTTGAGTTGTGCTCAACCAGTGATTCCCTGGGGGGCGATACAAGCGCGGGTCCTGGTGCTGGCTGCCCGTGCAATTCTTGCAAGTTCATTGCTAGTGAGGGAACAATGTGGCGACTTTCAACATGATGACAGCTTCTGGATGGCATTATAAGCTTGTGCGATACCCGCAGGGCTGGTGACTCTGTGTTGATTACTTCTGCCTGTCATTAACCTCATCAACCAACCAAACCGCATGTAGAAAATACGACAACAACATCAATTCACCAAACACCCAAAACGAACCAAATAAACCAACCAATGGACCAATATGTCTAAACAACCAACTGATCATCAACCAATTAACCAACTTGCCACTTGTGCATTTAATGCGGCACTTCCTGCATTTTTAACTGGCCATACCTTTAAAACTATAATAGATACAAACCTACTATCCTATGTTACAATACAATATGATTAACAAATTGGTATCTAACACGATATCACCTTGTCTGGTATTTATGCTTGGAATTTCACATAAACTTTCCAAACATGAAAATATCCTGCAATAGTTTATCCATCCGTCCCCGGGAGGAATGTGAGGGAATCGCCAAACCATGTAAAATCTAATGAACTTTTGACCAGTAACCCTTAGTTGATGACCTTCTAGTCAGTTTAGTGAAAGCGGGTGACGCTTCACCATCTACATGTCCACCTCACACATATGTATGTCTCCCCCGCAGCACAGCTTGTAAACATTCTTCCACTGTTCACAACGTTCCACGACTGAGCCGTGTAGCCCTTTGCCACCTTGCAAAACTCCGAAGCTCGCTCACCCTTCCCGCTACAACCGGTACCCCGGTATATAGCCGGTACCCCGTGACAACATTGTTGTTGCTCGAACTAGTTTATTTATGGGGTTTTTACCCGTTTGCGAGCTGACCGGGCCGGCGCCGTAATAATGCGCGCCACTGCGCAAGCCTGCTGTTTACGCGGGGCCGACGGCCGGGATGATCATTTGCCTTCACGGCGGACGACTGGTCCACTCTTCTTTGCTGTGGGACGCTCCATCGAGCGCACCAAGCGGCAAATTCGCGCAGCAATTTTGCCGCGCATGGTGCATGGTGGCCTTCTTACATTGTACCATGTACGGTGAGCGTAGGCTGCGTAGCATGCTGGGAGCCGCACCCTCCATGGGCTCCTTGGAGGAGTGCCGAAAAGGTTCCCAAGGTTGCTAGAAACCTGCCGCTTTGTTTGCGACGGGAATTCTCTTGTACCTACTACGGATGACACGCCGTTGATTACTCGCCATCGAGGAGCGGACGAAGCCACAACTCTTCCCCACTCAGCGGAACATGGCCAAGCTCTTCGGTCAATAGTGCCGAGCGACCAATACACGGTGCCGTCACCCGCCCGGTGTTTAAAACCGCCGATATAATGAGGCGCGTACGGTATCTACCTCATGTACCCGTGCATGGACCACCTCCATCCCACGACCCCCGAATCGGCCACAAGGAGCGCACACTGCGCCAACGAGAAGCTCTAGAACACGACTCGTAGTGGCCCATGTCATAAGAGTAGGTCATGGGTGGGATATGGATTTAGTGGGATCTGATGAAGCACGAGCCAAGAACTAGCCCGTGTCCAACCTACGCCCCCCCCCCCCCCCCCCGCCCCCCCCGATAACTGTACGTATTTTCCCGATTTTCTGGCTGCCCTTCGCCCCAACAAGGGCTCCCATCGCAGCTATATAGGCTACCCTACCTACCCGTATCGGTCTCTATCGATAGAATGTGTTGAATGTAAACATGTTCTGATGGTGTACGTGGCGCGGTGGGTGGCGTGTCGACCACGCATCTACGGATGGTGGTTGACCTACGTACCTTGGTCCCACATGCGTTCTGCCCGTGTCTATCGGCTCGGAAATGGGAAAATCGCTGGGGCACTCAGCACAAACCACTTCGTTCAGAGGCAGCTTTTGGGCTAGACTACCGACTGCATCCCCGTGAGCAAAACTGCAGCTATTAGGCGGGCATGCCGGCTGGGTATCGACAATAGATAGGGTGAGAGACGATGAGCCGCCAGGAGATATCGAGATGCTTGGCGAAATATCCATGTCGGTGGGCCCTATTGGGTCATCAACATCGACCAAGAATGGCCGCAGTGTGCTGACCCAGTAGGGCCCACCGACTTGGATTTTCCGAGGTCGGTGGGCCCTGCTATGTACATGTATATACCTGCTAGTAGCGCTCGTACGCTCGGTAGGTTGCTATATGGTTGCCTCAGCCTCTCGCATATGAGGGCTTCATGCGATGGGGGGGGGGGGGGGGGGGGGGTTGTTCTGAAAACGCGAGCTGTTAGATCGGGCGTGTTGGATCTGCAAAAACATGTGGGGCAGCATTTATGTGCCCCCCGACCTTGAGGGCAAGGTTTGTAGCCCTATCGACGCAGTTCTAGTCTATTTTGATAGGCATCAGATGGTGGCCGTTTGGCTTGGGGACACGGCCGTGAGCTTGTTTCCTTCTGTGTGCCAAACGCACAATGCTCGTCCGTAGTTGCAGCATGCAATACGCCGTTTCCAAGCGCTAATAATGACAACTTTACGTAACCGCTCACACGCATATTATAATATTACACCGGCGAATTGAGGGATTACATATGCCATATAACAATTCAGGGGTAGTGAGAGACGTACCGCGACGTTTATTATATTATGCTATTTCTTCAATTTATGGCAGGCCCGCCAAGTGCGCCGTGCAGTAAACCATGGCTGCCTAGCTGCCCTCCGGTAAGCATGGTGCAATCGGCGCTAGTGCCCGCTTGGCGGCGGTGCCGGGATGCGCTCCGTTTGGGGCGCATACCGGCACGTGCGCGGATTGATGGAGATGCGCGCGATCAGCGAAACTACCTTGCCAGTGGCCAAGGCATCGCAAAATGGCAACTAGCTTCTCTCACACCACCGCAGCAATTCTATTATTGTGTTGCGCACCGTGGACCTTGACGCCGATTCGGACAGAGCCGGTGGAACCACATAGCGCTATTGTGTCCGGCCGCCATGCGACCCTCATCGTGCCAACTGCTAGACTCCCGACTCCCGTTTAATGATGCACTGCGTCCACCGCAGCATCGACAACTGGCGTGCAACTACAAGTCGCCGTACGTGTTCTCAACTGATGGATCACGTGGGGTGGGGGTGGGGGATGAGGTTGTGTACCATTTTAGATGCCCCCCCCCCCCCCCCCCCCCCCCCTTTCTTCCATCAAGGGTGTCAATGCAAGATGCTGCTCCATCCAGCCCAGTTCATAGATGGCGAGTTCTCTCGCATCATGGCTTTGGAGCATGGGAGCGAGGGCACTGCTCCAAACTTTAAATTCACGGTTTTCAAAACCTGTAACCATAATTGGCATTCTTCGGCAAGCCAATTGTTCGCTGTGAAACTTATTGTATTCAGCATGCTCCGCCGCTGTAGTCATACGTCAGCACGTGTCGGGGTAGGTGCCGCCAGCAGTGATGAGGATTAGATTACTACCGATACCCGTACCTGTACCTACCTACCACGTACTACATTTGCACTAATATAGCCACTAATGCAGTATAGCGACGACTTAATACCGGTTCTGGCAGGAGTACTAGCGATTACTCCTGGTACTGGTACTGGCGGTACCCGTCACTACCAGGTGCCGGGCGATTAGCCCAGGCGATTACACCTGGCGATTGCATCTGGTACCCCGCGTAGTGCAGGGATTGCTGCCGGACTAATAATAAACTGCCCGGCGCCCTCGAAACGACTGCTGCTATTGTCGCTATATACATCCACTATGATTAGATGAGCTAGCAGCAGAAGGCGACATTAGGAAATCACTCCAAAAAGGGGTAAATATATCCACTGCTTTATTATGTATCCACTGCTGCTGCTGCTTGCTTATGTCGTATGCACGGGTAGCGACCATATGATACATGCCTAAGAAGAGAGAGGAACGTTAGATATATATCGGATATCACCTGCTTGTGCCTATAAACGTTAACTACTCGCATTATATCATCATCATTATTATTAATAAGAATAAATAATATATATCTTGACATTGTAGTCCTCAGCATAAAAAGAAGGTACAGTACCTGCATGTGTATTCTGCTGATGTACAGTCGTGGACGAAGCGCTAGTACTGTAGGGTACGTGAGTGCATGTGATGCGTACATATGTGTGTTAAATACATTCATAAATATATAAAGTTTGTAATCACATTTCATTACATATGTTAGGATATGCCCGCAAAGACACCGCCACGGCGCCACCTACCTAAGGCCAGTAAGAATTGTAAGTGTGTTTAAGGTGCCATATGTCGCTCAAAACAGAGGGGGGGGGGGATTTTGTAGCTGGGCAAAGTTTGGTAGCTAGTACTTTCCGCTTTGCTTACCGGCTCCAACTAACCGCTGTAGCATACGCACCGCACAACCCTCACCTTTCTAGGCCGGCATGCTGCTGTTGTCCCAAGCGCAAATACCTATCAGTCCACGATCACGCCTACCTCACGTCGTCAGCCTTCGGCTTGGGTAGCTGACACCATGTCGGTATCCACCAAGCACACCGTGAAGGGGGAGGTGAAGTGGGACCGCATGGAGTTTTCGGGTTTACGTTAAGCCGGTGCTCTACATACCGCCTAGAGCATGATTGGCTAAAGGCCCGTACCGTGAGCAACATGCTATAGAGTATGCAGTGAACGACCTGGACCCTAGCCTATCCTTTGAGCTCGTTGAACACATTGTAGTGGTCGTCGTGGAGTATGAGTTGTTCACCTCGCCATCCTCGGACAATAAGAGGCGGCATGTGACCGGCGAGCCCGGTGGCAGCCGCATGCTCCAAGACAACTTAACCTATGGGATGCGATGGAAGAGGTGCCCACTCGGTCCCACTTCGAGTACGTCTGGTGGGCACACGCCAAATTAAGGGGGAAGGGGCAGCCATAGAACACTACTGCTGTATAATCGTGCGCTTTGTGCTCTCAATGCTGCCCTCGTGCCTTGATATGCACACCTACGTGTGTGGCAGCTGCCCCCTACACAATATATGAACAATTGCAGCACATTTCCCATGGACACTGATGTTGATAGTACTTTACACAGTACATCAGCCAGCTACAAAACTTATGGAGGGGCGGGTCAGATTAGAGAGGGGGGGGGGGGGGGGGGGTACCTCTAACACATAAACAATTATTACTGGCCTAACACATGGCGACCATTATCGCGCCGCGCATATGAATGACACGTTCACCGGTAACATTATTTATGTACGAGTATATATAAAATAAAATAATATGGATATCCATGTACGTACATGGATACCTATATTATACACGCGTACCCAGGCCAGAAGCAGGTTGCCAGTCGTGTCCCGGGCGCGGAAAAAAGCCCGCCTGATTTTATGTAGCATCAGTCAGTGGTTAAGTACCCGTACAGTCATCAGCATCAGGGCGAAATTTCTTGGCCGTGGTGACGTGAAACACATATGTGGCAATCCGGTAGGCACCGGTGATGCCCGAGTAATCCAATTCGTTCCCCGGCCCGCGCCAAGCGCACAAGGGATAAGGATCACTACCCGTATAGCGACTACCTGTAACGCGTTAAGATTACCGCCGGCCGCCCCCCCTGGTCCCACGTACTTAGCAGGATCATCAGTACCGGTAAGATTAGTTAGTATCCCCACACTCACACATACCGTAGCCCGACCATCATGATTATGATTACATGAGCTAGATGCAACATTCAAGAAATCCACACAGAAATCCAGAAGGAAATCCAGAAGGAAAACCATCATGATTATCCCCGACTCAACAAGCATTTCGACACCTACAGAGCCGCCAGTAGACATAGAGAGCAGTACACCTTAGTCCTGGGTAACGGTGTAACTAAAAATCATGGCCACTACCGGTACCTGGTATCGGGGGTACCGTAGTGATACTGAGGGGTGACCAGTGGTAGTAGGACTTCCTCCCGTCCGAGGTGGAGGCCTTCGCGGAGGCGTTGGATGCCACCGTCCTCACGGCGGTCGAGCCGTCGAGCGGGCGCTAGGGGTTTTGATCCCTCCACATACGGCACCGACACCAATCCGGTGGTCGCTGATTTCCCGGCGCAGCTTTTGCACAGCCCCGACCCCATGGCAGCAGAGGCGGCTACTTTGAGCGAGGATGCATCAACCAGGCCAGGGCGCGCATGCATCAACGTTCACCTCCCCACTTGGTTGAAGGGCGCTCACATCCGCCGCATCGCTACCGTTCGTGATGCCGCCTTCATCGGCTGCATGAATGACACCCTCCCGAGTCTAAAACCCTAAACTTCCTCACTAGAAACTCCGACACCCCACCCTGGTTTTACTGACCCACAGCTTGAGTCCATACTTGGCCGAGGCAGCTTAAACGCAACTTCTTCCGCTCGCCGGTATGACCACTTCCTCAACGATGCTCGTGGGTCAGCCAGCTACGCCGCGGCGGTGCGCGAGGCGTGGGGCCGCCTCCAGGAGGCTAGGTTGGTCACCTCAGCGACGCGGACGCCCGCCTGATGGAGCTGGAGGCGGGGTCTGCATCAGGCTCGCAAAAGGAGCTGACGGCATTATTACATCAAGACAACTCCCGGCGGCTTCAGAATGAGGTGTGCGCTCTCCCTTTCACATGTAGGGAACGGATCTTGTTCAACGCGGCGCGGCAGCTCGACGCGGCGCCGGGCATCATGGGCGGTGGCCATCCCCACCGCGCGGACGGTCACGACTCCGCATGAGCTGCGGGAGGTCGCCGCCGGGTACTTCTTTCTGCCTAGCCCATGCCTAGCCCCGGTGGTTGGGGCCCAGGCATGGGCCCGCATTATCACAACACTTCCCGCGGTAGCCCGTACGATATTGCGGAAACTGCCCGAATGTATGATTTGATATGCGGTTCGCGCCGTTGGTATAGTGTGCACTTGCACAACGCGACACACACATCGCGCGGCCCATTGCCCATGCTCTTATCTCTAGCAGCAAGCCCACGACTGTCAACCACCGACACCATGACCGCCCGTAGCGCCGGAAGTACCTCTTTATGCGGCGATGGTGGGCGGGTCGCGACCGCTACGGCCGCGCAGGCGGCGTGCTCCGTGAATTCTCCGTGGCGACCCCGCAGCAACCGAGCTGAGCGCCGCCCCAACCATAAACTTCGCACCGATGGCACATGCTCGGTCGGACGAGCTAGGGAAAAGTACAATGTTAATGCCTTAGATTTTGACAAAGCTGCCTTTCTATTTGAGCGTTTTTGGCCCTAAAGGCGTATGGTGTCAGCAAAACACGAATCTCTGATGGGGGTGGTCAATCGGGCGGCAATCGCGAGGGTGGACCTCTTGGCCGCCGCACCGGGAGCACGCGCCCCGAGCAGCCAGCCATGATCGCCTTGTGTCTTCGAAGGGGGGCAGGAGGTAGGGCTACGGGGTGGGCGGGAGCCGGTTGGTTGGACGAGCGAGGGTGTGCTAGTGGATGCATGATTCGCCGCCAGCAGTACCGGGCGGGTACTTCGAGCGGCGCGACGCGGATCCCGCGGCGCAGGGGCGCGGCGCGCGCGGACAAATCATTCGTATTGTATTCGGATTGCGAAATGTCGTACGGGCTACCGCGGAAGTGTCGCGTAGTGTTCTGCCTTCGACAGAGCACAACCTCGTCACTGTCGACCTGTATGGCGACGCGCTCATGAACCTCCCGGCACTTTGGGGACAGTCACTGGCGTGTACAACACGACGGTATCGCAGACGCCCTCCTCGATCACGTGTTCACGACCTGGGTATCGCTGTACGCCAGGAGGTGGATGACTTGTTCCATAAGCAGTGCCTCTCGGCAACACCGTTCCCATGGAGTAGGAACTCAAGGACCCAGTGCCGGACGCAGAGCTCTCCTTCCCGGCGTTCAATGTCGTGGCTGGGAGCTATGATCCCCGGAGCTTGAAGTCCATGTTGCCAGAGTTCAAGACTATGCGGTACGGGGTCAAGTACACCGCAGTGCCCCGGGCCACGATCGTGGATCGGTTTGAGCGCTCCATGCTGGGCGACATACGCGGGGGGTTGGCAGTTCGGGATGCGGCGTGGCACACCACGGAGCCGGGACAGAACGGCCATGTTCGAGACATCCTTGATATGTCGGAGTACACGGGCATGGTCTTCGGCACCGTAGTGGGTGAGGTGAGCAAGGGGGTGCGCTGCTCTGTGCGGGGTGTCGCATGCATAGCCGCGGATCGGGGTGCCCTCTCATTGCGAGGCACTCGGTGCACCACCCGGGCTCACCATGAGGCCTTACTCGCGAAAGATTTCCTCGGGGTCCTCAGCTTGGTGGCGGCTCGAGAGCGTGCTCGCTGACTCATCAGACGACGCAGATTCGTCCGCCATTCCGTTGCCGAGGCTGCACAGCGCGTCGCTCCGTGAATCACCCTCGCGCACATGTGCACGCGTGGTCCGGACTCTGAGCCGTGCGCGCATCACTCATCCAACCCCCTCATCGTCGTGCGGGGTGCGGGCCGCCTTTAGGCGGCTTGTTGTGTTGATCTTTAAGTAATGCTTGTATAGCGGTAAATTTGTTACATGGCTTTTTGTAATTTACACAGGTAGGGGACGAAGCAAGTCGGAAGCTTGTTCGATATAATCGCTATAGCGGCTTGTCGCCAAGCGTTAGGTCTACCCGCCACGTATGCGGAATTTATTGACTTTAGGAAGGCGTATGACACCGTACGTAGCTAATGAGCTTTTATTCCTAAACCCAACACAAGCCACAGGGTTTACGGGTCATATGCTTACCTTTATTCGAACTTTATGTAAGAATGGTACGGTTCAAGACAGAGGTGGCCCCGGGAACACCATCAGACCCCATACCCGTAGAGCGTGGCCTCCGACATGGGCGTCCCGCTCCCCCGTCATGTTAACATACTTATCAACGATATGGCGACTATTCGATGGGGTAGAACTTATAGTAGAGTGTGACGTGCCATGCGGGTGCACCTACACATTAATAGCGGCACGGCAACCACTACCGGTGCCGTGTGAGTTGGTCGACATTCGCGGACGGCATTGTATGTTGGGCTCACATGCTGCTCGTTCGATAGCATGCATGCCATGTCCGCGCCCACTTTATTAATTTCCCAATAATGGGCGGAGGACCATTTTATGGGGGTTGGGATACCTAAGTGTAGGGTGATAGCATTAGGCCGATATTCCGACACCTCCGCGTTTTGCGAGCAAGGTGCCCGATGGCAGCTTGGAGGAGGACGGTTACCGGTTGTAAGTAAATATAGGTATTTCGGTACGGTCATAACTCGGATTTAGCTATGTGGCACATAGCATACGACCGAGTTAAGACGGGCAAGCGCGCCATTGAGGCGCTTGATTCGGTATTAGTCGGAAAACGGGACATAATTTATGTTCATGTGCTTGTTTTGTCATTAAAACATGTATAGTACCGTTTTCGAGTAGCGACGACTTCCCCACTCCCCCTTCCCCCTTCGGGGGCACAAATATTGCTTACAATGTATGGTGGAAAGTATGGCTTCGTGGTACTATCTCTAGGGAATACAGTCGGTGATCGTGGATATTGGTTCTTACAACGACTGGCGGAAATCAGCCCGTATGCTTATTCCTCCGTTGCAGCTGCGCATCTCGCGCAGTTTCTCGACGGCCGCGCGGTACACAGAAGCGGTAACAAATTTCCATGTACGGACCGGACCTAGCGTTGCCCCCCCCCCGGAGCCGCTTCGTTTACGAGTGGTGCAGACAAGGCTGGACCATTGCGGCTGGGAGGGGACGAGGGTGGAAGCTTACTTGTCGTTCGGAGCCGACATGCCAGCACAGCATGCTACGTGCCGCTCATTGGATGACCTCACCGGGTGCAAAGACATATATATATATATATATATATATATATATATATATATACGAGTACTTTTCGCGGAATAGTACTGAGAACCTTCGGCCGGCGGCATTGTGGATCAGGGTCATATATACGAGTATACTATAAACTATATACGATGAGAGTGGTATTCCCCTTTTCAAGGAGAAGGATGTTTATCGATGTTCGTCCAAGCTTCGAAGGATGACAAACACTGCGACCCGGCACATCTTCGGAAGTCCCCCTTTGCAGTGGGTGATTCTGCTACAAATACCATCAAGTAAGACGAGGCTATCAAGTAATTCGCTTCGACAACGTGGACTCGATTTCGAGATGATTCAACAACTATGAATTAAATATCATATAGCATGAGTAGACACTTGAAAATAATGAAGACGATTATCCCAGTGCCTCAATGCCTGGAGAATCCGCAACATTTCATGTTTGCGGTCCATCGTCCATACATGATGTGGCGTAATTTCATCATGCGTAAAACCTTGATAGGACTTGTGTGCCACTGACTACTGGCTGACTTGCCGACTCACCAACTACCGGTTCTAACTTACGGGTGTGAAGTATGGGGAATGAATAGAACTAGCGGCGCAAATAAAGTGCAAAGTACTCAATCAATGCTTGCGGTGCCTTATTATTGGAGTGGGCAAAAACTCCCATGGGGTTGCCACTACACCGATGATGCGGAAATCAGATATTGCGCCCATAGATGAGGCTATGGCCGCTGCTACACGGCTTGGGCGTCCCTGAAAACCTTCGACTTGAATACATGTATAACTCATTCAGTAGATCAGCCAAAGCGCAAGTCGGGCGCGCCGTTTAACACGTGGGCATCGGGGATTGTGCGGTGGTGGTTATATCGACTAGCTAAGGCGAACGCATGGCTAGTTGAGGGGGCGCGCCTCCCAATTGAGTTGAGGTAGCTAGCCGTGCGCGATCCCGCTTAACTAAGCATCGGTGTGGGCGCGTTACGAATCGTCGGCATAGTTAGGCAAGCTCGTACTAACACCCGCCGGGGTGCTGATATCTTTGCCCATTCGTCTCATGCGTCGAACCCGTCGCCTCAGTACGGCACGGGTCCCCCCGCGAGGGGTTGTGGCATGGCTACACATTATGATACTACAATTACGCACCCGTGTGTTTCCCACTGCCCGCCGATAGGCCCGGATTCATGCTGCCATGTTAGAGCGGTTCCTTGAACACCGCCATATATACATGTGGCGGAAGTTAATAGGAGATTGTCGACCATATAATCTTGGTGAAGTGCCCGCGGTGAAACGAAGGTATTATCACTGTCACAATTTGGGGTTGCTAGTACTAATAGCGGAGTTAAGAGATTTTATTAGTTGTTATGTTATTGCGTCATCGCCCTGGGACGTAAGTGCCTACTTTATTTTGGGCTAGCTAGGTAGTCCCTGCCTCCCTTCAAGCGGCGCCCTGGATTTTACTTGGAATTGGATTTTTCCAGTTGTGGCGTCGGCCGGGCCCTCGGTCTCTCACACTGTTTTTTTGGTTGCACATGTATCGCACTTCCTAAATGCTTTGCTCCGCGGGATGGTGCTTGCCGCATCAACTCGCATTCCTCGAATGGGGCGACGCCCAAACAGGTATCTATAGGGCAGACCTTTCGTGGTATCGTATCGTCAGCGCCGGGCATTTTGATGGCAGTGTTTTAGAACGGCGATCGAACAGCCAGTCTTGCAAATTTTATAACTAGCCTTTAATTCGTATTCGGAATGCTTCGGCAATTCGCCTGATAATTGTAACGGGGCGTCGCCTACCCGCGGGGCTTTCCGTAACTTAATCGCTGCCTGACAGCCTGAGCGGCCGTCGTAGATGAGACCCTACAAGGGTTTCACTGTTGCCAGTCCTGTCCCGGGGACGAAAAAAGAGTCTTGTCTCCGACTACGTGTCATCAGTGTACGAGTACTTCAGTACTTGACCTTCACCCGACTCTTCCCCGTCCCAACCCCCTGTCACGACGACCGCCGCGGTGCGCGACACGTGGTTACTGATACCAGTACCTGTACCCGTCGTACGTCGTGTGCCGTACCTGCTGTACGGTACGCCGTGCGCCGCGCGGCAGCTATATTCTATTAAATCCTTCTTTCGCCACGCGGTACCCATCACTACAGCCATTCGCTCGCGGGGAGCAGTTGCGGCAGTTCTCCCATAATTGGCAGCCAGCGCAGCAGCCGATAGGACAGCAGGCAGTTGCTGATTGCCAGTCGCGACGATCTCAACACTCGTTTCAAGGAAACGGCGGAGATGCCCATGCCCGACTTATCTACTTCTTCGCCGCCGCCAGCGGACAAACAGCATAGCAGACATCAGCTGTTATCGAAGCGGCTGCGGCAACTTGGCATCAGCGTAGGCACCGCTGTCCGCCGCTACAGTCCCTCTGTTGGCTCTGCAAATGCGTATGTCGCCGACCACACATCATTGACAGCGACCACGCACTCCACGCTCACCCGTCGCCATTCGCAGTCGTCGATACGGGAGGAGTACGATGTTACAGGTGTCATGGGCTTTGGCAGTAGTGCCACTGTGTACCGCGCGACGTCCCGCTCCAACGGACAAGAGGTGGCTCTGAAGCTCGTGCGTTCTATCGAGGGCGATGACGAGGCCGTCATGGCGCTGCGCAGGGAACACGAGCTGAATTTACGTCTAGTCGGATGCCACAGCCCTTACCTGGTGCCTCTCGTCGACGCAACGCTCCGGGCCGATAAGGAGGGCCACTGGTTGGCCTTCAGGCTGATGAAGGGCGGCAGTGTGGCCGATACGGCCGCTCTGCAGCGACAGCAGCCTCTATCAGAAATCGACGCCAAGCGGGTGATGTACAACGTTTTCGGCGCCCTCGCTGTGCTTCATCGACGAGGCGTTGTGCACTGCGACATCAAGCCGTCAAACTGCGTACTGGGGTCTCCTGACGATTTTTCCAGCATGCGGCTTATCGACCTCGGGATGGCCCAGGACCGGAAGACTATCGACTCAGGGTCGACCGGAGGCACGCCAGCTTACCTCTCCCCAGAGCTTTGCCATAGCCTCATGGCCGGCAAAAGCTGCCGACGGCGGTTAATATCTAAGTCGGCCTCTCTTGGTCCGGCGATGGACGTCTGGGCGGCTGGAGTGATGCTCTGGGAGCTGCTGACCGGTTCAGTCCCTTTCCAAGGCTCGACGCCGGAGGTGTTGCTATCGGAAATTTGCAGCGCTCCACTGCCTTTTGAGGGTACACCGTGGTCGCACGTCAGCAAAGAGGGCAAGGCTCTCGTGCGGTTGTGTCTCGACAGAAATGCCCGCACGCGCCTCAAGGCAAAGCAAGCCCTGTCTCACCCGTGGTTCCGAGGTGGCCCGTACTTCAAGTCCGCGCAGACACAAACCTCCTGTCACTGGTTCTTGTCGACATCTCGGCTAGATCCTCTTCTCAAAGCCCCCGCCGGTGAATTTTCTCCACGTGGCAGCTTCATAAAGGCTGGGCGGCTCGGCATGACTCGTTTCCACAGCGGCTACTAAGACATTAATTGGGATCCGCAACGCAGCCACATGTATGACCTGCTCAAATGAAACAATGTTTATTAATCAAAGTAGTGATATTATACCTTATAATGAGAAAGATCACAGGCGCCCCCAACGCCCGTATCTATATTCAAAGAACTTTGCCGGCAGTGACATTACACTGCCGAAAACTTATAAATTTAAGACAAGCAGCACGCCTCATTCGGCCACCATCCATGAACCTGACGATCAGTCCAAAAGCCAGCGGTCCACAAGCCATCGCAGTCATCAAGCCAGCGCATTCAGGGTTGAGACTGTAAACGACACAGGCACAGCCGCCAAGATACGTTTTTGCGTTTATACCAGGGTTGTGCATGACCTGGGATGTGGGGTGGTTATAATGTTACAACATAACTATCTATGACATCAACGCATAGTTATGTTATGCGCCTGGCGTACCATATCTATGGCATAGGTATGAGCATAACCGTTACACTCCTGAGAGATAGGGATAGCTGTGGCATCAAATTTGCCCCCAAACATGCCACTGTAACTTGTACGAGACTGCTGGGCTTGTTCATGTTTGTGTAGATTAATATGTCATACACAGTACAATTCTAATAGTTACAGAAGCAAGAAATTATGTTTCGTCATCACTAAGTGGACATAGCAGGGTATTATGGCGCCAAGTATACATACAAGGTCATTAGCCAGTCATTGCATTACACATGTTACACATGTCCTATCAGGATAGTCTGCCTGATTAAACAATAAATGAATATAAACACACTGTTACAACCATATACATAATACACACACATGCAGTGCACTGATGAGTGAACTCAGTCTACGTGATATACTGGTAGATACACTGGCAAACATGTGACATATATGGAAATCAGCGACGATTTTCTTGCTAGGTTATTTCGTTTTTGTATTTCATCAATGTACCATTGCCATCGTTCTGCCAATGCGCCTATTGGATTAGTCGAGCTCCGCAGTGGCCGCACCAAATAAACTGAGTATCCAAGCGATCAGGCGGTGCGGCAATTGGGCAGTGCCATCTACATGCTGCCAGCAGTGCGTGATGCCGCCCCTGGCACCACGGATCCCCCGATCGGCGGACGCGTGGTGGCGGCATTACAGTCTCATCACAGGCCGTCCCCAGCAGCAACTGACCTTGGCTGCCCCCTGCCCACCATCAGCATTGTCCCCAGAAACAATCCCAACACCAGCCAGGGGACGCAGATGAATGAGATATGTCCGCTGTCGCACCAATGAAAGTGAGTCTAGGCTTCAGTAGCCCCGAGTTATGCCCATTGTTACAGGGATTTGTTTTATAGTTATGGCATAACAGAAATAAGTATGCTATGCCTTATGACAAAAAGCTCTGGACTCAGGGCACAACCCTGGTTTGTACTGGTAAACCTTATCCGAGAAATCTACCACGTTCATATAGCGATCCGCCAGCCTGGGCCTCAGTGCCAGCGCACGCTTAATCATATCTATGTCGCCAGTCGGATGAGGGACTCGGTAATTGGGCAGGTACTTGGGCAGCACCCATCAGATCCGATAGTCAATTACACTTGGTCGCTGCCTTAGCCGGCTCGGTAAGGAGCGCCGTGGCGACAGCAACAAAGGGCCAGCGGGAAGGTCGGAAGCTGATTGCCGCTGTTGGAAGCCTTCGGTGCGCTCTGTGCCGCTGGGAGCGCGACGCGGACGCGGCCTCCGGACTGGATGACCCGCTTGTGTTTGCAGTGATGGACGCCGCACTGCGGGTGGCTGCGGCTTTGGGCCCGGAGGGAGAGGGCGGAAGGGAGGGCGAGCTCGCGTGGGGCGGTGGCGCGGCGGCCATGCTGACGAGCGTACATGCTAAATTTAGTTGTTATTATAAATTTGTGTAATGGTCTGCTAGTGGATGGTGCGTTTGCTGCTTATGTTAGCCCCAATTGTCTCAAGGTCCGTGTATGAGTCGTGTGCACGCGTGCAGCACGCATCGGGTGTCCTGCACGGTGTGTAAGAGCTGTCGGTTTGGGGGCGGTATGTATGTACCCGGTATATACCTGTGAACTTGGCGTGACATATATTCGACGGTACAAGTGAACAGCGACCCAAAGCGCATTGACGTAGTCAAGATAACTGTAATAGCCATTCTCATTTCCTAATGCTGAGCTAGGCGCCAGGGGAAAGGCGGTCTGCAGCACCATGTGAAATCCGAGGATGTTTGAGCTGGTGGTGAGGATCCAGAAATGATGTCATATCCAGAAATGACATCCAGAAATGAAACGCGATGGCTGCTTCCTTAGGTTTTGGCCAGTACGCTGTGTTTCAGCAAAACACCGGGCCATCGCCGCAAAACCTGTCATGTGCTATCCACTAGGCAAAACGGTAATATAGTTGGACGGTTTCTGGGTTGCAAATCTTGCGCTGATGTTGAGCGGCGGCTGTGCGGGCAGGGCCTCCGGTATACCGACACTGGAAATGCGCTGCCTTTTTTGAAGTTCCCGGGACTATGATGCCAATCATCCCATCCGTTGCCCGGGGAATTCGAATTATTGAAACACTGCCGCCGTGACGAATCGATAACCCGGTTTGATGCCCCCCCTATGCCGGATGGTTATGTTGCTGCCCGGAACTGTCGATTAATACTGAGGTTTGCTGACTTTCAAAGATCCGTGAGAAGCAAGCCCCTGGCTCTTGCGCTGGTGCGGCGACGGCTAATGATGACCCGACGGGGACGTGTGAAAAGCGTTTGTGTTGATATTCAGACGCGAGTCAATCCGCACCGGGTTTCATGCGGTGCATCCGCGTGGGACTGAAGGTCCGGTGCCGGGCATGGCGACTGCTGGAGCCTGGGTCGGTCGGTTCACGGACCGCCGGTGAATTGTGCCCCGCAGTAATGCCGCTGCCGCTGCTGTAGTGTTGCGCTGCAATAGCAGCCTTCCTGTGCAGATGTAAGTCCGCCATCCCAGCAGTATTTGCAGGAGCCGTCAGCTTTAACAACAATGCACTTGTGTCAGGTACATTACATTGCATATTACAGGCCTTGCGGCGTCCGCTACATAACAGTGGCTGCACCTTTCCTTCTAATCAGAGCACGAAGATCGGCAATTACAGCAGTAATATCTCATGTGGGCGCCATGATGTCTCACCGCGCGAGAAAGCGGCTGCCCCAAGTGCGCCTGTTACGCCTGATGCGCATTGTGACCGTCCGCAATGGGCCGCGGCGACAAGCTCAGCCAGGGCAAGGCTTTGCCGGCGCCACAAGCTCAGTGCACTGCACAGACCCCTCCCGTGGACCGCGGAGGCCCCTTCCAAGCAGCCTGCCCCTGCAGCACCAGATGCGTTCCCCTCCACGTCTTCACTGCCTGCGCCGCAGCAGTTCCTCCTGCGCATGCCGTGGCCAGGACTGCATGAACTGCAGGAACTGGTGCATGTTTGCCGCGCTGAGCTGCGATGCCAAATGGTACATCACCAGCGCCGCCACCAGCACCGACCGCAGCAGCGACAGCAGGGCCCGGCCATCCTCGTCCACCGCTGGCTGCAGGGCGCCATGTCGGTGCAGCATGTGCAAGTAGCCAGTCGCCACACCGCCAACCCATCCAGATGCCGCCTTGAAGCCCCTGTGACAATCCGACACCGGACACATCACCCAGAAGCACAGGAACATGACGCACGTCATCGCGCACGCTGCCGCCGTAGACTTGGTATAAGCTTCCCGGCAGATGGCGATGTAGCAGCTGTCGCCTGCTGCGAGCAAGCTGACGTGAGATGCCCAGCTGTAGGTGAAAGCTGCCAGCCCGAGTAGGGACCGGCTGGCGGAGCTCACCCGCCCTCCGCCCAGCAGAGTCCCCACCACCAGCGCCGACCGCACCCCGGGCACGCCCTGGTACCGCAGCGATCTACACTCCGGCAAAGTCGCCAGCTTGATGTGCGCTACGGCGCACATGACGGCCGCAAGCACGTGCAGCGTTCTCCGCAGAGGCGTCGCCGCCTCCCAGCACTCGTACGCCTCGCGCACTCGCGGCTGCGAGAAGTACAGCCCGCCGGGCGCCACCGAAATTCGCCGGTCCACCTCCGCCGCCGCCAGCTGCACGCGCCGCCGCAGCATCCCGTGCAGGTCGTGGCAGACCTCCGTACCCACCCAGCACAGAAGCACCACCGGCCAGCCCGACACCCCGCCCTCGCTTGCGGAGGCCGGCAGAGGCAGGTCGGGCAGCCTGGCCCCGCCCGGCAGCAGGCGGCACCTGGCGACCAGGAGCCATCCCGCCAGCAGAGTGACCACCCGAAGGAGCCCAGGGCACTCTGCTGCCAGGATCTCCACACAGTTTACCGAGCCGTTCGGCATGGCGCGGACAGAGCAAGTCGGCAATTTTCCACCGCCCCGCTCTGCTGCAGTTGCAGTTATGGCTGCTGCCTCGGCCAGTCGCCCCTACCGTACTGGCGCGCTTTGGGCGCCGCGAGAAGACCGAGAAATATCGGAATAGTGTTACACCCGGCAACCCAACTACACGTAGAGTCCAACTACACACACGGTCGTCCCGCCGCCCGCCTTGCAGAAGGGGGACGACGGCTGGTTTGCGCGATGCTGACGGACCCGTGGTACGACTGTCAAAAATAAAAAGCCAGTAATAAATAATAGAATCGCTAACAGCAGTACGAAGAGATCAAGAACGCAGGCCGCTTTAATAAAAGCGGCCTGAATCGAAAAGCGGCTGCATCTGATATATAGCGGCTAGCGACTACATTGCTGAGACGATTTATAAATGTCATAGATACGATAACATAAACTGGCTTCTGGTACAGCATAGAAGTGTATACAGCGCAAAATGCGCTACATTGTGTGCGTGCACGCGTACCAGTACTGCTCAAACCCTAAACGGCGTCCGGGCCCGCGGCAGTCCGCGCCATGTCGGAGGTTGCCTCCATGTACCTCCAAGGCCGCCTGCCCGGGTGGTTCAACCGGCTCTTCGCCTCTGCTAGGCTCGTGGCACCTGTCAAGAAGCTAGGCGAGGGGAGGGCCCCGGACGTGCGGCCTGTGGCAGTCGGGGAGGCGGAGCGGCGCGCAGCGGAGCGGGCAGTGGTTGACAACATGAAGGAGGCATACGTGTCGGTGCTCGCTCCATCTCAGCTCGGCGTTGGCATTCCCGCGGGCGACTCTGTGCTCATCCACGGCGTCCGGCTCATCGCCGAGAAGCTTGGCCCACGTGCCGTCATCGTCCACACAGACCTTCGCAACGCTTACAACGAAGCATGGCGCCGCACCATCATCCAGCGCCACATCGATTGCTCTCCACTACACCCTGTCATCCCCGCGCTCCTAGCCTCCCTCTCCACGGACTCGTATCTGGTCGTGGACGACCGGTCCGCCCCTCTGCGGTCGGAGGACGGCGTGCAACAGGGCGCACCTTTGGCCACGACTTCCTTTTGCGTCGCGATTCACCCCGAGGTGCAGCAGTGTGATACCACGTTGGAGGTCAATGACGGGGCGGCGCGCTTCAACGCCGACGATGGAATTTTGGTGGGCCTTCCGGAGCACGTTTGGCCGGCTCTTCACGCCTTCCGCACGTCCATCAAGGCGTCCGTGGGGCTTGAGGTGCGCTTCGACAAGATGCAGGCGTACAGCGCAGACATGGAGGCGGCGCGGCGTGAGGCTCCGGCCGACATCGAGTGGCCAGAGCTAGATGGCCATCACGGCATCGCGGTCCTCAACGTGCCGCTCGGATCGCCAGAGTATGTGCAGGCGTACATGCGCGGCAAGGCGGAGGAGCTACGAGAGGAGGTGGACGCTAGCCTGAGCAAGCTTCTGTCTGCCAAGCCCAGCCGTCGGTACACCCACGCCTTGCATCACCACGCATGGGCCCTGCTCAAGCATTGCATGCAACACAAGGCGGGCTATTGGCTCCGCAATTGTCTCCCGTCCGAGGTGGAGGCCTTTGCGGAGGCGGTGGATGCCACCATCCTCGCGGCGGTCGAACGGGTGCTAGGGGTCTCTTTTGATCCCTCCACGTACGGCACCGACACCAATCCGGTGGTCACCGATTTCTTGGCGGAGCTTTTGCACGACCCCGACCCCATGGCAGCGGAGGTGGCTACCTTGAGCGAGGATGCAGTGGCCAGGGCGCGCAGCAGGCTTCACCTCCCCACTCGATTGAAGGGAGCTGGCATCCGCCGCATGGCTACCGTTCGTGATGCCGCCTTCATCGGCTGCATGAACGCCATCCTCCCAAGGTTCCTGACTAGGAACTCCGGCACCAACACCCCCACCCCTGGTTTCTTCGACCCACAGCTCGGGTCCGTACTTGGCCGAGGCAGCTTCAACGCAAATTCTTCCGCCCGCCAGTATGACCACTTCCTCAACGATGCTCATGGGTCGGACAGCTACGCCGCGGAGATGCGCGAGGCGTGGGGCCGCCTCCAAGCGGCTACTGCTGGCCATCTCGGCGACGCAGATGCACGCCAGATGGAGCGGGAAGTGGAGGCTGCGTCGGGCTCGCAAAAGGAGCTGACGGCATTTCTAGACCAGGCCAACAACTCCCGGCTTCGAAATGAGGTGTGCGCTCTCCCTGCCACATGTAGGGAACGGATCTTGTTCAACCAGCTCGACGCGGCGTCAGGCATGTGGACAGTGGCCATCCCCACCGCGCGGACAGCCATGACTCCGCATGAGCTGCGAGAGGTCGCTGCCGGGTACTTCTTTCTGCCTAGCCCGTGCTTGGCCCCGGTGGTTGGGTGCCAGATTATTCTGCCCTCGACGGAGCACAACCCCGTCATTGTTGATCTATACGGCGACGCGCTCATGAACCTCCCGGCGCCTGGAGACGCTCACTGGCGTGTACAGCACGACGCTATCGCAGATGCCTTCCGCGATCACTGTGTTCACGACCTAGGTATCGCGGTACGGCGGGAGGTGGATGACTTGTTCCAGCAGGCAGTGCCTCTCGGCAACACCGTACCCCGGGATGAACTCAAGGACCTAGTGCCGGACGCAGAGCTCTCCCTTCCGGCGTTCAACGTCGTGACCGGGAGCTATGATCCCCGGAGCTTGAAGTCCACGCTGCTAGAGTTCAAGACTATGCGGTACGGGGTCAAGTACACTTCAGTGCCCCGGGCCACAGCTGTGGATCGGTTTGAGCGCTCCCTGTTGGGCGACATACAACGGGGGTTGGCTGCGCGGGACGCGGCGTGGCACAACACGGAGCCCGGACAGAAGGGTCCTCTTCGAGACATCCTGGATATGTCGGAGTACACGGGCATGGTCTTCGGCACATACAGTGGGTGAGGTGAGCAAGGGGGTGCACCGCACAGTGCGTGGTATCGCATGCTTGGCTGCGGACCGGGGTGCCCTCTCATCGCGGGGCACTCGGTGCATCACCCGGGCTCACCAGGAGGCCTTGCTCGCAAGAGATTTCCTCGGGGTCCTGAGCTTGGTGGCCGCTCGAGAGCGTGCTCGCTGCCTCATCAGACGGCGCAGATTCGTCTCCCATCCCGTTGCTGAAGCTGCACAGCACGTCCGAGGATCACCTACACACACACGTGCTCGCGTGGCCCGGACTCTGAACCGTGTGCGCATCACTCATCCATCCCGCCTTATGCGGGATGCGGGCCGCTTTTAGGCGGCTTGCTGTGTTGATTTTCTAATTCTGGGGAACTGCCCTTTTTGTAATTCACACCAGTACTGCTAACGCCACATCGATTGCTCTCCACTACACCCTGTCATCCCTGCGCTCTTAGCCTCCCTCTCCACGGATTCGTATCTGGTCGTGGACGACCGGTCCGCCCTCTGCGGTCGGAGGACGGCGTGCAACATGGCGCATCTTTGGCCAAGAGTGACTTCCTTGTGCGTCGCGATTCACCCCGAGTTGCAGCAATGTGATAGCACGTTGGAGGTCAATGACGGGGCGGCGCGCTTCAACGCCGATGATGGATTTTTGGTGGGCCTCCCGGAGCACGTTTGGCCGGCTCTTAACGCCTTCCGCACGTCCATCAAGGCGTCCGTGGGGCTTGAAGTGCACTTCGACAAGATGCAGGCGTACATCGCAGACATGGAGGCCGCGCGGCGTGAGGCTCCGGCCGACATCGAGTGGCCAGAGCTAGATGGCCATCACGGCATCGCGGTCCTCAACGTGCCGCTCGGCTCGCCAGAGTATGTGCATGCGTACATGCGCGGCAAGGCGGAGGAACTACGAGAGGAAGTGGACTCTAGCCTGAGCAAGCTTCTATCTGCCAAGCCTAGCCGTCGGTACACCCACGCCTTGCATCACCAAGCATGGGCCATGCTCAAGCATTGCATGCAACACAAGGCGGGCTATTGGCTCCGCAATTGTCTTCCGTCCGAGGTTGACGCCTTTGCGGAGGCGGTGGATGCCACCGTCCTCGCTCGCGGCGGTCGAACGGGTGCTAGGGGTCTCTTTTGATCCCTCCACGTACGGCACCGACACCAATCCGGTGGTCACCGAGCGATTTCTTGGGGGAGCTTTTGCACGACCCCGACCCCATGGCAGCGGAGGTGGCTACCTTGAGCGAAGATGCAGTGGCCAGGGCGCGCAGCAGGCTTCACCTCCCCACTCGATTGAAGGGAGCTGGCATCCGCCGCATGGCTACCGTTCGTGATGCCGCCTTCATCGGCTGCATGAATGCCATCCTCCCAAGGTTCCTGACCAGGAACTCCTGCACCAACACCCCCACCCCTAGTTTCTTTGACCCACAACTCGGGTCCGTACTTGGCCGAGGCAGCTTCAACGCAACTTCTTCCGCCCGCAAGTATAACCACTTCCTCAACGATGCTCATCGGTCGGACAGGTACGCCGCGGAGATGCGCGAGGCGTGGGGTCGCCATTAAGCGGCTACTGCTGGCCATCTCGGCGACGCAGATGCGCGCTAGATAGAGCGGGAAGTGGAGGCTGCGTCGGGCTCGCAAAAGGAGCTGACGGCATTTCTAGACCAGGCCAACAACTCTCGGCTTCGAAATGAGGTGTGCGCTCTCCCTGCCACATGCATGTAGGGAACGGACCTTGTTCAACTAGCTCGACGCGCGTCAGGCATGTGGATAGTGGCCATCCCCACCGCGCGGACAGCCATGACTCCGCATAAGCTGCGGGAAGTTGTTGCCGGGTACTTCTTTCTGCCTAGCCCGTGCTTGGCCCCGGTGGTTGGGAGCCAGATCATTCTGCCCTCGACGGAGCACAACCCCGTCACTGTTGACCTATACGGCGACGCGCTCATGAACCTCCCGGCGCATGGAGACGCTCACTGGCGTGTACAGCATGACGCTATCGCAGATGCCTTCCGCGATCACTGTGTTCACGACCTAGGTGTCGCGGTACGGCGGGAGGTGGATGGCTTGTTCCATCAGGCAATGCCTCTCGGCAACACCGTACCCAGGGATTAACTTAAGGACCTAGTGCCGGACGCAGAGCTCTCTCTTCCGGCGTTCAACGTCGTGACCGGATCCCCGGAGCTTGAAGTCCACGCTGCTGGAGTTCAAGACTATGCGGTACGGGGTCAAGTACACTGCAGTGCCCCGGACCACGGCTGTGGATCGGTTTGAGCGCTCCCTGTTGGGCGACATACAACGGGGGTTGGCTGCGCGAGATGCGGCGTGGCACAACACAGAGCCCGGACAGAAGGGTCCTCTTCGAGACATCTTGGATATGTCGGAGTACACGGGCATGGTCTTCGGCACATACAGTGGGTGAGGTGAGCAAGCGGGTGCGCCGCACAGCGTGTGGTATCGCATGCTTGGCTGCTGATCGGGGTGCCCTCTCATCGCGGGGCACTCGGTGCATCAACCGGGCTCACCAGGAGGCCTTGCTCGCAAGAGATTTCCTCCGGTCATGAGCTTGGTGGCCGCTCGAGAGCGCGCTCGCTGCCTCATCAGACGGCGCAGATTCGTCTGCCATCCCGTTGCTGAAGCTTCACAGCACGTCCGTGGATCACCCACACACACACGTGCACGCGTGGCCCGGACTCTGAACCGTGTGCGCATCATTCATCCATCCGCCCGCCTCAAGCGGGATGCGGGCCGCTTTTAGGCGGCTTGCTGTTTTGATTTTTTAATTCTGGGGAACTGTCCTTTTTGTAATTCACACCAGTACTGCTTTCAGCGGTGGGTAAATTACTGGCTTTTTTGCAATTCACACCAGTAGTGTTGCCGTATAATACCGGTAAACATGGTACGAGCAGCTGCAGCACAATACTACCGTAGGATACGCGTATCTGCCGGTGTGCAGATGGCCAAGTCTGATGCGTGGGCTCGTGCCCATTCTGCGTCTTCTCGTCATGTTACTGCTTCCACCTCGCAGTCACTGTAGAGGACCTTTCTGATTGTCCATTTTTTTGGTGATTTTTTGATATCGCCTTCTGCTGCTGCTCATGTAAATAATACGCGTATTTTACCGCGGTAGCAAGAAACCGCGGTTTCAGATTAGCAGTACGGTACCGGTACTGGTGTGAATTACAAAAAGGGCAGTTCCCCAGAATTACTGGTACCGGGAACAGGTTAGCTCCCCTCCCCATCCCCGCAGCCACACCACCGCCGGCGCGTATCCCCGAGTCACCCGCGGCACCGTCCGCGGCAGCTTCACAGCACCTTTCTTCGCCCGTCGGTCCGCTATTCACGGTGATGACTCCGCATGCGCGCCTGTGTGCAACGGTGTGGGTCGCACCGCCAACTCCACAAGACGCAAGACATGAAGACGGAGGCGGTGCTCGTTCTCGCGTGGGCTTCTGGCAGCTTTATTGAAGTTGCCCGTAACGTTGTACTACCCCGTAGTCTCTTGTTGCTTACGCTTTTGTAATAATTACATGAGCTAGCAGCAGAAGGCGATATCGGAAATCACCAAAATAAAAGGCAATCAGAAAGGTCCTCTACAGCGACTGCGGGGTGGAAGCAGTAACATGAGAAGACGCAGAGTGGGCACGAGCACACGCATCAGACTTGGCCATCTGCACACCGGCAGAGAGAATGCCGCCCAGAGTACTATGCACGCAAGCCGAGACCCGCTGCAACAGCCCCCGCCGTGTGCGCGACAGGTGACGGCGGAACTCGGCAGGTTGGCCGGCGACAAAGTTTCGAAGTGCCTGAACGGATTGACCACGAAGAAAGCAAGAGGTCGGGGCGGAAGGACCGCCAGGGAAGTTGCGCACAGCCAACAGCACCGCGAAGATGTAGACCACATTCAAAGCGGACTTCCCGAGTCGGCCGCGGTCCTCAACCACAAAAGGGTAGTACCGGTGAACACCATGCACTGGGGCGGAAGACGCCCGGTCCGCTGCCAACTTAGCATGCTCCGCCTCGGTCGCCGCGATTCCCGGGATGCACCAGCGGGGGTCGTTGCTCCAAGTGGGGGTCGTGGAGGACACGCACGCGAAGTCGATCATGTAATCGCACGCTGCCCCTCCCCACCCCGCCAGCGTCAGGTCCGACGGCCGCGAGCGGTCCGTTGGGCGCAGCCCACTCGTCTCAAGGGTCAAGTCGCCGGCTCCCGAGCGGTCCCGGTCAAGCACCGCCCCGCATCAATTGCCACAGATGCCCACAGATTCTTCAAAGCGGTATGCATGCGGTGCTTGTAGTTCGCTACGGGGCATATGGGTAGATGATCCACGATGAAATCCGTAGCGCTCCGGTTCGAGCCATCCGTAGAGCGAAGCCATAAGGGATCAATACCACACGTTGGGCCAGGGCAAGTGACAAGCGCGGAACCTCCGCGCGGGCAAAGGCCCAGTACCCGCGCAGCGGCGGCCGCATAAGCAGCATGGGGAATCTTGCGGGCGGACTCGTGATCCGACTGGAAAAGCGATAGGGAGCCCGGCCCGCACGCGCTGTACAGGCGCAGGGTATCAAGTCGCGAGGCCGCTGCACCAGTACGTTGGAAGCTGAGATCGAGGGCCACAAAGTCACGCAAGCGAATCGCACGGCTGAGGTGGCGTTGGACAACCCTGGTCGTGGGTTGATCATCGGAGGTCGCACCCGAACCCGTACCCGAGGGCGGAGCAGTAGAACCTGGCAGCGATTCTGGGAGGGAAACAGTGCGTGGCTGCTGACGGAGGGTGTGCCACTAATTCGCCCGGCGACGGTATCTTCAGAGCTACAAAAGCGCATGTAGTAACGGTATTGGCAGTACTCGTACCACCGATAGGAAGCAATTGCTGGGCAGCAGAGGCGGCCTCACCAGTACCAACTCCAAGAGGAGTGGCCGTAAAAGGAGATGTGGTGACGCGCAATCCTCCGCTAGTGCTCGTACCCGTACGGGTCGTAGTACCAGCTGCTGGATCCGATGCAGCGGTGGTCGTAGCATTACTGACCGTAAGTAACTCGAAGATCTCGTGGGCGTGCCCATACGCCGCGCGTGCGCGCCGCACATCTTCTTGCGGTAACGTGGTTAGGGCCCGTACAGTCTCGTACACGCGGCGCGTCTCACGCGCCCATGGCAAAGCACTCGTAGCCACGGACGACACCTCGGCGCGGACCGCCTCGTACAAGGGGCCAAGGGCGGGCCCGTACTCCCGTACCAGCTTTGGCAGGACAACCGATTGCGCGGAATAAAACGCCGCAGGGGCCTCGGACTGCAGCAAGGCCAGATTCAGACCGCCAAAATCCGCGGGCATACTCATCTGAACGATTGCAGCCTCCATGCGCGGTGTAGACTGGCCGCAAGCGTCCAGGCCAAGCAGCGAAAACGCAGCCGAAATGTTGGCGGCGTCCACGGCCTCCAAGAAAGGGTCCAGCTCCGACGGCGGCATCATGCGGCTGAGGAAGCCAGTCTGCCGCACCGCGCATACGACCAGCAACCGCATGGCCCCATGGTGGCAGCCGTATCCCGACGTGCCAAAGGAGGCGATGCGCTCCAACAGTTTGGCGTGGGCCTCCCGGCGCCGCCCCAACGCGCCGGTCATCCACTCGTCGGGGTAATGGCTAATAGGAGCACCCAGGTACACGGCGCCATCCTGGACAGGATCATCGGCCGGGGTCCGAAATCCTCCCGGGGCCAACTTCTCCCGTACTGTCCGCAACTCGGACTCGCTGTCGCCGGGGTGACGAACGTACCGCGTCTTACTGTCCTGTACCACCAGTCCGACTTTGGAAAGCTCCGTGCAGTACTCGTCGAAAACGCGCGGAACGTGGGCCGCGGCAGTGGCCGCGCCACAATCATCCGCAAAACTCTGGCAAAAAGTATCAGCGGCGGTACGAGCCACAGCCGCTTGCACTGGGCCCGCGATAGCGAGGCAGAAGTATAGCGGGGCCAGGACATCACCCTGGCGTACACCCGTACGAGACTGTAGGGTGGCGCGCAAAGTACCGGGATCATCCGTCGCGTAGTAGTACAGGTCGCTAGGGCGATCGTACAACATCTGGAAAAAAGGGATCAGGCCATGTAGCCGCGGGTGCTGAAGCAAGCCGTAAAGTATCGCACCCCGGGATACCTCATTGAAGGCATTCCGAATATCCAGGAGTAGTAGTCCTTTCCCACCAGTACCACGCCCGCCGAAAAGTTGCAGCGCCACCCGCATGCTCATATACGCCGTCTCACAGCCAGCTCCCGACTGAAAGCTGCGTTGCACCGGGCCCATGACCTCCCGCGCATCCGCACCCACTTGCCCCAGAGCGTGGGCGGAGGCCAGGCGCACCAGCACGGAGCCGACGCCGAGCGGGCGTACTCGCAGCGGCTCGCCGCTCTTTTCCCGCTCCTCGCGCGAGGCGGGGTCGTCCTTGTGGAGCGCAAAGACGGAGCCACTCGCCAAGAAAGCCGCAGTGCGCGAGTGGCACCGCCCCGCCAGGCAGCGGTTCACCCACAGGCGCCATGAAGGTACGTCTAGGTCCCTGATGTGCTCCCAACGCCACCAGTCCACATGCCCTGCGGAAAGGCGGAGTGCACGACGCAGAACCCGCCGCTGGTCGTCCCCCCACCGCATAACCTCATCCGCATTGTCGCCCCACGACGGCGGCGCCCGTTGCAGGTCCGGCGGTTCTTCGGGGGGAGAGTACTCCGGGCTGGTGGCAGCAGGAGGCGGATGGAGGGCATCGAGGGCAGGGAGCGCCGCAGCGGCGTCAGACACCATGCCGAGGTCAGCAGTGTCCAGCGCCTGGCGAGCGCGGCGCAGCTCCTGCACATCGGTGAGTTTCGCCGCCCGGCGGTGAGCATCCACCACCGCCGGCGGCACCCCATCAGCCGCAGCATCGGCGCCCCCTTCCGCAGCCTCAGCAGCAGCCGCCCGCGCCCTCGCAGATCGCCGGCGCTTCCGTCGGCGGGCACTCCGAGATGTGGTCGTCGGCAGCTCACCCGCCTCCATCTGGTAATTATGTAACTCGCTGCCATCCCGCGATTCGCGCCACAGTTGCTGCATCCCGCACACCGAGAAGCCGGCGCGCACAGCATCCCCTGCCTCCCACAGCCGCACTCGCCGCTCCGCCAATTTCCGCACAACTGCGGGGCTGCTGGATGGGTAGGGTCGCAGTAGTAGCCCCGCAAATACGCAGACAGCGCCTTCGGCCCCGTACGACCGGTCGTCGGTAGGAGGGAAGCGGTCAGCATAGGCCAGCGTACGGTCTAGCAGGGGGAAGAGGACAGGCCGAGCTGCGGGACAGACGCCGACAGCCGTGCCCCGCAGCGGCGTACGGGGCATCTTGCGGTAGACATCGCTGGTAGCGCACCACCGAGCGGTGGCCGCGAGAGCGGCATCGTGAGCGGCTGAGGCAGGAGCCGGCGCGTGCTGGCGCTGCAGCGCCCGCACACCAGCTGCCGACGCCGGGAGAGCCACACCGGGGGGCGGAGCCGTGGGAGGAGGGGGGCTGCAGAACTGGCAGGTGGCGGCACGGGCCGCCGCTTGCGCGCCATGGAACACGTGGTGGCCCGAGCGCGGGCAGCCGTCTCGTGGGACGCACCGCAGATACACAGAAGGGTCGAAAGTCGTAGCGTAGGCGAGGTGCATGGCAGCTACCTCCGGGTCGTCGGACTCCATCCCGTGGTTCACGTGCGTGCACAAGGGGGCTGGCCGCCGGTAGGTGCGTCCGCAGCCGCCATCGCAACACCGGAATTGCCAGTCAACGCCCCCGCCGGGCGTCGACGACTGCACCCGCGCCATCGCGCCCACCACCACCGCCGCCCCCGCCGGGACCGCGACCCCCACGGGAGACCCCCTAGCAGAGGGGCCTGGAGGGGCCAGAGGACGCCCCACGGTGCTGAACCCCCACCGGCCACGCCACAGCCAGAGGCTGGGGGTCGGGGGAGGCCCTGTAGTAAGGAATACTGTAGTCCGCTTTTGTAATCCAATCCAAATCCGCACGTCGCTGCCCTGCGGATGTTAATAAATAATAATACGGCGACTGCGGATAACATCCCTGGCACACTATGTATGTATACTACGATTGTATCTACCGAAAATATATCATATGTATTATTGTGTGCAAATATGTCAATGGTCAACGGAGCGTAGCCTACCCAGGCGGGCTTTCCGCAACTGGATCGCTGCCGAAACTGCCGTCGTAAGGACGCTGCAAGGGTTTCACTGGTGCCAGTCCTGTCCCAGAGGCGGGAAAAAATGTGAATGGTACATCTGTTAAGATCCATGTGGACATGCGGCCCATATGTACACGGAGCGGTCCGTGTGGACATGGCGCCTTCGTTGACCCATGTCCACATGGTCTACACTATGTACACGTGGAGCAATCCGGGTCATATCCGTGTGGACATGGGCCGTTTGTCGCGTCGCTTAAAATTGGCCATTTGAAATTATCCCATCTTCAAATGGGCCGCGCTGGGCAAGCCCGTATGCACATGACCACGACACGCGGTGGCGGGTAACCCGTTGTTCGGGCAAGCGCCGGATCTCGATTACGACTCGGCCTTTGTATGGGCAGGTGTTGGTTGGCGCCGTGGCGCCCGCCATTTTGCGGACGAGTGCCGTGCCGGCGCGGGAGTTCCGATCAGGCGCCATGTACAATCGCTAATAAAACCCCCATGCGGATAGGCCAGGCTCAATCGTCCCCACAGTAACGCACTCCATCGCAGCTGCGCAATCCTCCTTTCCGGGACCGCCCCTGGCCGGCTCTGGCCGGCTATGGTCGGTACTATTATGGCCTCTGGCAATAATGATACTACCGCAGGCGCTGCCGCACCGGAGGATGGGCCGGCCGAAGATCAGCCGGAGGTTTAGGCACCACCCGTGGTGCATGCATGCGCAATGGCGCATCGCGAAGCCTTCAACAAGAGACTTCGTGAGTATATGGCGCAACGTCGAGACAACCAGACGTTGCTAACAGAGGCAGAGTGAAATGAAGCCATGCAAACGCTTCGTACCTTCGACCAAACGACGAGGGAGGTGAGGCCCGCCGACATGCCTTGTTCGCATGTTGCCCTCGATATGGGCCACAGGCCTCGCGGATATAGGGTTCGCGTGCTTGCGCTTTATAGTTTCCCATTTAGCCGACCTCATCGCGAACCGCCCGACGAAGTACCCGCTCATCCTACATAGTACAGTTATCGACAGTCAACTTTTTGCCTCGTTATTTGTGCATGTAGCTCTATCTGCTGCCGGCGCTGATTCTACGGTACGGCATGCAAATGAGGCACTTGCTGCCGCCGCCTGTCGTACTGCCGCGCCGCGCCGAAATAAGTTGGCGCCGCGCCTCTAACATGTACTGAGGTGCAAAGTGCTCTTCTTGTTAGATGGTTGAGCAGGAAAGAGCGGGGGCCCGGGCTACAAAGCGCCGCTTTGATATCCTCACATGTGGAGACTCCGACATGCTCATCCAGTGGACTCCGACATGCTCTTCCAGAAGGGGGACATAAATGTCCCTCCGAAGCAAAAATCATGAGAATACAAGGGCTACTACTTCTTGCTCACCTACATCGATCACGGCATCAAGTTTTGCTTCCGCACTCCGATCCCCAACAAGGAGGTTTGTATGCCATAGTAGCGGGCTAGTTTGATATTTGCGCCCCTATCCAACCCCCTTGCTTCCCAGGCTCCCCCCTTGCTTACTTTATGTATCTTATAACCCCGCCCCCAGCCATCCATGCAGAAGGATTCCATAGCAGGGAAACTGATTTTACTCTTCTTCCTCCTTGGGCCGCCTGCCATCCTTCAAGATGACAACGGTAGAGTTCCCGTGTTGCCGACAATATAAGCAACCGAGCAGGAGAATTGGTCTCTCGGGAGGAGGAGGTGAAGGAGGTGTGTGGGCCGTATGTAATAAATAGCATGCTGCTCAGCTTGCGTACAAGTGCAAGTCTGAGATATGTGTGCGTGTTGTGATTGTATGTGATTGAAAGCACCAAGAAGCTCTGGCCTGGTTGCCAATAAATGGTAACAGCAAGGAGAGCTAGGCATGGCCTCAGTAGCATGGAAACATTCAAGCGTACCATCATTGAGGAGTACATACATCGCACATTGTTGTGATTAAAACAAGTCCCCCAACTGGCCTTTGGAATCATCTCGGGGGATGTGGGCCCACAACACAACATTCTACACAGCCATTCAACGGGTTAGCCCCCCTCCACCTATTAATCCTGGATTCCTACTTGCTAATAATAATGACCAAGCGGATTGGACACTTTATGCATGGACACTAATGGACACTTTATGTTAACCCCCCCCCCCCCCCCCCCCAACCACCACCTAATCCTGGATTTCTACTTGCTAATGACTAAGCGGATTGGACACTTTATGCATGTTGTATCTGCCATACAACACCCTCCATCCTTGGACAACCCTCTCGCGTTGGTATCAGCAAGACAACAACCTTCCGCCTATCTCGGCAGAGCTCGGGGATTCCCTTGTCACATAGGCAAATCTGAACATGGCCTTAGGCTTGGAGGAGAATGACATGATTGGGAACCTCCGTGAAGATGTGTTGGCGCCGGAGAAGCAAGCCGCGGAGAACAAAGAGGAGCAGCACATGATCAGGCGCAGGAGCAAGAGCAGGAGCACGGGAGCAGGCACGACAACATTGAGGACCATGATGCTCGCACTAGCGCTCAGGGAGCTGCCAACCCAGCCCGTGTAATGAACTGAATTCTAGAATGAAATAAAATCTAAGCGAAGTCTCTCTTTAATTTCACTCTAATAGTTCATTGCATATGCTGCTTAATTTGAACTTCATTAAAATCGAATTAATCTTGCCTTAAAATGCGGACGAAAATCAACCATATCGCACATGGGGTGGATAGCGTGGATCCATGTGTGAATGGTCCAATGATAACCGAGGGCCATGTGTACATGGGCCGGTCCGTGTGTACATGGACATTTGTCGAGGGCAGTCCATGTGTACATGGGTCAGCCGCCAGCCCGCCAACGACCTGTGCGCACATGGACCGTTTTCAGCTACCTCCATGTGTACATATTACGGGCCATGTGGACATGGGTCAATGGAGGCCCCATGTCCACATGGACCGCTCCATGTACACATGGGCCGCATGTCCATATGGATCTTAACATATATAATTTTACATCGTCCAGATGTATAGGTACGGGCACCTTGGATGTATATCGGTAGGGTCGAGCGACGACTACCATACCAGGGTAAATTTATGAGATTATTACATAAGGGCTTTCACAAAAGCGCACTACAAACAGAACTAACAACAACTATGAAAGGTTGCCAGCAGAAGAGAGACATAAGCCTGAAACCAAGGTCGAGCAGGAGGACAGGGAGCCAAGAACCAAGAAGGAGCCAAGGGAACCACGAAGTCACTTAGCTGCCAGGAACCAAGGGACCACCGCCCCGGGGTAGGCTATTAGCCGCGGCGAGGACGCTTGCAGCCGATGACCCGGGTCATAGCAACACATGCCGACGAGCGACGCGACGCAAGCGCAGGAGCACCATCACGTGGCGCACGCGCGGCCGCGACCCCGCCAAGAACGTTGTCTGCATGTGCCATGTTGATGAGCAAGGAGAAACGGCGGCGCCACGCAGACAAGAGCTGGCCGATTTTTTTGGCTAGAGTGTGCGTGGCTAGCTTTCGCGAGCCCCACCAAGAAAGCCTCGGCGTGCGGGGCCAGCGAGCCAAACTCGGAAACGGCGAAAGGAACAAAGCGAAGCATGCCGGCGGCGTTTCGGACACACTCGTCATACTTCTAGATTTTGTGGCGCTCTGCAGCAGTCGTTGGATCCGAGGTTGACACGCCGAGGATAGGGGCAATGGTGGTATCGACAGCAACCGTGTTTCCGCGGATACCGCCATACCCAAAAAGCCCAACATCGGCAGGCCGGCCGTCGCTGCCCTTCGGGAGAGAAACAAGCACCGGCGGGTCCGTGAGGATCTGGACACCCACGCCCAACGCGGACTTCAAGTCGTGGCAAATGTCGGAAAGGCCATGTGCCGCCCACTCGTGTGCGGCGTGATTGGAGTCGCCCCCAGAGCAACTTGCCACGTGATCATCGTATGCGACCGCCCAAGTTGAAGGAGTGAACTCCACGCCAGCATCCTCAAAACGGGCAAGCATACCTTGTACCGAGAAGGAGCAAGAAGCACAAGAGCATGCCTCGCCAAGGGAGAGGACAGGAGCCGCCAGAAGGCCAAATGGGCGGCAAGCGGCAACACGCAACTTGGAATCGTAGTACTCAGGGGAACGCTCACGGACTTCACCAAGGCGACCCTCACTTGGAGGATCAGTCACCAAAAACGCTGTCGCAACGCCTCGGAAGCGGTTGCTGTCAGGGCCGCTTGTAGGCTTACGCGCAGCAAGCTTTGCGAAACGGACCGTGTGTATGCGGTGGCTCCGGGTTTCCTGCACTTGCCGCATGGAGTGCAAGGGGAAGTCCGAGTAATGCGGGATAGCTTGGAGGTCGGCCGCCGAGCGCATTGCAGACGCCGGCTCAGCCCCGGCGGCCGAGCAGCCGGCACGGGGAACGTGGGAGCGCTTGGAGGGGAGCAACTTTAGGGCAGAGGCCAACGGCCCCGCTAGATCTTCGAGCACCGCGTCTCCACACTCGTCAACGACACGGGTATGAGCGACGCGAAGCTCGACAGCCCACATCGGCGCCGACGCGTTGGCGCCGGCATCGAGCTCCAACGTTGGGGTGGCCAAAGCCTGGTGGATCGAGGACGCCCCAACAAGGTAGAGGCTATGAGGGCTGGATACGCCGGACGGGTCGGAAAAGAACGCCCCGGCGTCGCTCAGGGTGGCGTGTTGAGCACGGAGGAAAGTCACAGCTTGGCCAACCACGAGGGCGGCAGCGCCGATGTGGGAGGCGTCTTCTATAACCACATTATCGCCGATGCCGAGGCCCCCAAATTGGACCGGGAGGGACAGCTGCGTGCGCATGGAGGGCGTATCCAAGAGGTCGGGGCTAACACCCCATATCCCGGCAAGCGTTGAAAATGCGGCGGCGTCTGCATCCTCGAGGAAAGACGCAATAGTGTCGCCATACCCCTCGGATCGACCCAAGCCCCGAGGCGTGGAGCGGAGATGGTGGCCAAAACGACGGCCGCAAACTTGCAGCAAACGAGTAGCAGTGTGGGAGTGGAAGTGGTCTGCCAAACTGATAAGCCGGGAGCCGAATTGGCGAAATCTTTCGACCGTTTTGTCCAACAGTTCCCGGGCGAAAGTGGCCGAGCCCACAGGAACACCAAGCCCCTTGATTGCGTACGAGGAGACTGCAACACCATGCAACAAATGCCCAAAAGGAAGGGCGCCGAACGGGGACGAAGAGCCAAGCTGACAATACGCCTGTCGTTTATTTGCGAATGGTGACGCTTAACCCAACGGCGGCAAAAGCGGACGGGGCCACCCATGTAGCAAGCGCAAGTCCATAGCCAGTGCCGACCAGGTTGACGTCGTCTGAGAAAGCCGCCAACACTGAGTGACTGGGGGCAGCCACGCCGATGCGAGCATACACTCGGGCAGCGACGGCGGCGAACAGGATGAGGCCGAGGACGCAACCCTGGCGGGCCCCTCGACGGCTTGGAATCCGGAGAGAGGGACCGGGTTGGGAGCCGTCGAAAACGTACAGATTGGACTCTTGACCATAAAGCATGATCGCCGAACGCAATAGAGGCTGCCAGACAGGGTCCTAGAGCAGTGTGCGGAACATTTCGGAGCGGTAGAAGGAATTGAACGCGTTGTCGGCGTCAATACCAGGATAAATCCTTATTACCCGCCCTGCTATTGCTACGGATATATATGCCCGTACCATAGTCCCGCGCTTGCTGGTCGGTCGTCACCTCGCGTCGGGGCGGAGGGCTGGCGGGAGCCGGGGGGTGTCTACGACTGGCGTGCTGGGTCACCAGCAGCATGCACGCGGTGCTGCTCAAACCCTACTACCCTCGGTGTGCCGTACGGGCTGTACCCCCGCCACAGGCTGCAGCTGGTACGAGCAGTACTTCGGGTAGGGTTATACCAGTAGGGTAGGGTTAGGGTTCCTGCTATCTCAACGTCGCGCCGTCGTCGCACCACTCCGAACCTCATCAGCAGCCGCCGACCGCCGGACGGGGTCCACCTCCGAATCCCTGTTACCCTGCCTGCTCGCGGATGAGGGATTGTACCCTTGGCGGACCTGGGTCGATAGCAGCCGGGAAGGAAGCAGCGCCCTGCAGCGGCGGCTACGGCGGCGGCGGCGGCGGCGGCGATGGGTCGCAACAAGTTCAAGTCGGCGATGCGCAGCAGCAGCAGCGGTGGTGGGAGAGGGCGCAGCCCGGGCGCCGCGATGGTCGACAAGCAGCTGCTGCGGCGGGTAGAGGCGTTCGCGGCTGGCGGCGGCAGCCTGGAGGGGGACGCAGTGGCGGAGGGGCTGCGCACCAGCTACCGCGAGTACGGCCGCGTGAAGGCGGGCCCGTTCCGATCCCTGGTAGAGCGCGCTCTGGAGGTGGTGCAGCGCCGCGCCGCCGCGATGAGTGCCAAGGACGGCGCGGACCAACCGGTAAGGCCACGAGTACTCGACACCCGCAGGGCTGCCCACTTGCCTACTTATTGCGGCGTCAGTGGCGTCTCACTTTTGCCGTCGGGCAACTTGCAACTGCAACCGCACGCCGGTCGCGGTACTATAGGGAGAAACCGCCAATTATCTGCACTGACAACTGCACCTCCCCGCTAGGCCGCCGCCAGCGCGCGCAGCGGGAGCCCTTTCGCCGGCGGAGGCGCCTGCAGCTCGGACGAATCGAGCGGGGAGGATGGGGAGGAGGCGGCGATGGCGGCGGCGGAGGCGGCAATGGAAGCGGCGGCGTCGGGCTCGGCCCGCCTGAACTCGTCGCTGCTCTCGATGTACGGCCGGGCGGCGCCGCCGAGTGTACAGTCGCCTGCCGCCGAGGAGGGCGCGGCGGCCGGTGAGGTGGGGGCTCTCGAGGCGGGCGGAGCGGCGGAGGTAGAAAAGCGTCCGGGCTTTGCTCCCCCAGAGATTGTCGCGGCGGCAGCTGCGGTGGCAGAGGCAGAGGTGGTAGGTGCCAGGGTGCGCGGCGCACAGGAGGCCAAGCTGCCAGAGCGGTGAGGCCGCCGCTGCCCCCCCCCCCCCCCCCCCTCCCCCTCCCCTCCCCTTCATCCCATCCATGATTGCCGATGCGCCGTGGCACCAACTCCAGGCCGCACTCATCCCTCCACCTCCCGCTTCCCTCCTCTCTTTAGGCCCAGCCCAGCCCTGGCAGAGGCACCAACCGGGGGCCGAAGCATCAGGTGGCTCACATCGCCTCCCTCAACACCCTCAACCCCTCCTCCCTCAACTCCGGCGCGCTCAGCCCCCCCCCCCCCCCCCCACCTCCCAAGGGCGGCCGTCTACCTAGCCTACCTCGCAGAGGATAGTCATAGACAGGGCATTCCTTCATCGGCTTGATGTTATGTACTCCCCCCCCCCCCCCCCCCCCAATAACCACCACCACCATAAACCACCTTTCTTCAAAACAGAGCCGTAGGTCTCTTCTGTGCGGAATCTCAATTATGTTGAGCATCTGCGAAAGCACGACCCTTGTCAGCGTGTACGCCTTGCCACTTCAGTGCCTGCGTGCCCTGGCTCCACCCGCCGCAGCTTCAATTCAAATTGATGAGGGTTTGCTAGCCGCATAACAGCGCAGCGGCATCCGCCAATCCAGGCGCCTCTCGACGAGGCACTCCCCGATAGTGAGCGGGGCAATTCGGCGCGCCTTGGCGGCCCTTGCGCCTTGCAGCCAGCTTTACGCCACGGACGCCGACGCTGCACTGTGCCATAGGTAGCGTTACTATCGCCCAAAACAGCGATGGCGCTTCTCACTGTACGGCTTAACCCGTAGCAGGGGGGCGGACACCGGGGCATGTACCAGCCGGGATGGCGGCTGACCCCCGCCATCCTCTCCCAATGCACCCAGGGCAGCGCCCAGCAAAAAGGCGCGCCGCGAGGGCAGCCTCCCGGGCGGTGCGCGGCCATCCACAGGCGGCGGCGGGCGGCCATCCGGCGGCGGGCGCAGCCTGGGCGGCGGCGGCGGGCAGCGCCGTCACGGCCCCAACGGGCATCACGTACGCGGACCTCGGCGGCATCGAGGATGTGCTGGACGACATCACAGAGCTCATTGTCTTCCCGATGGCGCATCCAGAGGCGCGCCCTTACCCTCCCCCCCCCCCCCCTCCAATGCCGGTGCTTTATTGGTTAGGAATACATTTGCTTTCACATAAAATCGCGAATGTGCGTACAATAAAGTTCATTGCATCTCGCGGCGGTGCTTGGCCATGGCACACTATCAGCGTCCATACGCCCAAACCTACCCATGGGCGTTTTACGCTGTCGTTGCCGCACAGCACGTGGCTCGCGTCCGCCACCCGCACGTTGCGTTCCCTTCACCTAGCGCATCACGGGCAGCTTTTAACCACACGGGGTTTGTCGACTTGGTACGGCCCATTCGAGTAGTAAGCTACTGTCCCAATGAAAACATATGCGGATACTTTTGTGGGCTGCTGTATCATTGCCGCGTGGAGTAACTATGGTGCTGCAACGCGAGCATTGCTATCTCAATCTTGCTTCCTTTGGGCCTTTGGTATATCCTGCCAAACCCCCATGGAAGGAAGGGGGGGAGGGCGGGGGGAGCGGGGGGGCGATCCCTGTCTTATGATGCCTCACCCCTCCCGGCCCGGCAGGTGTACGACTGGCTGGGGGTGGAGCCGCCGCGGGGGGTGCTCCTGCATGGGCCCCCCGGCTGCGGTAAGACGGCGCTCGCCAACGCCATCGCCAACGAGTGCGGCGTGCCCTTCCTGCGGGTGTCGGCACCGGAGGTGGTTTCGGGCATGTCAGGTCCGGTGGCCCCCCACACCCCGCCAGCCGAGATAGAGCGCCCAGAGGGGAGGGTCAGAGAGAGACACATGAGGAGAGCTGCGCAGCACCTGGGTGGCGGGGTGGGGGGGGGGGGGGGGGGGACATGAGAGGCGAAGCAAGAGAGGGAAGCAAGTGGAGGGCTGGTAGAGTAGTCACATACCCACCGACCAAGGAGAGGGGTGTTGGGGCGGGGGGGGGGGGTACGTGTGTATGTATGTGGTAGGGAATTACCCCTTGTATACCTTGGTTAGGGCATGTGTGCTTGATATGGAGACTTGCGCCAGCGAATGGGGGAGGGAGGGGGGGCACGGGCGATGAGGCATGCTTTGGGGCTCTGGTCCCCCCCCCCCCCCCCTGGACGGCTCGAACCGCCTATGTACCAACAGCGACTCTGCCGCTCAGGCGAGTCAGAGGCCAAGCTGCGGGAGCTGTTCCGCGACGCGGCCGACGTGGCGCCCTGCATCATCTTCATCGGTGACCCCCCCCCCCCCCCCCCTCTTTCCCTTTCCTGGGCCCGGCCCCTCATACACTCACACAACCCGCCAGTACAAACGTTAAGGGCAATGGACTGGCGCCCTAGGGCATCACGCTTCCCCCATTATTAAATTGCAATGAACCCATGTCGCGGGTATTTTCCGCAAAGCATCGCTACATTGAAATATAACCGCCAATCATTGTATAAAACTGACGAATTTGCATCAGCAGTGTTACTCCAGGGGTAGTTTTGTGCCTGCAGTTTGCAGTAGCGGGGACCCCAGCTGTGATACCCCAGCAAGGGTCGTAGTTTCTTGTCTACAGCAAGCAGTACAGAGGGTGGCGGGACCCCAGCTGTGTGACTCCAGGAGCAGTTATTGTTGGCCGAACATCGCATTTGCGCTACCCCAGCTGTGATACTCCAGGGGTAGTTGCCGTTACACTGCTCCGTGGGTAATATGGGGGAAAAGTTGGAGGGGGAAGGGGAGACGGGGGGGGGGGGGGGGGGTCAAACTCACAATGAGGCATCTGTGTAGCCCAGCCCAGCCCAGCCCCCTCCCGACTGACGGCGGCATGCTCGCTATGCGGGGGCGCAGATGAGATCGACGCCATCGCCCCCAAGCGCGAGAACGCGCAGCGGCAGATGGAGCACCGCATCGTGGCGCAGATGCTGACCTGCATGGACGACCTCACGGAGGCGACCAAGCCGCCGCCCAAGCCGGAGGGCGCCAGCGCCGGGGAGGGGGAGGCAGCGGCGGCGGGGGAGGCCGCGCCCGAGTCGGCGCGCAAGCATGTCGTGGTCATCGCGGCCACCAACCGCCCGGATGCGCTGGACGCCGCGCTCAGGTGAGGCCAGGCCACCGCACAGCCCGCCACGGTGCCTACCAAAGAGGACGGGAGGGGGGTTGGGACCCGTGAATTGTATTTGATATATTTCTGATTGAAGTGAAATGAATTAACTCTTCGTTTCGGTTATTCATGCGGGTGGGGTGGGGAGACCGTCCTTCTTATTCAATTCGGGTGGAGGATATTATTGGTTCTTAGAATGGCACGTCTATGGTGGTGCCTTTCTGTGCTGTCTACGGGAACCGTGGCCGCCTCCTGTCTCCGTGACCCTGCCAGCGCATGCTGCACTCTATAGATAGGATGTGCGGGTGTGTTACCGGGGAATGGTCGGCAGCTGGCTGCCGGCCTTTGTTTTGCAGGGCACGCATGCAGAATTGTTACCTGCGAGGTGCCCGCGGTGGCTCGCTGCTTACCTCGCCATATTATGTCGACGTGTTCCATGCACTCTTTGTACTGCTACGTGACGCCATGGCTGTGCGCGCTGCAGGCGCGCTGGGCGCTTTGACCGCGAAATCTCGTTGGGTATTCCCTGCGAGGCGGCGCGTGCCAAGATCTTGCAGGTTTAGTGCCCCCTACTCCCCCCCCCCCCCCCCCCCCCCACCATCCTTCCTTGTGCATTGCGTCGCTCTCCTACACCACACCACTCAGTGCAAGTTGCTATTATCCCTGGCCGGCTAGCTGGCACCTAGCTGGCACCACAGGTAGCGCTGTTGTTTTCTGGGAACACTGCTCACTATGCCGAATGAATGGTAAGTTGAGCTTACAAGTCGCGCTTATAACCGTTGCAACTGTAAGCTTACATTTGCATTTGCTATAAGTGCAATTATGGTGCATTGATACTGGGCATTTTCAATAACAATGCCGCTCTGGGCTCATCTGCAAAGAGGCGGCAAAACCTCCGTTGTGGTCTCTGCAACATGCATTGTTTTCTTCATATATGATGATGGTGCGCAGGTCCAGACACGCAGCATGCGGCTGTCCGGCGAGATCGACTTCGCCGGAGTCAGCAAGGCGACGCCCGGCTTTGTGGGCGCAGACCTGGCCGCGCTGGTCAAGGAGTCGGCGGCGCTGGCGGTCAAGCGCTGCTTCCAGGCGTTGCCGCTGCCCCCCGTGGGCGCCGCCGGGCCGGACGCTGGCGCCCCCGCCAACGCCGACCCGCTTGCGCGCAGCCAGGCGTGGAGTCAGCGCGCGCGGGAGCGGACGCCGCTGAGTGTTGCGGAGCTTGGAGGACTGGCCATCACTATGGCCGACTTTCAGGAGGCGGTGGGCAAGGTACCTACTCGACTCCCCCTTGCTGCCCCCAAGTCGTCGAAACAAACATGTATCTGTGTATGTGTGATGATGACGACGATGCTGATTGTATGTGCTAGAAGCGACACAGCCACCAGGCATAACAATCTTATACATAAGCCATCCAACAGATCAGGAGCCCAGAAGAGAACCAAGGGCGACCACAAGGGGCAAGGCGAACAACCATGTGTTGTCTATCATTACAGTCAAGTGTGTGTCTGTGCCTGTGCCGGTGTGTATTTATGTATTTATATGGCCGCCGTGTTGATAAACCACGCTACTGTCCCTGGTATCACTGCCGACAAGTGCCTACCGCTCCCGTCCAATAGCAGGTAAGTAGAGCTCCCGGTGACTGATTGAGCGAGCGCCGCGCTGACCGAGCGCCGGCTGGTGCCGTTCCACGCGCTTGATGTACCGCAGGTGCAGCCCAGCGTGCGCCGCGAGGGCTTTGCCACCACGCCGGACGTCACGTGGGACGACGTCGGCAGCCTGTCGGACATCCGGTGCGGCATCCCGCCTTCGCCCATACAGGGTTTGGGAGTTCGGGGCCCTGCCTGTCCTCAGCAGTATGTCAATTGTCAAAACGACCTTCTTTTGCTGCCAAACAAAAGCACGCCGCTGGGGCGCTCCGCCATCCAGTGCCTCCGACTGTGCAATTTCGCACGCAAATAACAATATGGCATACGAATAACAATGCCTAATCCTGAGGGCCTAGTCTCGTGAAGACTAATTATTATCGGCTGACGGCGGCGCTGCGCTTTTCTGTTGATGCTGCGGTGAGAGTATCATTGTGTGACTGTGTTGCGATTTTCTTTCCTTTTGGTGACCTCAGAATGCGGTACTCTCGACTCGCAGGGAGGAGCTGTCGTTCGCCATCACGGAGCCGATCAAGTTCCCGCAGCGCTTCGCCGCGCTGGGCCTGTCGGCGCCCTGCGGCGTGCTACTCTTTGGCCCGCCTGGATGCGGCAAGACGCTGGTGGCCAAAGCGGTCGCCAACGAGTCGGGCGCCAACTTCATCTCGATAAAGGCGAGCTACCGGACCGAACCATCTCCCCTCTGTCGACCCATTATGGGCCGTACACAACGCTACCCGCCCCTTTACGACCTCGCCTGCCTGGGTATCAGCCAGTTGACTCAGCAATTGCGCCGCAGGGGCCGGAGCTTCTCAACAAGTACGTGGGCGAGTCGGAGCGCGCTGTTCGCCAGCTCTTCACCCGCGCGCGCGCCGCCGCGCCGTGCGTGCTTTTCTTCGACGAGCTGGACGCGCTGGCGCCACGCCGCGGCGGCGACGGCAACCAGGCCGCGGAGCGTGTGGTGAACCAGCTCCTCACCGAAATGGATGGCTTTGACGGCCGCCAGGTAAGGAATCGGGGAGACGCTCAAATGATATTCCTGGGACGCGTCTCCCGGTGCACTTTTGCCTTTTTTTTACTGGTTCTTGTACGTTTGGGTCGTTTATTTGTTGTTCTCGGTCGAATAATATCGGAGCATACGGAGCATAATATCGGAGAAAAGGGCATTTACAATAGCGCATATATCGAAATATAACTGCCAAGTATGTGTCGTCTTCGACAAGGCTACCTGCGTTTTACCGCCGTCAAGTCCACGTCCACCTGCATGTACCGTGCTCATCGTACCTGCTCGACGCTGATGCCCACGTTTTGGCGCAGTCGGTGTACCTGGTGGCAGCCACCAACCGCCCGGACATGATCGACCCCGCGCTCCTGCGCCCCGGTCGGCTGGACAAGATCCTGTACGTGCCGCTACCGGACGCCCCGGGGCGCGCCTCCATCCTGTCCACGCTCACGCGCCGCACGCCGCTGTCGCCCGACGTCGACTGCATTGCGGTGGCGGAGGCGGCGGCCGGCTTCAGCGGCGCTGATATGGCGGCGCTGGTTCGCGAGGCGTGCGTGCGGGCGCTCAAGGAGATGGTGGCCTCGCAGAACGCCACCGAGGACGGCGGCCTTCCGGGTAACCCCCCCCCCCCCCCCCCCCGCCTCCGGCGCCCACTATCGGCCCTTATTTGTGTACCCTCCTCCGGCCGTCCCGAACCTATAATGTCAGTGGCCTTTCATTGAGTAATATTACAAGGGCGAGAAAGAGCTGCTCCGAAACCAACGGATTGCCATGTAATAACAGCCGTCTTCCATCCGGCCGCTGACACCCAACGAAGTAATACTGCTCTGCCAAATCTAGGGGCTCCGAAACCACACGTCTTACGCATTTGATATTCCACATCCTCTTCTTTGATGTGCGTTTGTATTTGTTTTTCATCGTCGATATTGTATACTCGAAATAATGATTAGCTCATCTGCCTGCCGCTTGTGATTTCGTTAGATCGCAAGGATTCTGTGCAAATGAACACATTAAGCAGTTGATATTTAGCCGAGCACAGGCAATTGAAAAACTTTCGCTCAAGTCGAGGCACGCACATTGTTCTTTCGCGTTGTAATAGGCGAACTCGCAAGATTGGTGCTGACAATCATGTGCTGTGGCGCTGGCGGAATACCGCGCAGGTTTGGTGGAGGCGCGGCACTTTGCGGCAGCGCTGCGCTCCACCACGCCCTCCGTCAGCCCCAAGGACCAACGCGTGTACAACGCGCTGCGCTCCAAGCTCAAGTCGGCGCGCGGGCACCTCAACGAGCCGGCACCCGGCGCCCTGGAGAGCGGGGCGCCGGGCAGCGCCGCCGGCGGAGAGCCATCGCAGCCAGGCGATGGCACGCGGGACATGACCGAGCGCAGCGACTGTGGCCAGGGCGAGCCTCTGCAGCCGATGGAGACTGCCTAGCAATGGGACGCGTGCAATGTGTCCACTGTTTCGGAGGGCCCAGGTCAATGCGCGCCCTCACAAGCTAGATGCGCTAGGACTCAAGCGGACATGCATGTGCCGTATGTGTGCGGCAGAACGTTGGAACCAGTAGGGCCAAGCGCTGCGGCATACTGAGTGTATTGTGGATGCAATCGAATTGACAAGTTGCCGAATTATCAGTCCATTGGGTGTTGCTCTCCCGATTTACGGTGCCCACCAAGGCTCTACTTGGTACAGCCGGCCCACCTACTACCACTACATGCTGCTGATACACATGTATGTTCCGTTAGTTTTACTTCTGCTTGAGTATTGAGCAGCACTGGCGGCATTATTCATTTAGACTCATTCAAGGAGTTGTGCGTGCTGTTCATGCTGTGCCAAGGTGCAAAATTGTGCTGAGAGAATGGCAATGCGCCCTGTCGTCACCAAGTATGCTACAGATTTTCTGCACAATAGAATAAAGCCGCAGTCAACATGTAATCGCGATTCTCGTCAACATAAATACACCTCTCCTTGGAAGTCCGGGTCTCGCGGATTATCGACGCCGTACATGTCATGCCCATGCGTGGCTGCATCGTCAATAAGGCGGTGCAAGCGTGCATGCATGTTGCTACGGGTAGTGCGGCTTGGGAGAAATGCTGCGATAGCGCGTTAGTTTGGCCCGATATTGCCACTGGGTAGACGTTGCTATCAGCACTTTCATTTATTAGGCGAAAGTAACGCGTTCGGCGCTAGCGGTCAAAAGTACCGCCACACAATCATTGCGGCATCCATGTGTATACATATCCATAGGACACCGCATGTCCTCGTTCACATACCGCATCATCGCACTTGGCACAATAAGTACACCTCTCCACATAAGTATGGAGTTTGCGAATATAATCCACATGCCCATGCGCGTAACACTGAGACCGTGCGCGCGTGCATGCGTGTTACTCGGGGTCGTACGGCTGGGGGGAAATGCCGCGATAGCGCGATACACCCCATATTGCCACGCGGGGGCCGTTGCCGTCAACGCTTTCATTCAGGCAAAAGCAGGGCTTCTGGCGCTAGCGCTTCAAAACCACAAATTGCGCAACTCTAGGTGTGCATTAATAGGCCTAGGACAGCATCACTGCGCCTCTGTACTCATACCACATCATCCTTGGTATGATCACTGTCCACCATACACGTAGGGTATTAAAATTAGGTCATTCACGACCTGGCCCAAGCCTTACGTGTCGATGACGATGGTTTATTATTTATGGCCAAAATCATGGGCAAAATGCGATTGTGATCAATATGCACCCGCAACATGCAGGAGAGGGTTTTCGCGGCCTTTTTGCCGTAGGCCAGAGCTTTTCTACAGTAGTGCATGGCCGTGTGCTCATAGCGCGCGATGGTGACGAACCCAGTGAGGCGGAAATGGCGTGCACCTTAATACGTCAATGCTGGTGGACATGATGTTGTGAAAGGGGGGACCCGGCATGGCGGCCGTGGGCATCGCTCAGGGGGGGTATGTGCCAAGTAGTATAAGTAGTCTGTGCACAAGTACATGCAATACACTGTCCCGCCACCGTGAATCAGGTTTTGATATCCCCTTGGCGTAAAGTTTCCTGCCAACGTGCTGACCACACGCTGACACAGACGTCAGATTTCGACATATTATTTCAAAAAAGCAAAAAGTGCCTAAATGGCCTCGAACGACCGTGCTGCGACTGTGGAATTTGTAGCCCTGGCCGCGTAGTTTTTATTTATTGGTATTTATATGGAAATTTTCTGACGTCTCCTCGCAACGCTCTGAGCGATACCGCGAGTGTGTGAGCTGCACCACAATAAGGCGGCACTGCAGTGGCGATGGTATCACGCCACATCATGCACAGGCGCACGCCACTATGGCCCCACTCCAAACAAAAATGCCCTAGCCTCTTTGCTGGCATGTTTCCTCGCCCACCAATGGCATCCCACCATGCAATGGTATATGCATGCGTGACGGAACGTGCGGGGCACCAACCCCAGTTGTTGTGGGGGTACTGGAAATGCCCAGTGTGGCGCAAGTGCCATTCGCATAGGACACTTGCTGGGGGCAAAGGGGTTGCTTACACCCTATGGTGATGACGGCTGAGCATAAATGTGCAATATTCCAGGATTTCAGGTCATAAACCTTAGATTCAGCTGCCCTACTATTCGTAAGCTCGGATTCGGCGAGAAAGGGGCCTGGGACTTATGTGGAGGGGTGTATATTCACTATTCGTATATCTCGGCGTAGTTGATGAGACAAGGCAGTCATTTAGGGTATGGGACAAGCCTATCTATGTATAGATTTTGCTATTTTAATATCAAAACATAAAGAATATGATGCAATTGCCGCATGCGCACCCATGAGAGGATTCTCACGTCATCCTTGCCGCCGTAGGGCGAAAGCTTTCCTATATACAGTGATAGTGGTGTGTGGTTACATGCCCATTGCGCAGCCTCATGTTGTCATCGCCAGCCGATTCATGGCCATCCGTTCACAATATGCTGCCATGCTGTTGAATGATAATAATGAACGCGCGGCGGGACGTGTGGAACCAACCCCAGTAATGTTGTGGCACCCTACGAGAGCATAGTACTTAAGTGTTTGGAATGCTCCATGTGTCGACGTGCTGACGGCACCAGCAAGAGCACTCGTGTAGGAGCAGCATCACCGTTGCTTGGCAATTGTATAATGTGATGCTTAAGGGTGAACACAAGCGCGGCGTGCAACGTTCTAGGGTTTTGGATCACAAACGAGATGGTCAACTGATGACTAGCCATTATTCGTTGTATAAGCTATGATTTCGCGAAAACCTAAATTAAGGGGGCGGAACTTTTGTGGAAATATGTGTAGTTTATAAAAAACGCGCATCAGCACCTACTGCTGATGCTGCTGTTGCTGCTGCTACTACTCCTTAACCTTGCTGCAACTGATGCTGCGCGCTCTGCGATGATATGATGAATTTGATGATACTGTTGTACGACCAACTTCGGGGTTCGAATGAGGCAATGGTCTACGGGCTACGGCAGACCTACAACTGCAGTTGGCGCAAGAGGCGTAAGTGCTGGGGCGGCTTTAGTCGATGTCCTGGATCGAACTTCACTTTTATTTTAGCGACTACCATATATCGTGCACTGATGCGGATATTGTTATATTATGTGTATATAATCGGTAATATATCGGCCAATAATATTCGTATACTACATATACCGCGCACCGGTGGCCTACTGCTGTTTGTATTTTATGTAGTTTGTACCCGATCGGCGAGAGGCTATTATATATTATTATTTGTCCAAAAGGGGCAGGCTTCATGTAATCCCGAATCAATCGTCGCGGTAGTGCTAATATGAGGTGCTGTAGGCTGCCTGGATAGAGATCGTTCCCACATACATCCACCAGTGGTCCCATACAGGTACGCGGATCGTGGGTACGCCGGTATAACTGGGCGTCGGTCAGAATCCGTGATGATACTCGTACTTTGCTGAGGATGCGCGCCTCGCCGTGCTGGCCTGCACTACAGGTACCTTCTAGATTATGCCGTGTATTCGCTTCAACAGCCTGAGGTAGAGGTTTAGAAACGTGTATATGGAGATGATACACAGTAGCGTCATTTCCTCCGAAATCGAACCGCAATACTATTATCATTGTTCCGCGGTAATTGTACGCATACTCAAAACCGTTGCGGACTGATATAACCGATTTCGTTATTCGGATTAAGCTGAACTACTGCGCGCTCATTCTACAAACGTACGTAATAACCATCACGGCAAAATAGTTCAAAAGGGACTTTGTTGCTGAATAAACCCGAAGCCCGCCGAGACTGGGTTATTGCAACGTTCTATGTCTTGGGCAATTTCAGTGTCGTTTCATCTACCTCATATCATATCATGACATCATCACCAAATGCAGCGCTTACCTATGTGTCAGTTGTGCACATACTGAAGCAGATGTTCAGCATTGACTGCATTCCGCCGCCGCCAGATGCAAATAAGAAACCAGCATCAGCGCTGGAGAGTTACAACTACTACATAACATAAGTCCCATAATTGCTACATCAATGTATGGGATTGCATCATCTTTCCAGTCAGTGCTCAGGACCGCACCACAACAGGCAGGACTTCCGAATAGCGTAAATGCCGCTCTGTGGCACCTGATGTGATATGAGGACGACAGCCCGCGCGCCTACATTTCGAAACCATGACAACAATCCACCTTATTATTTGGCAAGACAAGTCCCTACCGCCCAGCAGCGAGGGTTCCAAAATACCATAAGCACATGATACGAGTAAACACATATAGAAACTTGCCCTACCTATCAGAGGTGGAATACTCGCTATACACAGCAAACGGTTTTAAAATGATTAGCATGTTTAAGGGTGGTCGCTCCTGGGCGACAAAAAATCGGAAATATACAAGAAAACCATACGCGGTATGACAAATCATCTGTTTATTGTATCTGGACCGAAACTCAAGAATCGAAGAACATACCGCCCTCGGCACCTTTGTGCCACCCCCTCCTCGGGCTGAGCGTCAGTCGAGCCCCAACCTACAGAGCCTCACCCTTTGGACTGCCGAGATGGTTTACAGATATAGTCCGGCTGGTATTTGATATCCCACCTGCTGCAATACGGAACCAGCAGCGTTCACGGCCAAATTATGAGTACATAAATCAGGGACCTTAAAACATGTTTACAGATTTTCAAATCAGTTTGCCGTGTATGCACAGTTGACTGGAACTTGACTTGCTCAAGTTCCTGCTGAGTGCAACCCAAATTCTAGGCCTTTAGCATGGAGTCATGTGGGTGCGCCGTGTCGTCACACACGCGGCGGCCTTGCTGAACCATTCTACCGTACGCACCGTTACCATGCCAATGTCCCTGTTGTGCTCCACAGACGCGATGCGTTACGCATGTTGCGGCGGTGGACACTTCAGAAATGCGCACACCGGGCAGCATGCACAACAGGCTGCCAGTCACACTTGGCACGTTTGTACTACTTTGTCCATTAAACACACATGCAGAGAGGCAAGCCTCAGCCATGAGAATGCTGTGCTACTTTGACCTTAATGGTCAGGCCAGGCTTAGGCACAGTACATGTTCCGCAGCCCTTGGCAGCATACGCTGGGGAAAAACCGACAGCACGTGCCTAACTTGAGCCATTTGCCTTGAAAGGACGCAGCATGTCCTGCCTCGGTCTTGGGGTAGATCAGCTTGAGTTGCTTGGTAGTTGCTTGGTAGTTTGGTGGTGGTAGGGCAGAGGCCGCCATCCTAGAGCGCCGGCTGACGTGCCGGCAGCGGAGCGGACGCCACGACGGCCTGAGGCGGAGTCGACAAGGGGGTCATGGCCTCCGCGGGTGATGTCGGGTAGGTCTGCTTGAGCACCGCGGGCGAAACCTGCGGAGGCGCCACAGGCGCTGCCTGCTGGGGAGGCGCCTCCAGGGCCGCGGTGGGCGGCGCTTGCGGAGCGGGCGGGGCGGCTGGCAGCGGCTGTGGTGCCACCACAGGGGCTTGAGGCGGCGGAGTGGGAGCTATCACAGCAGGCGTGGGCGCGGGCGCGGTTGTGGGGATGGTGAAGGTGGCTACGGTGGGGGCATTGGTGGTTACCGGGGCGGGTGCAGGAGCTATGGGAGCTGCGGCGGTGGCCGTGGTGGGAGAAGTGGTGGTAGCGGGGGTCACGGTGGTAGCGGAAGCAGGGGCGACAGTGGCCGGCTGAGGCGAGGTGCCGGCAGTGGCCCTGGCGGATGCACCACTGGCCCTCGGACCCTTGTCGGGCAGCCCCACATCATGCGGCAGAACCGGCACTGTGGATCGCAGACTCCGCTTGCCGAGCGCAGCGGCGCTGGTCGCGGTGCGTCGGCCGCCGCGCGCCGCGCGCTCTGACTGCGTCGGCGTGCTGGCCGCCGTCGCGGCGCGAATCCGGGCGGCCGCGGGCTGCAGGTACGCTGGGAGCGGGGCGGGGCCCAAGGGGGGCACCGCCGATGCAGCACTCCCTGACACGCGCTTACCGCTGACACCGCCAACCGCCTTGGTCACTCGCCCGGCCACCGGCCCACTCGCCGCCACCGCTTTTGATGCTCGTGCTGACCGCGAGGGCGCATTCGCCTTGGTCGGCCGGGCAGCCGCCTTGGGCGCCGCCGGCTTCGCCTTCGGAGCTGCCGCTTTAGGCGCCGTTGCCGCCGCCGCAGTCTTGGGTGCTGCCGCCTTGGCCGCGGCAGCACTCGTTCTGGGCACCTCGCCTGCCTCCGCCTTGCCCGCCGTGCGCTTTCTGCTGCGGCCCTCCAGCTTGCCGACGCCCGCTGGCCGGCCATCATTCCTCGGCCTACCCACCGGCCGCCCCGTGGCGCGGCTGCGGCGCTTGCGCCCCCCGGTCGCCGCACCCGCACCCGCACCCTTGACCGCCGCCGCGGTCCGCTTGCGCACGCCTCCGCTGGTGCCGCCGGCAGCCGCCTTGCGCCCGCGCCCCCCCTTGGCAGCCTTGCCTGCCGGCCCCGCCTTTCCCTTGCCCGCGCCCCTTCGCTTTGTCTGCTGCGGCGGCGGCGTGGCCGGCTGTTGCACCTCCTCCTCCTCCTCCCCCTCTGCTTCGCTGGCGCTGGGGCTGCTCAGGCTAGGCTCCGGCTCCTCGACGGGCTCCGGCTCCGGCTTGAAGTCCGGGCACCACAGCCGCATGTCAATGCGCACGGCATCGCTCAGCGCCTGGCACTTGCAGGGCACCGCGGCGCAGCCGTGCGGCAGCCACTCGGGAAGCGCAAAGTTGATAGCCTCAGCGCAGTTGAAGCCCATGTTGAAGCCCGCATGGTACGCGCCGGCGTTGAGCACCACAAACTCGCCCTCTTCCTGCTTGGCCTGCGCCGTGGAGAAAGGGAGGGGCGAACGGGCGGGTGGGGGGTCAGCTAGGTTGAGGGTGCGGACAGCCCACTACTTCAACCTACTTTGCCCAACCCCAACCCTGTCTGCCCCACCATGTTCCATCCCTCCGCATGGTCATGACGGGGTAGGGGAGGTGCCTGGATGGAGCACTGCTTAGGCGCAAGGCCACCACAGGTATATTGCTCGTACATCTCCCTTGACCCCAACCTCCCTTGTACCCTGTTAAAGAAAGAAGAGCGGGTGCCGTACCGAAGGAGGAGGTATACATGAAAGGCTGGTAGAGCCGCCCTGGGATGGGTTGAGGTGCTCGGGGGAAGGGCCAGAAGGGGGGAGGAGGAGGAACGGGGGGGGGGGGGGGGGGGGGGGGGGAACGCACCTGCATGAAGGGAACGTTGTGCGTGCGAAGCATGGAGGGGCTGAACATCAGATCCTTGTGGCGCATGAAACCCTTGCAGTTGGCGTAGAGCGCGGGAAACTCCTTGCGCGCCATGGCCTCAAACTTGGGGCGGTCCACTGGGGAGATGCAGTACCAGGCCTTGGGCGCCCCCGAGTGCAGGTAGTTGATGCTGTACAGGTCGCAGTCCTCCGTGTGCCAGCTAAAGAAGCTCTTCCACATGCCGAAGTACACCATGGGGGTGGTGACGCCCGGGATGGCGGGGATGCGCGGGTCCTGCAGCATGTCGCCCAGGTCGCGCAGGTTCCAGCCCCAGCGCAGCTTGGGGTCGAATAGGCTCCAGGGGTTGTCACTGCCGTACATGGGCGGGTTGATGGTGATGCTACTCCAGAAGGCGCGCTCCAGCAGCGTGTCGTCCTCATGCCCCTTCTTGGGCGGCAGGTGATCCTCTGACTCCGCCGTCTCCCGGAACTGGCCCACCTTCATGCCCTTGTTCTCCACCAGCACGCAGCGGTACGTCCCGCGCGTGCCGAACGCGTGCTGTGTGATGGGCGTCTGGATGTCGATGTGGTCCACCTCGGGCGGGCCGTCGTTAAAGCGCGGGCTCCAACCCTTAGGCGGCACTACCTTGAACATGGGCAGGCCCGGGTTCTCCCGGAACACGTCGCCCACCCACTTGCTGAAGGGGCGCCGAAAGTCCTCCCGGCTGATCTCGTACACAGGGCACATGTGGGGCCCGGGCGCCATGGCGACCGTCTAGATGCTCTCTGTCCGCCTGCTTGCTCCCCTTCCTCTCCCACGGCGCAGCTCCGCTTCGGATTCGCCCCGACGGCGGGTGTTTGGCTGCCGCGGGGTCCCAACGCGGCCCGACCAAACGGTCCAGAGCAGTACAGAAGTCCGACCGTACACGTACGGGTGGCACGCCTGGGGCGGTTCGCCGGGACGGTGCCACGCCGGGTGCCGCGGTGCGTCCCCCTACGAGTCGCGCAAGGAATGCCGGTCTGCCTGGGTGGCTGAGGCGCTGGATCTGCGCGCTGCCGCCTCCTGCGCCCGCCGCGCGGCCGGCCAAAGGGGCGGTTGAGCTGGGTGTGCTGCGCCGCGCCGCCGCCACCGACTTTCGCCGCTGCTGCTGCCGCGCCACGCCCGGGCGCCCCTGCACAGCACACCGCCGCGTCGCGCGCTGAGTGTAAGCTTCCTGATGCGCTGCGGCGTGAAGCTGGGATGGGCGGCGACGTCGCGCCACTTCCCGGGATCCTGGCTCCAAGGGGACAAGTGGGAGGCGAGAAACTGTAGTACGTGGGAGTGTCCGTACGCCCACCTGTTATTCGGCCACGGCGGACGAACGTGCAAACGACGGCGCCAGAGGGTAGGTGGGGCGCCACCGCGCACCGCGCTACGTAGTCGTCGCCAATAATAAGGGTTCCGACGTACTAGTACTTTCATACTGTATTGAGTACGGTGCTGCAGCGGTACACGTACAGGTAAATGTCGGGCAGTCGTTGCTGCGCGGATTCTATATATTTTCGCGCTCGGCGTTCCAAACCCCAATAAACCATCTACAATATACTATTCGCGAGACCAGGCGTGCACATAAAGTACTCGTACTACCCTGTGATTATTGGCAACAGTAGTACTGGCACTCGTATAACGAGGTCGGCGGCCGACCAACGGGGAGCCGACCGACGCCTGGGGTGCTACTGCGTCGTCGGGTCAGCAATCACTTGCACACGAGCCAGGCGGGACACCTGGGTCACGCGATGGACCTGGGGGAAACTGGGGGTGTGAAAAGGCGTCCTCGGGTAGGTGCCGGGGCCGGAGGGAGCGGAGCGCATCGCGGCTGTGCGGTGATCACTGCAAGGCTGCTCGAGGAAGCTTCGCGCCGCGGCGCATGCGGCCTCTAACTACTGCGGCCGCTAGCTACTGCGGCCGCATTGCCGCACCGCCAACAAGGGCACCTACCAAAACTTGCGAAGCGTATCTGAAGCTGAGGTTGGAGCGCTTAGATGTGCGCGCGAAGTTCCCCCACACAGTCAAGAGAGATCCTTCGACACGAGGGCTCACGTTCGCCAAGCGGCCGGCAATATGAGGTCGGTGGGGATGATCGCGTGGACCCAGCCGGCAACGACTTGTGCCGCTTTTGAGTTTGTTTAATCCTTAATCCTTGGGTTCCGCAACAGCAGCGCAGGGCTGATGCTGCTGGCGCGCCCCGCCCGTCGCTTTCCGCTGTGTGCTGCTGAATATAATATACCCTGTAGTCGCTAAATAAGACAGAAGGCGACGAGCAGCCGTGCATGACGGCCTGCCACGCGCCCTCGCGCCACGCTGGCAGCTGCTGAGCAAGGCCATTGGCGGTGGCTGGGGTCAAAATCAGTGGGCGAAATGTTTCCCAAATATTTCTGTATTGCAGTCGGCAACATACGGATACTAGACGTGTATGATAGGGAAGCATTGCGCTTGTCTCACTGCCCAAGACAAACAATAATATATTAAGTAGCGGTGCGTGTGTATATTATGTTTCGTTCGTATATTTTTACATGAGCTAGCAGCAGAAGGCGATATTCGTATATTCGTATGCCTGCGTACTGGTGTGAATTACAAGGTCAGTAACAAATCCACCTCCGCTATAAGTATTACAAAAAAATCAACACAGCAAGCCGCCTAAAAGCGGCCCGCATCCCGCGTGAGGCAGGATGGATGAGTGATGCGCGCACGGTTCAGAGTCCGGGCCACGCGTGCACGTGTGTGTGTGAGGGTGATCCTCGGACGTGCTGTGCAGCTTCGGCAACGGGATGGCAGACGAATCTGCGCCGGATGAGGCAGCGAGCACGCTCTATCTCGAGCCGCCACCATGCTCATGCCCCTGAGGAAATCTCTTGCGAGTAACGCCTCCAGGTGAGCCCGGGTGCTGGTGCACCGAGTGCCTCGCGATGAGAGGGCACCCCGATCCGCAGCCAAGCATGCGCCACCGCGCGCGCACTGTGCGGCGCACCCCCTTGCTCACCTCACCCACTGTGCCGAAGACCATGCCCGTGTACTTCGACATATCCAAGATGTTTCAAAGAGGGCCCTTCTGTCCGGGCTCCGTGTTGTGACACGCCGCATCTCGCGCTGCCAACCCCCAGTGTATGTCGCCCAATTGGGAGCGCTCAAACCGATCCACATCAGTGGCCCGGGGCACTGCAGTGTACGTGACCCCGTACCGCATATTAGTCTTGAACTCTAGCAACGTGGGTTTCAAGCTCCGGGGATCATAGCTCCCAGTCACAACGTTGAACGCCGGAAGGGAGAGCTCTGCGTCCGGCACTAGGTCCTTGAGTTCATCCCTGGGCACGGTGTTGCCGAGAGCCTTGGGTCCTTGCTGCAGGATTAAGTCATCCACCGTCCGGGGTACATCGATATCCAGGTCGTGAACATAGTGATCGCGGAAGGCGTCTGCGATAGCGTCGTGATGTACACGCCAGTGGGCGTCTCCATGTGCCGGGAGGTTTATGAGCGCGTCGCCGTATAGGTCAACAGTGACGGGGTTGTGCTCTGTCGAGGGCAGGATGATATATGGCTCCCAATCACCGGGGCCAAGCACGGGCTCGGCCGAAAGAAGTACCCGGCCGCAAACTCCCGCAGCTCATGCGGAGTCATGACCGTCCGCGCGGTGAGGATGGCCACTGTCCACATGCCCGACGCCGCATCGAGCTAGTTGAACAAGATCCGTTTCCTACATGTGGCAGGGAGAGCGCACACCTCATTTCGAAGCCTAGAGTTGTTGGCCTGGTCTAGAAAGGCCGTCAGCTCCTTTTGAGAGCCTGACTCAGCCTCCGCTTCCCGCTCCATCACGCGCGCATTTGCGTCGCTGAGGTGGCCAGCAGTAGCCGCTTGGATGCGGCCCCACGCCTCGCGCACCGCCGCGGCGTAGCTGCCTGACCCACGAGCATCGTTGAGGAAGTGGTCATACCGGCGGGCTACAAGATTACAAGAAGTTGCGTTGAAGCTGCCTCGGCCAAGTGCGGACCCAAGCTGTGGGTCAAAGAAACCAGAGGTGGGCGGGGTGTTGGTGCCGGAGTTCCAAATTAGGAACCTTGGGAGGCTGTCATTCATGCAGCCGATAAAGGCGGCGTCACGAAAGGTAGCCATGCGGCGGATGCCAGCGCCCTTCAACCGAGTGTGGACGAGGTGAAGCCTGGTGCGCGCTCTGGCCACTGCATCCTCGCTCAGGATAGCCACCTCGGTGCCATACATAGGGTCGGGGTCGTGCAAAAGCTCCGCCAGGAAATCGGTGACCACCGGATTGGTGTCGGTGCCGTAAGCGGAGGGATCAAAAGATACCCCTAGAACCCGCTCGACCGCCGCGAGGACTGTGGCATCCACCGACTCCGCAAAGGCTTCCACCTCGGACGGGAGGCAATTGCGGAGCCAATACCCCGCCTTGTGTTGCATTCAATGCTTGAGCATGGCCCATGCGTGGTGATGCATGGTGTGGGTGTACCGACGGCTGGGCTTGGCAGATAGGAGCTTGCTCGGGCTGGCGTCCGCCTCCTCTCGTAGCTCCTCCGCCTTGCCGCGCATGTACGCTTGCACATACTCTGACGATCCGAGCGGCACGTTATTGAGGCCCGGGATGCCGTGATGGCCATCTAGCTCGGGCCACTCGATGTCGGCCGGAGCCTCACGCCGCGCGGCCTCCATGTCCGCGTTGTACGCGTGCATCTTATCGAAGCGCACCTCAAGCCCCACGGACGCCTTGATGGACGTGCGGAAGGCGTGAAGAGCCGGCCAAACGTGCTCCAGGAGGCCCACCAAAAATCCATCATCGGCGTTGAAGCGCGCCGCCCCGTCAGTTACCTCCAACGTGCTGTCGCATTCCTCCACCTCGGGGTGAATCGCGACGCAAAAGGAAGTTGTGGCCAACGGTGCGCTCTGCTGCTGCACGCCGTCCTCCGACCGCAAAGGGGCGGACCGATCGTCCACGACCAGATACGAATCCGTGGAGAGGGATGCTAGGAGCGCAGGGATAACATGGTGTAGTGGAGAGCAATCGATGTGGCGTTGGATGATGGTGCGGCGCCATGCTTCGTTGTATGCGTTGCGAAGGTCGGTGTGGACGATGACGGCACGTGGGCCAAGCTTCTCGGCGATGGGCATGGATGCGGACGCCGTGGATGAGCATAGAGTCGCCCGCAGAAATGCCGACGCCGAGCTGAGATGGAGCAGCACCGACACGTACGCCTTCTTCATGTTGTCCACCACTGCCCGCTCCGTTGCGCGCCGCTCCGCCTCCCCGAGTGCCACATGCCGCACGTCCGGGGCCCTGCCCTCGTCTAGCTTATTGGTATGGTTCTAAACGTTTAAGGGATTTATGTGGTTTCTGTGACAGGGTACCAGTTGATGCGGTTTCTCACTGTACGATGAGGGTTAGGGTAAGGTGTGCCAATCACTTCGATCGCTTATAATTCACATGCAATCGCAGTTTCTCAAATAAGTTGCCATTGTAACGGAATTGTACCTTTTCAAGATATTTCAGAATCCGTTTGATACAAAGGGTATTTTTAGGGTTTATTAGTTTTTAGGTTATGAACCTGTGCCTAAACCTACGCAAACTCTTCATAACGAACGGATTCTGAAAGATCTTGAAAATACAATTTCGTTGCGATGGTAACTGATTTGAGAAACTGCGATTGAATAATATGAGTTATGATGGCCCTCTCAAGCATGAAATAATGAGCTTCCGTTTCTAATGATGCGGATGCAATCAACACAGCACGAAAGTCTTTAATATTATACAAATACACGCGATACAAGAGCACCTATGCTATTCAAAACGCTAGGCGACAGCCACTGTCGAGATCACCTACAGAAAGTCAGACACAGTCTCGCCGACAAGTGCGTTCTCACTTGCCCAGTCTCGTGGGAAGGGTGTAGGCGATGTGTATTATGTTGGGCTGACGAAAGGACGAAGCAACGGGCGCGTACATGCTCCGATCGTCGGTACCTGTTTTTTTTCATGTTGTTGGCGTGCGAGTTCTGCCAGCTGTGTCTTACACATGCACGGCTATGTCACTTGGCATTTATTTGAACGTTTGAGTCTCATCCTTCGAAAAGGTGCGATCGAACGTCACGGTCGAGGCGAATCCCGTCCAATATGTGCTCGCAAGGCGCGCGAGTAACGCAACGGCTACCAGTTCATCAATAGCTACGTTAAAATAAGCATAAAGGCTTAGGAAGCGTCAGCGCTCTCACCGTTGCACCATGTGGACCGACTATACGTTCCTATGTCATGAGCGAGGCTGCAACGGACACACGCAGTGGTGGATGGTGAGCGGTGAGCGGTGAGCGATAGAATTAGCGCCGCGCATTGTTCCCATCCCGCGCCGCTCTCGTCGCAACCCACAGGCGTCCGTGCCGGGTGTTGGCTCACCGAGGGCGGAATTAAGCTATTTTGCGGTTGTAATCGATGTCCGGTACACCTCTTCTGGCCGATATCATTAAAATCAGAAAGATCCAATGAAACATTGTTTGGTAATTCTTTTCCGAACCCTCCTCGTACGGGATAGCCCAGGCCGGCGCCCGTATAGCGCGCGTGTCCGCGACGGCGACGGCAACGGAGACAGTCGTCCGGCGACGGACGTTGTACGGCGTTCGGCGTCCGGGTCCGGTTCTGACGAAGGGCGACGACCGGCCCGACGGGCGGCGGCCGGACGGCCGGCCGACCGGTACCTGTACCCGTACCGGAAGTTAGCAGGTAAGCGCGACGGTTATTTTCAGGGTTGGGCTGCAGTCCACTTTCCAGCACTGCAGGCTCCATGCAGGCTGCAATACTGCAGGCTGCATGCATGCTGTAGTGCAGGCTACAGTGCAGGCTGCAGTCAACATGCCATAGTACTGCAGGCTGCAGTGCAGACTGCAGTGCATGCTGCAGTCAACATGCTGCAGTACTGCAGGCTGCAGTGCTGGCTGCAGTGCAGACTGCAGTAGCACTGAAACTCTTGATTATAGGGAAGGGCGGGACAGACAAGGGCATATATGTGGGGCACTTTGGATAACTGCACTGCAACCCCTTTTCGGGAAGTACTGCAGGCTGCAGTGCAGTAGCTTAACTGCAGGCTGCAGTTTCTGCAATCTGCAGTGCAGTAGATACTGCAGCCCAACCCCTGGTTATTTTGGCCTGCGCGGAATTATTACGGAATTTATAACGGATACATTATCGATATATCTCAGAATCTTTGCGGAACCGTTCCGAAAGTCGGCGACAGACTCACACACCCACATACTCACCTCGTAATTAATGTGGTAGGATTTTAGTATTACATCAGGGCTTAAACAAATGCGCACTACAAACAGAACTAACTTCAACTATGAAAGGGTGCCAGCAAAAGAGAGACATAAGCCTGAAGCCAAGGTCGAGCATGAGGCCAGGGAGCCAAGAACCAAGGAGAAGCCAAGTGAACCACGAAGTCGCCAAGCTGCCAGGAACCAAGGGACCACCGCCCCGGGGTAGGCTATCAACCGCGGCGGGGACGCTTGCAGCCAATGACCCACCGGGTCATAGCAACACAGGCCGACGAGCGACGCGACGCGGGCGCAGGAGCACCATCACGTGCCGCGCGCGCGGCCGCGACCCCGCCAAGAACGTTGTCTGCATGTGCCATGTTGATGAGCAAGGAGAAACGGCGGCGCCACGCAGACAAGAGCTAGCCGATTTTTGGGCTAGTGTGTGTGTGGCTAGCTTTCGCGAGCTCCACCAAGAAGGCCTCAGCGTGCGGGGCCAGCGAGCAAAACTCGGAAACGGTGAAAGGAACAAAGCAAAGGATCCCGAAATGTGGAAGGAGTGAAGGAGCGAGATGCCGCAGGCGAGAGCTGCCAGAGGAAATAACTGCAAGGAGCAGTGGAATGGAGGGAGAGGTGTTTCCCTTGATAGAAGAGGGGGAGAGGAAGGGGTGGGTGAGCTGGGCACAAGGTCTTGCTACCCCATATACTCGCCCAGCCGCGCGACAAGCACCTGTCGCGTAGCCACACGATCGATGACGCCGCGCATGATATTCCAGTCGACGCGGCCGCCCTGACGGTGGATATGCGCGTGCCGTACCAGCAACCCAAGCAGCACGTGGTTACAAGGCCCTCTGGCATGCGCAGCAAGTACCTCCGCTGCTTGGTGGGCGAATGTGCCCCAGCGTTGGGGCCCGCAGCGGTTCGCGCCGTGTTAGCGGTGGCCTCAATGTACCTCCAAGGTCGCTTGCCAAGCTGGTTCAACCAGCTACTCGCCTCTGGCCAGCTTGTGGCCCTCATTGAGAAGCTAGGCACGGGCGGCACCCTGTACGTTATTCAAGCAGCAAAATTACATGGTGCTAGCTGACTAGGCGGGGCTTTCTGATGCGTCCCAGTTATTTCATGCATGTATGACTGGCGACATGCAAGGAGTAGCCACAGGAGCTGCGCGCATGGATTAGGATCCTAATGTGGTAGGATTGGCCCAAGTATAATCCTTACTCCTTAGTCGGTTCTGCTATCCCCATCTTTCATCTTCGCTCCTACCATGTGGCGGCCCGCGTCCGACCCTCCCTTCCTCACTTCGTGCTTTATTCTGTTCTTGCGGGTTGCCAGCAGGCCCCTGCCCAAGAAAACTGTAACCATAGCCAAAGTGCCTTTTCGGCATACCAGGCAGTCCCGCCCTCCCGTTGAATAAATTATTTGAATAGCCGATCGGCGCAGCAGCCCCACCGGCGCACAGCAGCTCCGTACCATGTCACTCTCAGCCAGCCAGCGATGGTTTGACCAACTCGAATGACAAGCGACGATTGGAGAGGTCCAGGGTATCCAACCCGTCATGGAGGGAAGCGTTGTGCCGGTGTACTTTGCGGGAATAAACGCTCTGTCACGGCGCGCTGCCACGACCAGCGGACCAGACGGCCGACTCCGGTGCCGGAACGCCGGTACCCATGCGAAGTTGCGAGCGTCGTCGCCTCTTCGGCGGTTCAAACACCGACGAATCGCTCGGCGCAACGCCCGTCCCTGCCCTGGCACCGCGCATATACGACGTGTCCGGCCAGCTGCTGGACGCTGCATAATAGTCACATTCATGATTAGGCACACCTTGCCACCTTGCTGGCTTGCTGGTTCTGCTGATGTGCACGCAATAGCTACCGATAAAGCCATCTGCCCTGCTTGGCCACCTGTCCCTCAGTGCAGTGTTGGGCGACTATCGCGATTGAGGGGCGCTGATGTAATTCCCGAAATATGCAGGCTGCAATATTTTAGCATTCCCGGGGGTCCTGCGGCTGCGGATTGTTTCCTGCATGGCAGTAGGTTAACAGCCGCCGCCGTCTTGTTCAAACCAGGGTTGTGTCCTCAGTCCATTTCAGAAGTTCTGGCGTACAGCATACGCACAAGGCATAGCATAAATAGTTACGTTATGATGTAGTCGCAAACAAGTTTCGAAAACCATGTACAAGTGCGAGCTTGCATAATTGTGGAATATCTGAGGTTAGTAATGTAGTTCTACTGTGTTTAGCCGCACGAGATAGGCTAAGATTAATTAACATATAGCCTCAGATCTGGCGCTCATCTGCAAATGCCCACGCGAAAACGGACATCAAGCTATCAAACAGTTTCGCAGTGGCATAGGAGTGTGACCATGGGGCATATTTTGGCACAGTTATGGTGTGATTAGTTATGCGCAGCAGACTTGTGCTAATAACTATGCCATTTTTTCGCCCCCGGGACAGGACTGCCATATTGTTGTTGTCCTGGCGGCATTCAATTGAATTGTTAAAATGCTGATGTACCAGCGACACGAAAACTACGCGCGCATGTCACAGTTCATTTTGTGATGTCATAGGCCGCTCAAATCTCTGGTATGCACAACCCTCATTTATACCATCATGCCGCTTCTTTTAACCGACCAGTTCCACTATGGGCAGTGATTCACTGGCAACAGCTTGTATAGCTATAATGCGCAGGCTGCCTAGGTGAGCGCAAATGATGGGACAGTGTACTCAGTCTCACAGGAAGGTTCTCTGCTGGTCGTCAGCCGTACACTTTGCGCCCTTGATCAAGCATGATGTAGCTGGCATGATGAAGCCAAATCCAACTTGGTTAGCGTCTTGAAAGCCCGAGATATAGTAAATTTATTCGTCGGAGAGATACACGCCACTCGCTATATGCTATATTGTCGGAGAGATATTGTATGATGCCCATTCCGGTATGGCGGGCAGCTACAGGGCTTGCATGCGGCAGCAAATTGGATTTCTTTTCTCACATGTCCTTTGCCTGGCCTTCGTACATGCATCAAATATGCGCACTTCCTTTTCATCGCATGGCGTGCAGACCACCACACACGCCGCCACTCGCTGCGCATTGGACACTGCTAATCAGTGCTATGAGCACATGGCTACTGGTATGAAATATTGTTGTCACTGTTTGGCTTGCATTTTTGTTTTATCTACAAAAGCGGAAAAGCAACTGCCTTGCTTCGTAGCAATAACGCGGGTATATGACCAATGCAGCCATTGGCGGCCAACGGTATAGTGGCCTGAGTGTGCATGCCGGCGACAGGGTGTCACTGGGTCAAGCAGCATGATTACAATATTTTATGTATATGTCAAGTTGAATCAAAGTGTGGATTACGTTTCTCAATGCCAAAAGACCATTCGTGCCAGGTTCTCCACCATTTCAAAGCCTTACATGGTGACATGCAAGAAGGGCTGTACTGCGCTTGCAGGACATGCGGGGGGCCGGGGGGGGGGGGGGGGGGGTCTCCAGTGCTTGAGTGTGCACACACGACAGCACCAGACGCCGATGCAGTAGTAACGATGATATCTGCTGCTCCATGATAACTTGTAAATCACTCACTGCAAGCTCGTTGTATTAGAATGCACGATATCTCTTTACCTGTTATCCTTTGCGGCAAGCTGTTGCCCACCCGATGGCTACTAGACAGGCAATGCGCCCGCGAAACTCCTCCAGCACATGTTTATATGCGTTCATCGACGTCGGCAAGTGCTGTGATGTAGATTCGCCGGGAGCCCAGGAGGGCATCACGACCTTGGCGGAGTCTCATGACTCGTTTCTGCAGCAAAGAGCAACAGCACAGCAACACCGGCTCAAGAGTGACACACACACAGCACAGGTCATATCCATAATTGAAGAGTCGTCAGTGTGATGGTGGTGATACCAAACCCCCTAGTAGGCGGTGCAGATATGGAGTAGGGCGCACCGCTGTCCCCACTGTCGCCGTATTGCTTCTGCATCCACCACCTCATCAGCTCGTCGTTGCCGATTTGCAGCCCCTGCACCGACAGCCGCTGCAGGCTGTCCCACTCGAAGTCGGTAGAGGCGTACGCAACCCGCACTTCCATCACCCGTCGCGCCAGCAGGCTGTTGTGCGCCGCAAGCTGCCGCATCCATTCATCTGCGTCGCGCAGCGGGTGGCGCTCGTAGAAGGCCGTAAGGTCGTCGTAGTCGCACCTTATTCGCGCTGCGCTGTGCCGCGCTTCACAGCCCCCGTCCTCCAAAGGCAGCGAGCTCGCGGGCGCCGCCCCCTCCAGCTGAGAGAGTATCACTTTCACGGCCACGAACGTGAAGAAGGCCTGCAAGTGCTGACTGGCCTTGCGCTCGGGGCTGACGCCGCCAAAGCTGTCGCTCGGGACGTGCATCTTCTCGCTGTCCTCGAATTCGGCACGGCAGCTGCCTGCCCGAAGTCGCCGACGCCGACGCCGACCCCGCAGCAGGGCGACGCCACGCTGGATAGGAGTTGCCGGCACCGCGAAAGAGCACGGCCCCGGCCGCCAAGAAGTGGAAAATAGACAATGAGCCGCATGATGAGCTGCTGCTGGCGCGATACCGGCCATCTTTTGTGTCGCTTCGAAGCGAATTCGTGTGGCGCGTCTGGTGATAGAGGACTCCCGAACCGGCGCCCAGTCTGACGTCAGCTCCCGTTGCTGGTGTGGCACGGCCGCCTCTTGCGCCACGCCGTGGCCGGTACAGGGTACTTCTAACTAGATGCAGCACTTCTGGCGCACTGCGGCCGCTGGCGCAGGGCCACCCCGCGAGGCAATAGTTAAAGCAGGGCACCGGACGCAGCCCCTTTCAAAAATCTGTTGCTGAGGTGGCTCGGTGGCTTAGCTGCGGTCGGTGGCAGGCAACGATGATATAATTGTGCATATTGCGTTAATAACGGGTTTTGTTTTCCTAGTGCTATTGTAGTCGGGCGGAAGCGAAGTAGCGACTACTACTACGGGCGGCAGACCGGGGCGGGCGGTGGCCGGTGGGTGGCAAGGCACTACAGACGCCAAGTACCAGGGCATGCTGTATGTGCGGATGTCGTCATGCGCGCATACCCTTCCCGGTATCCGCCCAGCGACGATCGGCGAGGCGTGGAACAATGCCTCGGGTTTTAGGGTTTAGAACCCTAAAACCCTAAAACCTATGAGGCCCTGAGGGGTTAAGATACACGGGGTAGGGTCCCGCAAGGTTGAGTAAGGATTACTGCTTCAGGGTACCCTTCGTATGCTGCCCTTCGTCTGCCGGCTTGCTTTTTTGTTTTTTCGCCCCCGGGACAGGACTGGCACCAGTGAAACCCTTGCAGCGTCTCTACGACGGCCGTTTAGGCAGCAATCCAGTTACGGAAAGCCCTGGGTAGGCGACGCTCCGTTATAGTCATCAAGCAAATTGCCGAAGCATTTCGCAAGACTAATTGAAGGCCAGTGACGGAATTTCCAACACTGTTGGATCACCGTCTAAAACACTGCCATCAAAATACCCGGCACTGACCACGAAAGGTCCGCCCTACCCGACAAGGTACATCCCTTGTCCGCTCGGTAGAGCGGTCGTCTCGTGTGCGAGAGGTACCGGGTTCGATTCCTGGCCGATGTATTTCGGCAATATCGGCCCGGCGTGTCCCGGGTTTACTCGGTTGATGCATTAGCCCTTCGGGGTTCGAATGAGGCAATGGTCTATGGGCTATGCCAGACCTACGACTGCAGTTGGCGCACGAGGTCAAGTGCTGGGGCGGCTTCGGCCGATGTCCCGGGGCGAACTTTACTTTACCTTTTACCCGTTTGGGCGTCGGCCCATTCGAGTAATGCGAGTTGGGGCAAGCCCCAACCCGCGGAGCAAAGCATTTCGGGAGTGCGATACATGTGCAACAAAAAAGGCAATGTGAGGGAGGGCCCGACTTGCTTTAGTCATTGTTAGTCATTGTTTAGTCATACAGCTGCCGGCGGACGCAACGCGCGCTCCGCTTGTCCCGGTACTTAGCGTATGTAGTGCCTTGCCTCCCGCGCCCCCTGCCTGTCGCCCGTACTAGTACTTTGCCTTCACCGGACTCTACCCCGGCCCGAGGTAACCAAACGCCGTCCAACAGTCATCATCTCACGACCCCGCCTTCTGTGCCGGTAGCTACCCTGTGTAAAAATTCCGACCCCTGAAATGATTTCAGACCCCGCGAGTGTAGCGACTATAGGCATTTTTCTTTTCGGACCCCCCTCTTTAGCGAAGAGACGCATTTTCCGACGAGTCGGACACTCTGAACTACCGCGCGGTGCGAGCTAGCGTACCCCGCCCCGGTGATGGGTTTGGTTACCCCGCCCCGGTCCTTGCCCTCCCTAATTCGCCCCTCCTCGCGGTGCAACGATATCGCGGTGCAATAACGCGATTCTCGAATCGTGATAAGGGTACCTTTTGTACTCGCCGCGCGCCCCGGTATATGGGCCAGGACGGCGCGCCGCTTTTGGTATCCGGAGATAGCCCCCCCCCCCCCCCCCCCCCCTATCACTGCCTCACCGCGGCGTCAAGCATCCGGCTGATCCGCCCCGCTGCGACTCGCAGCTCCCTACTCGTACGTGCGTGCACCGCGAGGTTTCAGTCTTCGGCAGTCTTCAGTCATGTTTCAGTCTTATCGGTATGATGTGTGAATGTGTCCCGCCAACCGTCTGTTCGGCCAGCCGTCGCTGCGCGTAGCGCCGCACGTTGCATCGTCTGCTCCCCGGCCCCTGGTCTGCTGTACTAGCGGTTAACATTCGGCTGCCCACCCAACCCCTACTAAGGATTAGTACCTCCACCCCGCGCCCAGTCTGTCCGCCTCCGCGCTGTCATGCAAACAGCGCGGCCCGAGGATGCCGCGATACTTCAAACGTGTATTACAAAATAAACGGTCTCTCCCACGACCGAACCCGCACGATACCCACCGCGTGGCGTGGGCTGCCGGAGTCAACATCTCTCAGAACACAGGATGACGCCAGACCACGCCGATTTATTATGGAACGAAATAGTTGGAGCGTTTAGACGCACAAATAGTTGGAACGTTGGAGCGCTTAGAACTCACCAACCTCGTTATTTCATCCAGTGTACGTCACAGCCTATAATACAAAATGTGCGATTTTCTAATCAATCAATACCCAACCTTTGGCGAACCAGGGGGTCCACAGCAACGACGATGGATCACCTCAAACCTGGCCGTCAGCCTGCTGCGTCCCAAATCGCCATGTTGCTGGCAATGTGCATTCCGTGCGTTTTGTCCCTCGCCAGCGCAGCACGGGTTCCTCATCTATCCCCTGCTCAGCCCTCATGGCACGCGGAGCTGCCCGCCAATAGTGCATGTGCACCTCACACCGCTGAGCAGCCACTGCACGCATCCACTGCGGCCATCGACCGTCGTGATGTGCAGCTCAACATGTCAGGAACCAAACTGCGGTTCCTGGGCTTAGGTGCGTCGCCCCTCACCCTTCCATTCCATGCGCCACCCGCTTCATTGTCGTCTAAGTATAATTAGTAACATGCGTGAGGTTGCACATCAAGGCAAGACAGATGATATCCTGGCAGAAACACACGGTAGTCAACGACCCCCCCCCCCCCCCCCCCCTTCTCACTCAATCTGACATGCTCTGACACCACCCCGCAGTTTGTTGCTCGTGCTCGCTGGCTCCCAGATTGAGGGGCAACATTTGTTTGGGGGCTTTGGCAGTGTGTCTTTGCATTGTAGGTGTTACTTATACCGAAAGGTGCCGGCATGTCCCCGCAGGCTCTGGTACCACCGCCACTCATGGCCTTATGAACCTGTTCTGCGAGTATGGCATTCCATCGATCCACTATTGGGACACATGCCATCTGGACAGGGCCACAGGAGAGCTGCATGCCCACCTGATGGACTCTGTGTGGTGCTTGACAAAGGCGGGGCACGCGTGCGAGCTGGCAAAGGGAATGAACGCGGGCAAGTGCACGGTGGGCGCAGCGAGGGAGCTGATACAGCGGAACCTGCAGAATCTGCTCCGGCATGGGTCTGCGCAGGTGTGCATCTTGGCTATTGTACAAAGGGCTGTCGTGCGCTTCATGTCAACAATCCCTTGGCAGTCCAACCTGGATAATTCGATGACCTGATGGCCTCCCACGTATCATTTGCGCAGGCCTTGTTCGACTTTCCATTTCCAGAGCTAGCGGAGCCCTTGGCGGCGATGGTTCCCGATGCCCTGGTGGTGCAAAGCTTGAGGGACGGTAATGTGTGGACAGGGAATCGATACAGCGACCATGTGAACACACCTATATGCAGGTAGACCATCCATTCTGTGATGTATTGTAGGTCACTAGTGCCTGCTGAAAGAAAGAAGCGTGCATGACACATGACGTTGTATGGGAGCATAGTTGAAAATACGCTGCTAACGCACCAAACTTGGGCGTGCTTCACTTCACCCCGGCGCAGGGATGGGATGCATAACGCGTTGGACCTGTTCAACTGCCGGCAAGACACCGAGCCCTGCAGCAGACTTCCGAACATGCGCGAGCTGGAGCCGTCCGGCCATAACCAGATTGCGCAACATTCCTTCTATGAGCGAAATGCCGACATCCGGTCGCTGTTCCCCAAGCGCAATATTCACGAGGTGAGCTCAGTTTCCGGTTGGTGTCACTGTCATGGCAATGTGGGATTCATACCAAACATGCGGCCCGGCATCACAGCTTTCCTCACATACATGTGTGCATCAGCCTGATCTCTGCGCTCGTTTGTCAGGCGTGCGCTTGGGACGACAGTTTCACGAGTGTGGAGATCCAGCTCCGCAATATGGGATATCGGCGAGTGTCTGGCAGCTCTGCGCTGTTCACAGACAGCAACCAGCCTCAGCCCAGCGTGCCAATGTGGCGCATCAGCCAAATAGAACAAAATCTCGAGGTTATTCAGGCTGTCGAGCAAGCAAACGGAGAGTCGCCCGGTTGAGAATATACGGTCTCACAAGGTACATCCGCAATTGCCAGAGTACCAAGCTCTTATTTAATGTACTTATTGTTGAGATGTCTGGTGGGCTTGTGGTGTTCCATGTCAAGGTGATGCTGGAGGCCGTGAGAGGCGCTTGCGAGTTACTATGACTTGATGATGGATGATTCAGGGCCAAAGTACTAAATATCATCCTGCTGGTGCCGGCGCACCTCTGAAAAACATTATGTATTTCTCAGCGCAGTAAAGGAGGCAACATGGCCTTGGATCTCTATGTGGGGATAAAACTATTTGCGCTATCTTATTGCTTTGCTGGGCTAAGCTGGCAGACGATATCAGCAAAATTCGGATTCAGGGAATCTTTCTTAATACGATGGAGGTTCATAGTATTTACGACGGATTGACTGCTTTTAACAATTATCGTTCAAGTCCGATCTAAACTTGGAATACTTAATGGCCAGTAACTAAGGATGGTTTTGTTTGTGCACATTTCTTACATGATCGCTACGACGCGCTACCTGTACCCCCCACCAAACGGTAGACTAACTAAGGGGGTTGGGGGGGGGGGGGGGGGGCGGGGGGGGGTATATTCTGACGGGGAAACTTATTTATCATTAATCAAGCACTGAGCCAGTATTTTAGCGCCAGCCCCCAAGCGCTGATGAGTCCGCGCATAAGGTTAATACCGCGCGCGCGTCGTCGTCGCCACTAAGGCTTGGATGTCGGTACTTTTAAGGGCTTTTATTCAGGTCGTTCCTGAGTCGTAGCCATAATTCTTCCCGAGCCGGACACGCAACCGCGCGGTACGCACTAATGTACCAGCCTCGTTGCGCCCTTCGCGGCGGGACGCGTATAGCCTACAGCCCCAGCTGCACAGCTAGGGCATACACGCCCAGCTGCGCGATGCAACGATATGTCGCTGCACATATTCCGCAGCACTATACACCAAACAGTGACATTCGGCGCAGTCGCTGGGCGCGAGTCGGGAGTTCAAATTCAACGAGCAAATATAGCATATTAGGATTGCGCTCACGCCGATTTTCAAGTATATTGAACGCCCGCCCTCTACCCTCGGCCGCCCGCGTGTGGTCCTTCCACCAGAGAAAAGCGCAATATTATAGCGTAAACGGTAGAGGCCACTATACTTCACTTTTGACTCACTACTGAAAATGGGACAATTTACTAGCTCACGCGCCAAACAATGTACTACAGACATACATATACAGCGCAAAGTACTGTACTCGCCGTCGCCGCCGCCATCCCTTATCCCGCCCACTCGAGTGGAGGGGGGGCTGCGCAGTACTACTAGTCGCTACTATTATACCTTTCCACCACCGCCAAGGCTGCCCAGAACCCAAACCGGGCCGTGGCAGACAGTTTGCGACTATTCATAGGAAAGGATCCCACGCGACACAGGCATGCAGGGTCTTAACTTACACAAAAAGGCGCGAACGCCCGGATCCGTGACATGAATGGACTCCGCCTACCTTCGGCGTAGGTCTGCACGGCTGGTGAGTAGGCAGCTATAGAGACTTGCAGCTCACGCTATCGGTTACTGCCATGCAGGCTGGGGTAGGTCCCATCGCGATGGAGGTGCCTAGCAACCCCCCCCCCCCCCCCCCGCTTCCCCCCCGCACGCGGCCACCCTCTCGAGAGTCTGCCAGCCGGTCCGCCCGACCCGCTCGACCAAGGGCTGCGTCTGCTCGACGTGCCCCCACCCAACGCTCTCGTCGCGTGGCGGCCCTTGCCGTTGGACCTAGCCGGGCCGATACGCAGTCAGTGGCGGGTCAAGGGCAGGGCCCGCCAGCGGCAGACATGTCGCCGAGCTTGGCTGTCGCTGGCGATGCGGGCGAGGGCTGGCCTACGCATAGCGATAGCCAGGCTGGGGAGAGCGGCGGGCAGGGAGCCGGCGCGTCGGCAGCCACACCCTGTGGACTTGCGCTCGCATTAGGCGGGGGTGGGGGCGTGCCGGATGCCAGCGGTTCGGAGGCTGGTAAAGGCGCGACAACCACCATGCTCACGGTAAGAGCTGTGGAATAGGCGGGATGGAGGGCGGGGGGCGGGGGGGGGGGGGGGGGGGGGGGAGGTTGTGGCCGTGCTGTGATGTAATGCTGTGGTAGTGTGGTGCACCTTTGCATTTTTATACGGCTTGCTAATTATGTCGCCATTACACGTTCGACTGACAGCCCCCGACTCCAAAAACTAGCACGAGCAACGCACTCCCTGCCCCCGCTGCCGACGAGTTGCAGCCGGCCTCAAAAGACGCAACGCCAGTCGCCGAGGTGGGCGGCCTTGCTGCGATGTAAAGTTGCTGTCCTGGGCTTCTGTTGTTTTCGGCTTGCTAATTATGTCGCCATCGCGCGTTCGACCCACAGCCCCCGATTGCAAAGCACGAGCGACGCACCCCCTTGCCTTGCTGCCGACGAGTCGCAGCCGGCCTCAAATGAAGCGACGCCAGTCGCCACGGTGGGCGGCCTTGCTTCGATGTAAGGCTATGCTAGGCTGTTTTAGTTTTCGACTGGCTAATTATGTCGCCATCGCACGTTCCACCCACAGCCCCCGAGTGCAAAACGTGGCACAAGCGACGCACCCCCTTCGCCTTGCTGCCGACGAGTCGCCGCCGGGTCGCATGCGCCACCAGTCGCAAGGGTGGGCGGCTTTGCTGCGATGTAAGGTTAAGCTAGGCTTTTGCAGTTTCCGGCTTGCTAATTATTATGCCGCCATCGCACGTTCCACCGATAGCCCCCGAGTCCCAAACCTTGCACGAGCGACGCATCCCCTCGCCCGATGCTGACGAGTCGCAGCCGGCTTCAACCGAGGCGACGCACGTCGCCAAGGCGGGCGGCCTTGCTGCGACATAATGATGTTATCCACCTTTGCATTTTTATGGCTTGCTAAATATGTCGCCATTGCGCGTTCGACCCCCCCCCCCCCCCCCCGACTGCTAGCTGCACGAGCGACGCACCCCCTCGCCTTGCTGTCGGCGAGTCGCAACCGGCCTCAAAAGAAGCGACGCCAGTCTCAAGGTGGGCGGCCTTGCTGCGATGTAAGGCTATGCTGGGTTTTTTTAGTTTCCGACTTGCTGATTATGTAGACGCCATCGCACATTCGACCCATACCTCCCGACTGCAAAATCTGGCACGAGCGACGCACCCGCTGCCCCCGCTGCAAAAGGCCCGAACGACCCTCACAGTTTGCTCACATTTGCGGCAATCCTTTGGTGACGCCTGTGCAGGCCGGGAGAAGCAAAAAGGGGGAAAAGGCAAGGGCAAACGCGGGCAGGGTGGTGCTGGCTCCCAGCGCGGCCGTGAGGAGCGATCCCGCCGCCGATTATTGCCACTCCCGTCACTTCCTCTTCACCCACCTCCCCCGGAGCACCGCACAAGTCCGTCCCATCCGCTGCAGTCAAGCCGCCGCGGTCCTGGTCCATCGTTCCCCAAGACGTGAGGAAGAGGGCGGAGCGCAGGATCGCCAGCTCTACTATGGGGTGGGCACCGCTAAAGTGGTGCCGGGCGCAGCGGAGCCTGAGACCCTGGTGATGTATGCAAAAGTGCCCGCCATAGATAAAGGTGGCTGCACTGCCGGCACCTTCTGGACTCGTCGCAGTCGCAGGAAACCCCATTGTCGCCCGCAGAAACGCACTTCAGTCGACAACAAACTCTGTGGACGGCTTGCAAGAAGCGACAAGGTTGGGGCAGCAATCCTCGCCTACTGTTGGTATACGCGACAATGCGCGCCTAGGTGACCTGGTACTCGGAGTGGCAGTCGTGTTGTATGGCAGTCGTGTTGACGCACCCCCTCGCGTGCCTGCTGCCGAGCCGCAGCCGGCCTCGACAAGGGCGACGCGAGTCGTCAAGGTGGGTTGGCCCCGTTGCACGTGTTGCCATTGCGCACCTATTACTTTTACGGCTCGCTAATAGAGTCGAAATCGCACGTTGGCCCCGCATACCCCGAGCGCAGAGGCTTGCCCGAGCGACGCACCCCCTCGAAGCGCTGCTCCCGAGTCGCAGCCGGCCTCGACAGGGGCGCCTCATGTCGCCAAGGTGGGTTGGACCCGCTGCACCTTTGTTGCCGTTGCGCACTTGTTACTTTTACGGCATGCTAATTGAGTCGCCATCGCACGTTGGCCCCCGCAGACCCCAAGCGCAAAAGCTGGCCCGAGCGACGAACCCACTCGCGGCGCTGCTCCTAACCCGCATGCCAAACGCTCTCGTCGCGTGGCGGCCCTGGCCATTGGACCTAGCTGGGCCGATACGCAGTAAGTGGCGGGTCAGGGGCAGGGCCCGCCAGCGGCAGACATGTCGCCGAGTTTGGCGGCTGCCGCTGGCGATGCGGCCGAGGGCTTGCCTACGCCTAGCGATAGCCACGCGGGGGAGAGCGGCGGGCAGGGAGCCGGCGCGTCGGCAGCCACACTCTCTGGACTGGCGCTAGCATTAGGCGGTGGTGAGGGCGTGCCGGATGCCAGCGGCTCGGAGGCTAAAGGCGCGACAACCACCATGCCCATTGTAAGAGATGCGGAAAAGGCGGGATGGAAGGCAGGGTGGAGAGGGGGGGGGGGGTTGGCCGTGCTGCGATATAATGTTGTGGTGCACCTTTGTGTTTTTATACGGCTTGCTAATTATGTCGCCATTACACGTTCGACTGACAGCCCCCGACTCCAAAAACTAGCACGAGCAACGCACTCCCTGCCCCCGCTGCCGACGAGTTGCAGCCGGCCTTAATAGAAGCAACGCCAGTCGCCAAGGTGGGCGGCCTTGCTGCGATGTAAGGTTATCCTGGGCTTCTGTTGTTTTCGGCTTGCTAACTATGTCGCCATCGCACGTTCGACCCAACAGCCCCCAATTGCAAAAGCTGGCACGAGCGACGCACCCCCTTGCCTTGTTGCCGACGAGTCGCAGCCGGCCTCAAATGAAGCGACGCAAGTCGCCAAGGTGGACGGCCTTGCTGTGATGTAAGGCTATGGGTTATGGGCTCATGTAGTTTCCGGCTTGCTAATTATTATGCCGCCATCGCACGTTCCACCCACAGCCCCGAGCGACGCACCCCCTCGCCTTGCTGCCGACGAGTCGCAGCCGGCTCGCAAGAGGCGCCGGGAGTCGCCAAGGTGGGTGACCTTACTGCGATGTTGTAAGGCTATGCTAGGTTGTTTTAGTTAGTTTCCGACTTGCTAATTATGTCGCCATCGCACGTTCGTCCGACAGCCCCCGAGTGCAAAAGCTGGCACGAGCGACGCACCACCTCGCCTTGCTACCGACGAGTCGCAACCGGCTTGCAAGAGGCGCCGCGAGTCGCCAAGGTGGGCGGCCTTTCTGCGAGGTAAGGCTATGCTGGGCTGTTTCAGTTTTCGGCTTGCTAATGATAATGTCGCCATCGCACATTCGACCCACAGCCCCCGAGTGCAAAAGCTGGCACAAGCGACGCATCTCCTCGCCCGCCGCCAACGAGTCGCAGCCGCCCTCAAAAGAAGCGACGCACGTCGCCAAGGTGGTCGGCCTTGCTGCGACATAATGTTGTTGTCCACCTTAACATTTTTATGGCTTGCTAATTATGTCGCCATCGCACGTTCGACCCACAGCCCCCGAGCGACGCACCCCCTCGCCTTGCTGCCGACGAGTCGCAGCCGGCCTCAAATGAAGCGACGCAAGTCGCCAAGGTGGACGGCCTTGCTGTGATGTAAGGCTATGGGTTATGGGCTCATGTAGTTTCCGGCTTGCTAATTATTATGCCGCCATCGCACGTTCCACCCACAGCCCCGAGCGACGCACCCCCTCGCCTTGTTGCCGACGAGTCGCAGCCGGCTCGCAAGAGGCGCCGGGAGTCGCCAAGGTGGGTGACCTTACTGCGATGTTGTAAGGCTATGCTAGGTTGTTTTAGTTAGTTTCCGACTTGCTAATTATGTCGCCATCGCACGTTCGTCCGACAGCCCCCGAGTGCAAAAGCTGGCACGAGCGACGCACCACCTCGCCTTGCTACCGACGAGTCGCAACCGGCTTGCAAGAGGCGCCGCGAGTCGCCAAGGTGGGCGGCCTTTCTGCGAGGTAAGGCTATGCTGGGCTGTTTCAGTTTTCGGCTTGCTAATTATAATGTCGCCATCGCACATTCGACCCACAGCCCCCGAGTGCAAAAGCTTGCACAAGCGACGCATCTCCTCGCCCCCGCCAACGAGTCGCAGCCGCCCTCAAAAGAAGCGACGCACGTCGCCAAGGTGGTCGGCCTTGCTGCGACATAATGTTGTTGTCCACCTTACATTTTTATGGCTTGCTAATTATGTCGCCATCGCACGTTCGACCCACAGCCCCCGAGCGACGCACCCCCTCGCCTTGCTGCCGACGAGTCGCAGCCGGCCTCAAATGAAGCGACGCAAGTCGCCAAGGTGGACGGCCTTGCTGTGATGTGAGGCTATGGGATATAGGCTCCTGTAGTTTCCGGCTTGCTAATTTTGTCGCCATCGCACGTTCCACCCACAGCCCCCGAGCGACGCACCCCCTCGCCTTGCTGCCGACGAGTCGCAGCCGGCTCGCAAGAGGCGCCGGGAGTCGCCAAGGTGGGTGACCTTACTGCGATGTTGTAAGGCTATGCTAGGTTGTTTTAGTTAGTTTCCGACTTGCTAATTATGTCGCCATCATACGTTCGTCCGACAGCCCCCAAGTGCAACAGCTGGCACGAGCGACGCACCACCTTGCCTTGCTACCGACGAGTCGCAGCCGGCTTGCAAGAGGCGCCGCGAGTCGCCAAGGTGGGCGGCCTTTCTGCGAGGTAAGGCTATGCTGGGCTGTTTCAGTTTTCGGCTTGCTAATTATAATGTCGCCATCGCACATTCGACCCACAGCCCCCGAGTGCAAAAGCTGGCACAAGCGACGCATCTCCTCGCCCGCCGCCAACGAGTCGCAGCCGCCCTCAAAAGAAGCGACACACGTCGCCAAGGTGGTCGGCCTTGCTGCGACATAATGTTGTTGTCCACCTTTGCATTTTTATGGCTTGCTACTTATGTCGCCATCGCGCGTTCAACCTACCCACATCCCCCCGACTGCTAGCTGCACGAGCGACGTACCCCCTCGCCTTGCTGCCGCATAGTCGCAACCGGCCTCAAAAGAAGCGACGCCAGTCGCAAGGTGGGCGGCCTTGCTGCAATGTATCCGTTGGTTCAACCGCAGGTGACTGCTACCTGCACGCGGAAATTGTTTGAGGAGGGGCATCATACCTTTGTAGCCGCCGAGGCATACAAGAACCGCCAATTAGTAGAGAGGCCTGAGATTACCGACTTGACCGCTTTGTAGTCGGCATATTCAGTGTGGCCGTCTTCGGCAGGAAGCCAGTGACCGATATGGTGTGGCTGTACCTCAGCCCCAGCCGGGGTGGGCCGTGTGGCCCCTGCAACTGCCGTGTCGGAACGCTTAGCGCTGCCTTGCATACCGGGGCTGCCTGCGGCACCCTCTTCAGACGCCACTACTTCGGCCAAAGACGCAGGGGGGCGCTGGCCACCCCCCCTTAACGACTCTTCCAAGGTCGCAACATCACGCAAGGCTGCCCCACGCGAGGAGACGGGCATACCCGACGGCAAACCCGATACAACTTGTTGCCATCTCGAGAACTTCCCTACTCAACATTCCCTCATGATCTTGAATGAGTTCCCGCACCTCTCCAAGTGCAGCGCGAAGTTCGTGTATAGCCCGCAATGGGGAACCCATACTGACCCCGCAGCCCTACTTCCTACTTGTTTCAGCGAGAACTGTTAGACAGGTGTGGGAGGCGGAGAACTGCCTCGACTTCGCGGCAACCTACCTACCTACCTACCTTCGGAGAACCTGCCTCGACCCGCCGCCTTTGCCTCGTTCCGCCGCCACCAAGTGATCATGTACTTTGTGCCAGTACACGCGAACCCTAAAAACCTGCACAGGGTTTAAAGCTAGTAAATTGTCCCATTTTCAGTGAGTCATAAGTGAAGTATAGTGGCCTCTACCGTTTACGCTATAATCTTGTCCCATTCCCCTTCCACCATTCGGCGATATTCCGGACCATGCTTAGGACTACTGGCACTACCAAGCGATTCAGGCGCACAACAAAGGTGCCCAAGGGAGCGAGTGTTCCCATGAATGCTGGGCCTATGAAGGAAATATAAGTTTTCATGTCATATTGGCGAGTGACAATATATCCAATAATGTATGTATAGTTGAGAAATACAAGGGAGAGGGCGGCGGTGCTTGCTTGGAGGGGGGGGGGGGGGGGGGAGGAGACATCTTTCCAAGGGCATATACGGACCATACCCATGCATATATCTCTATACATGGACGATCGTGGGTGATAACCGCATTTGTAACGACTTGACGTTGACACGATATAGCGTGACTAACACTGCCGTGCACTCGGGGCATATTGTCTGTCCAGGGTTGATGAAAACACGCAAGCCATGAACGATTATGGGTGGATGACAAAAACACATGCCTCACCTGTAACGCTACGATTTAACGATGACACGATATTTCATGACCAACACTAAGAGCTCGGGACATACTGTCCGAAGTTGATGATTGATTAAATGGCGACATACTCGTATGAACGATCTTGGGGGATAAAAAACTACCGCACAACATGTAACAAATTAACGTTGATACGATACAGCGTGACTAAACCAGCATGTAGTTATTGTGATGCGCCGCAACGACGAAGTGTCGCGGGCATACGGCGCAAAGGGGGATGGATTTTGGCGAACCAAATGGCAGAAGGGGTGGGGGGGGGGTGCGGATGTGGTGAAACGGCTTCCATGGGAGTACAGTAGTCCGATCGAATGATATTGAGGATGTTGGGCGGCGGTACTCGGAAAAAGCAGTGCAGTAGTATACATGCATAATGCGACATCCATGGTGGTTACCAAATGTGGTCATGAGAAATATGTGCCAAATACATTGCAATCTTCCAAAATGGCGTACGAATAGCAACATTGTATGTGCAATGACGAATCGTTACAATTCGTCCCACCCCATTTTGGGGGACATGGTGTGTGACACCGAGTGCGGCTGTCAAAAGGTGGTTTTACACACCGTATCACTATCACCACATGATGTGGCGACGTGAAACCGGCGCCATACATATTACCTCTTTAACTGGAGTGGGAATCACAACACGGTATGTGTAATGGCGATCCCTTGGAACCCGACGATATTTTGGGAGATGATGTGTGGCGCCGGGCGGTACTGCTGTCAATGTATGGTATTGAACAACGTATGCTTATTACCACATGTGGCCACGTGCCCACGTGAAATTGGCGTCATGCATTATCTCCCAAAATGGCGTGGTGGGAATCTCAACACTGTGTGTAATGGCGCCATGGCGGCATGTGGCAATCCCGACGCCATTTTGGGAGGTAATGTACGGCACATAGATACCGTGGCCACATGTGCCGATAATCTCACGGTGTGTAGTACCACATATTCTCCACCACCGCCGCCCATCTCCCGACATCTCTCAAATGACACCGCGCCCGTATCCCGTGCATCCCGTGTATTGGATGTGAAACCGCAAATTCCCGGAGCGGGCGATGCAGCAGGACACCTTGTGGGCGGTAGTGGGTGTACTTTCTTGCGTCAGGCGTTTCGAATTTGAAACTGTGTATTGTCGGTGGACGGACCCAGGTAGCGCCTCGCGCGGTTAGCCGTGATCGCTCCGGATTTCGCCACAATGAACTTTAATGCCTGACAAGGTCCGTGACGACGCAACGGTACCGTAGGTCTCAGCCGGCTATGTAGTCGTGCAGTGGCGCGAATGACACTACCATGCGCAGCATCAACGCGTGAGCGCCAGTGACTAGCCCCTACCAACACACGCCGCTGCGAGCCGCCGGCGCCGAGAGTTGGTGTGCCATGGGGCGTCGCAGCTCCAAGCGCCGTATTCCTGAGGGCAAGGAGGTCTGGACCGCTGCCGAGGGGACTTGGGAAGCGGTGACCACGAGAATACGATGTTGCGCGTGTGGCGCCTGCTTCACGAAGACTTTGTTCTACAAAGCACATATGAGCGTGCACCCAGCCGTATCCATCCACCGCCGCGCATGTCGTAGCCGGTGGTGATGGCCCCCTGCGAAGCCGGGAAATCGTGGGGGGGTAGGGGGGGGGGGGGGGCGTAGGAATTGGCTAAATCTATCTACCACCTAATCAAACCCGGAGAGCCTTACGACAAATGCACTCCATATTTATGCCCGGGCGCATCATCAGATTCCTATATCACACCTGATATGATTGAACGACGACGAAATATATGTAATGCAATGGGAAAATACGAGTACAAGTATGGGGCATGGATAGGACTAGCGGCGCACATAAATTACAAACCGTACTCAATCAATGCTTGCGGTGCCTCATTGGGGTAGGTAAAAACTCCCCTGGAGTGGCCACTGCACCGATGATGCGGGAATTGGATATTGCGCGCATAGAGGCTACGGCCGCTGCGGCACGGGCTCGGGCGTTCCTTCAAGCATCCGACTAGAATACATGTATAACCCATTTAGTAGATCAGCGAAGTCGGGCGCGCCCTAACACGTGGACGTCGGGGACTGTGCGGTGGTTAGATCGACTAGCTAGGGCGAACTTAGGGCTAGCTGAGGGGGCGCACCTTCCACTTGAGTGGAGGTCACTAGCCGCGCGCGATGCCGCTAAACTAGTAAAGGCATCGGTGTGGGCGCGTTACGAATCGTCGGTATCGTTAGCACGCAATAACACCTGGGGTATATATGTCCAGGCGTCTTATGTGTCAAACCCGTTGCCACAGTACGGTGTGGGTGTCCCCGCGGGGGTTGTGGCCGGGTTGCACATTATGATACAATTACGCACCCGAGTATTTCCCACTGCCCGCCGTTTGGCCCGGATTCATGCCATGCCTGAGCGGTTCCTTGAACACTGCCCTGCATGTGGCGGAGGTGAATCTGAGACTATCGAACATATGTTGGTGGAGTGCCCGCGGTGGGGGTATCACCGTCATAATTTTGGGTTGTTAGTTCCGGAGTTCAGGGATTTTATTAGTGGTCAGGTTAGTGCGTCAACGCCTGAGGACTTAACTGCCTTTATTTTGGGCGGGGTCCCCCCCTCCCTTAACGGCGCCCTGGATTTTACTGGGAATGGGAACTTTTTCCAGCTATATATGGCGTCGGGCCCTCCCTCATATTGCCTTTTTTGTTGCACATGTATCGCACTCCCGAAATGCTTTGCTCCGCGGGTTGGGGCTTGCCCCAACTCGCATTACTCGAATGAGTCGACGCCCAAACGGGCAGGGCGGACCTTTCGTGGTCAGTGCCGGGTATTTTGATGGCAGTGTTTTAGACGGTGATCTAACAGTGTTGGAAATTCCGTCACTGGCCTTCAATTAGTCTTGCGAAATGCTTCGGCAATTTGCTTGATGACTGTAACGGAGCGTCGCTTTCCGTAGCTGGATTGCTGCCTAAACGGCCGTCGTAGAGACGCTGCAAGGGTTTCACTGGTGCCAGTCCTGTCCCGGGGGCGGGAAAAAAAACACAGCAAGCCGCCTAAAAGCGGCCTGGTACTGGTGTGAATTACAAAAAGGGCAGTTCCCCAGAATTAGAAAATCAACACAGCAAGCCGCCTAAAAGCGGCCCGCATCCCGCATAAAGCGGGATGGATGAGTGATGCGCACACGGTTCAGAGTCCGGGCCACGCGAGCACGTGTGTGTGTGGGTGATCCTCGGACGTGCTGTGCAGCTTCAGCAACGGGATGGCAGACGAATCTGCGCCGTCTGATGAGGCAGCGAGCACGCTCTCGAGCGGCCACCAAGCTCAGGACCCCGAGGAAATCTCTTGCGAGCAAGGCCTCCTGGTGAGCCCGGGTGATGCACCGAGTGCCCCGCGATGAGAGGGCACCCCGATCCGCAGCCAAGCACGCGATACCACGCACTGTGCGGTGCACCCTGGTACTGATACTGGTGTGAATTACAAATAGGGTGGCAGTTCCGGTACTGGTACGCCGTCATATCACGTACCATTTGCGTACGGGTACGGCCATGGCAGTCATGGCGGCGCGGGTACTCGCGACCACCGCCGAGATAAGCTGACTGAAAGAGGATACAGTATAGGCGCGGTAAGGCGCGGGGTGATACGGAATACAATAATCGTACAGTAAAATTGAATACGGATACAGTACCAGTACCGTGTTAGGCGCGGTTAGGCGAACCCCGTTTCGACGAGTGACGTTAAGCACCATAGTACTGTATTTCAGGCTGGAGGCATGTGTACGGCAGCGAGGTATCGCACCGAGTACTAGAGAATAGCGTGACGAGTACAGGTACCGCCAACAAGTACTAATTGCAGCCATGGGACTAATTGCGAACGGGTGTATCAAAAATATCCAACGGGACATGTTTCAGCCTCCCTGAGAGCATCAACCATGATGCCAATGGGGGGAATCCCAGCCGTTAGATCATATCTAAGCGGCTTGGAGCCCTTGGGTTGTGTTGGTCAGCGTGCGATGGGCTATGGTCATGTTTGTCAAAGTCTCTCCCTGTTGTTAGCAAGATCGCCAGTGTCTCATTCTACCACCCGCCTACCACAACCCATTCCAGACTGCCACATTACCTCAGGACACCAACTGTGCCCCATCAAGTGTCCCTTTAGGTCACGTTTGTTAATTGCTAGCGGTTGTGGTGATGACAATTGCGCGCCTAAGGTGAGCGATGCGCACATATTTCAAACGCCGGCACCAACCCACTACCACCCTGCCTCTTAGTCGAACTCTAGCGCAGGCACTACGCCTCCAACAAGTCAAAAATCCGCCTCATTCTCGTTACACGTCGTCGATTTGCTTCTATGACTGCCGCACGTGCTGAATTGTCACCGTGTGTTGCAGAGGTAGACGAGTTCCGCTGACTCCGATCATCGCGGTGGCCACCAACGATGCCGATGCACCAGTCGCCACCCTCATTCCACCGGAGGACCGGTGCTCCAACCGACGTGCTTGCCAAGGGCCCCTCCCGTTTCACAGCCTCTCGCACCCGGAACGTAAGCACTTATGTGATCGTGCTGCGGAGGTGGCGGTGATGCGGCCGGAACTATTGTACCTTGCGGCGGCCGGGGTGGTCGCCGCGCAGTTCAATGTCCGCATCGACGACTGCGACCGAAAGGCCATCAAAAACGCCGTCTCCCGCCGGGTTGCCGCTGCGAAGCAACTCGCCATCTTCAAAAAAAGGATTGAAGCCTACGTTCGACCCTCCCTCTTGCCTCAAGGTCAAGAGAACGTGCTCCCTTATTCTTCGACGGTCACCGTGCCTGAAGCTCCCGGTCACGTTCGGGGCGTCAACCAAAGCAAGTCGGGGCGGAAGAAGATGGACACCATCTCGGCAGCCGCTGACGCCACCACCAAGGGCTTCAAGGGGGCCAGCTCCCATCACGAGTATCAGACGGCGCCCCACCCAAGGAAGCATGCAAGGTTGCGACGGGCAACAAGCTTCAGAACGGCGTGTCGTATCAGACCGCTGGCAAGTCGATGCGAGCCGACATGCACGACAAGGGCATCTCCATCGGCATGCGCACCTGCACCGGTCACATCAAGAGAGCCATCACGAACGACGGCGTTCCACTCACTCCACCGAAGCCAAGAGGCATATTCGTGCCATCGAGTCTTGAGGACCGCATTGCCACTGTTGTGAGGTGGTTCCGGGATCGGAAGCACCCCGTGTTTCCTGACGATGTTAAGGATTGGGCGAATCGAGAGATTGGTGGCACCATCTACGCTGACAACTTTCCTCATGGCAAGGTTACCGAGGGGTGTTACCGCGGCTTCCTTCGCCGTCAGGGCATGCTCACTGGTCACTTGAAACCCATGGAGATGGCTCGACACGAGTGGCTGACGGAGCACAACCTGGCTGACTACTATGAGGTAGCCAAGGGCGTGCTTCTGAAGGTTGGTGCTTCTGAAGATTGGCAAGGGTCGATCCTGATTTCCAGCCCGATGTACCTTACAGTCAGGAAATCAACATCACTCACCTTGAGCGCATCACCGGCTACGATGAGACGAAGCTAGAGCTGGAGTGCACCAAGGGCGGCAAGGGAAAGGGAGACATGATCGTTCGTGCATGTCATGCAGATGATGGTGAAGGTGTTGTGCCGAAGACCACATCATGTGCGAGTGCAGCCTGTGGCCGCCGTGGAGATGGCAAGGCACTACCCCCCATGATTGTGTTCTCCTCTGGGGAGACATGGGACCCTACGCGGCGAGGGCTACTAATGTGCCGATACCGGTACGCTACAGTTAGCCGTGGGCAGGCGTCCAGTCCTCCTTCCCCTCAGGAATACGGCGCTTGGAGTTTCGACGCCCGAGGGCACAAGAGTACTTGGCGCCGGCCGCTCGCAGCATGTGGGGGTGGGTAGGAGCTATTCACTGGCGTTGTTGCCATGGTTAACTGCCCGCCCGCACTTGTAAAAAATCAGGTTCGAGCCCTACGATGCCTTTGGGCATTGGCCGTTGCGAGTCGTCACGGAGCTTATTGTGAGGCGTTAAAGTACAGCATGGTGGAAGTCCCAAATATTACGGGTAACCACGCGACGCGCGATGTGGGCACAATGTACTATGGGGACGGCACGACATGGTATTTGCAGAAATTACGGAAGGCGGGCCCGCCGGGGACTTCATGGCGACTACTGAGCCTAGCAGACAAGTGGCGATTATATTACACGGTTTATACAGCGATTACAAGCCCATTCCGTGGGAAAATCGCGATTACGGGCCATTACGTTACAGTGTAATTCCGAGACAAGCTTTGAGGCTAGTTTTGCCCGCGTGCATTTTGTGGATGGAAGCATGCGTCCATTTTGTGGATGGAAGCATGCGTCCATGATGTGGATGGAAGCATGTACCCATGCTGTGGATGGAAGCATGTGACTGTCCATCCTGTGGATGGAAGCATGCGCCCAAGCTGTGGATAGAAGCATGTGCCAACGCTGTGGATGGAAGCATGTGACTGTTCATCATGTGGATTAAAGCATGTGTCCATGCTGTGGATAGAAGTATGTGTCCATCCTGTGGATGGACGCATGCGTCCATGCTTTGGATGGAAGCATGTGTCCATGCTGTGGATGGAAGCATGTGTCCATGCTGGCACGGCTCACTCGCACGGTGTTGAAAAAACGGCGATATAGCGCGCGTACGGTGTCTCATGTACTCGTACAAGGACCATCCCATCCCACCCCCGAATCGGCCACTAGCAGTGCACACTACGACGTGAACGAGAGCCTCTAGACCACCACCCATGGGCCCTTATGGGCTAGGGGTGGGATATGGGCCGAGTCGTTTGGGATTTGGCGAGGCACGGGTGAAGAATCGTGCGATTCATCCGGTGTCTCACCTCCTCCCGATAACCGTATTTTCGCTATTTTTAAAGATTATCACAGCTACCCGTCGCTCCCGGCGCACCTCTCGGCTCCCGGTGCACCTATAAGCAGACAAATCGCGACCCATATCGGTCTCTATCACTAGCATATGGGTATAGTGGCAGGCAGAAGTAGATGGGTGGCGCGTCGATCACTCATCTACGGGTGGTGGTTGGCCGGCCCCCGATTCAGCCCGTTTATCTAGTCTCGGCTCAAAAATATGGGGGGAGATGGGGCACCGCGCACCGACCACCTCATGGGCCACTCATGGGCTCTATCGCACCCCTAGAAGCTAGACCATGGGACGGCACATGTGCGGCGTGCTAAATAGTTACCTTCAGGTGGCAGGCGATGCCTATGCGGGAACGAGGGGGTCGACAGCGCGGAAACTCCGAATCGGTCGGGGCCATCGGGCCGGCATCGACCGAGATTGACCGCAAACTGACCGCCAAGCAGCGGACGTCACCCCTACGTATGGGCCTATGCTAGTGCCCATGCGATCGATAAGCAGAGAGCTACCTCAGCTGCCCCCACGTGAGGGGTTGAGGCTGGGGGTGTATTTCCGAAAACGCGGGTTCCAAGATCGGACGGCTTCTTGAATCGGGGGGGCATGGGGCACCGTCTCCGTAGCCTCCGACTTCTAGGTCAATTTTCTATAGCGTCCCTATGAGATATATATAGGCTATGGACCTATCCTATCTCCAGGGCAGGTGGTGCTTGTTTGGCTCGGACATGAGGCCGTGAACATCGCCCCCTTTCGTGAGCCGAACGGGCACTTCCCGTCCGCGGTTGCGGCCGATAGGAGGCCGTCGTCGCGCACTGCTACGCAACACACGAGCGGAATATACCGGGAAATAAGCGATACACATGATACACTGTTCTAGAGTACTAAACAACGTATCGCGAAATGTATATTTCGCTATATCTCCGATTAGGCACCCGTTGGGTGTGCCGTGGTGGATGGACACATGTGTCCGTGCTGTGGATGGATACATGCCGCCATCCCGAATACGATTAACAATATAAATATACTGATTTACGTGGACGTGATGCTTAATTAATATACACCGAAAGTAAGCGTAATTGTAGGGATGATTAATTTTACATTTCAGCGAATTTTGAAAATGAAGCGACTATATTTGGGGTTAATTTGAAATATATCAGGATCGTAATTCAGGTGAGGTGTTTATAAGGTATGATTTATTTTAATGTTTCGAGGGGAGTATGCGTCCAATCACAGCATAGAAGCACTATTGTATTTTGATAACCAATACATTATCATCAATTGTAGTTAATTTTACAAATTCCTCAAAACGGCATCTTATCCATCGAAAATGCTTCGACAAAATTACGAAACTTCAATGGCACGTCGGGACATTAAAGGTTTAACTGAGCGTGAAATATGCGGTGTTGCGCCTGGGTTTACATCATTATTGTGTTACTATTGTGTTATTGTATTATTGTATACTTGAAAAGCCTTAGTTTTAAATCTCGTACCCATAATATTGATAGATGGTGCCTTGCTGCCAGAGCTTATTTTAAGTATTACGACTCCGAGGTCATACTTCTACGAGGTTATATCAAGTAGCTAGCGGTGATGCGAAGGATGGAGAGGAGGAGGAGGATGCTATGGTGCAAGGACTGTGTTCGCTTGCACAGTTGGGTAAGAGAATTGTTGCATGGCAAGGTGATGCCGCCGCTGAGGAAAGCGAGCAGACCAAGGCCAATGAGGACGTCGGCAATCCCGTTGGCGATGATGATGATGATGAGGAGGAGGAGGAGCAGGAGCTGGGCGGGGAGGAGGAAGAGGAGGAGGAGGAGGAGGACACCGGCGCATACAATGCTAGTGGCGAGGAGGATGAAGATGATGATGATGATGATGAGGAGGAGGAGGAGTCCGACGAGGAGGAGGGGGAGGAGGACTGGAGGAGGGGATGACTCCTCCGAGGAGGCGGATTCGGAGGAGGGTGATGATACTTTCAGTGATGGTGATGATGATGCGATGTGTGACTAAGCCGATACCGTAAGCGGCCTCATGTGTGCGTGTAGACACTTGGGCGGCCGCGCCTATCTTCCAATTGAGGGCCGGCCATGAATACATGTGTAACAATGTGTCACAATAATTGGTTTCGGAGCATCTGCATATCATTCATATCCTCACTTCATGTTTTCGGCTGCATGACAAACATGATCGTTTGGGAGCTTGGTCTAGGAGACTTTACTCTTGCATTTCTTTTATCATCATGCATGTTTTGTTGCATGTTAGCTTTCATCATACATGAAAATAACAATGGCCATGTTGTTTGATTCAAATAATGACAGAACATTTCTATTACATGCATACTTAGTTAGCTAATCATAAACCATAGCGCCCACTACATTGGTAATACAGTACCAAGTTATATCCGTGATCATCATGTTGAACCAGCAACCGTCAAGGTTAATGATTATTCACACGCGGCAAGCTGGCCACTTGACATTTTTAGAGCCGACGTTTTGCTCCCTGAAAACAATAAGGTTTCTGATGCCAACATTGCTTAACACCGCAACCGTGCATCCACTTACCAACCTAACATTTCTTTCTAATCACTGTTGCTGTAGCCATCGCGTAAGCATTAGGTGCCTAGTATTCAACAACAATCAGTGTATTACCCTGAGCATCAGTTGCACACGACAGCCCCCCAAAAAAGCTTAAGCGCTGCGCGCAAACTCACCGGATTTGAACAGCACTCGCCGAGAGCTGTCGAACGAGGTGCGATATGTCCGGTAAAGCTGACATATGAGGAATTCATTTATTCCTTGGTCCGGGCAGCTTGCGAAATCTGGGGGTTTAGGCTTGACCGGACCGATTACCCGGCAGCGTATGGGTGCGGGTGCCGACGCACTCGAAAGAGACTGAAGCCTTAGCTGTAGGGATTGGGGCGCCGGTAAGACAGTTGTATTTCCGTCACAATTCCTTCATTATGTCGTTCACCGTTGAGCACGTTCTTGAAAATGCGCTCTTCCAAGTGCGTCGGCACCTGTGCCGAGTAAAGCCCTAACCGGGTACTGTATACAGGTTGGTCGCGTAAAGCAGTACGAATGAAGCCCTCGCGATGAAGTAGCTCGCGACCACTACTATCTAAGAATACCGATACTACAGGCGTCAAACATAATGAACGGGTTTTTGACAGCTCAACTACTTCAAATCGGTGCCCCACGCGGTACAGCGAGCCGTTCGGTACCAGGCGTAAAAGGATTAGCGCTGTAGTGAGGCAGGTCCGATTTAATATTTTTAGTTTTAGTTTTTTTAAGTACCCGACCCCCCCCCCCCCCCCCCCCCCCCCCCCCCCCCCCCCCCCCAATTCTACTTTATTTATGTTGATCTCACAGTACTTTGTAGAACATGCCCGAAGTTGCATAATAACTACCACTGGCATGACTTTGTTTTGATGGTTCCAATGCATGGTTGTATGCAGAAGTGTGTTCCCCGCCATATGCAAGCATAACACGGAGAGGGGGTGGGGTACTTTTTGGAACCATCAGCAAATTACAGTCAGCATCAAGGCAACCCAACCATATGGTGGCCCTATCCACTCCTCCATGTAGTGCTATGCGGCCGCCGAGCTGTTGCATGTCGTTGCTACTTGCTGCTGCTGTTGTGGCTGCTCTGCCCTCTGCTCACCCATGCTATGCAATGATGTCTGCCTATCTAGCTCATGCAGCTTCTCAGCACAGCTGGCCTTGGCGCCCCTCACGAGCACCTAGTACCCGGCAGCACGCTCACATGTTCTGCATTGAGGCAGCCTGTTGTAGGCAGCCTGTAACTCATCAGCATCAATGAGGCCTCCATCTGCATCACCTGCCCATAAGCGAGATGCATAATCAGTGGACACAACATAGCATGGCAGACATTGAGAATAGGCACGGGGTAGGTAATGAGGCAAGAAGGGATGGCATCAAGCCTCAGCACCTGATGACCTTGCACACACTGCACACAAGGTGGAGATGAACTGCCAAGTACGTTTCTTCTCCTTGTTTGTGAAATACTGAATCTCCACCAAAGCAACACATGTCATGCGGGAATCACACACAAAGCGTGATGATGGTCCTCATCCATAGGTTGCAAGTAGGCCATTGGCAGCCAGCCACCTGCGCCACATCAAGGTGACATGATGGTTAATCAGTGGCGTGCCGGCTGCAGATGATATACTGAATTTGGCATGCAGAGGGAGGCATAGCAGCTCACCGCCAGTTGGTGGTCTCCTCTGCTGTGAGAGTTGGCTCCTCGTCATCAGCTCGCGATGGGAGCACCATGTTGCAACATGCTTGCCAAGAGAAGATGCACCTCGGCTTCTCGCAGTCCGGATCCTTGCAGCACACAAGCAATTCCACGCAGCCGTCCAATGCCTCCGATATGAAATCCTGTCCTATTGCCAACTACACGAGCACGGGACGACACGGCAGTGGCAGTGTCTTGCCTATTATATATATAGCAACCGGTTGTGTTGGGTATTCAGTAGGCGCTGCCATATATATATGTGCGGTTGTCGGCCCCGGCCACGGCCCCAACCATCTCCGCTCGAAGTCGAGCATAGACTTGGCAAGAAGTCGGCCTTCCCATATCAGAGTGATCTTCAGGCAAAAGTCGTCGTCGTCATCCATCTTGGCGAGGAGGGGTGAGATGGTGGGTTAAGGTGGGCAAGTGGGAGGTGTCCGTCCAACCCGGGCAAGCGCCGTCCAAGCGCAAGCATATGCCTGGCCTGGATATTAACGGCGGTGGTGCGGGGCTGAGCCCCCGCCAGCCGCTCGTCATGCAGCACCGCTCCCAACCGCTGAGTGTAGGTTAAGTCGTACGTGAACGTGAAGTTGAGGCCACTTACAAAATGAACCCCCTCTGTTTCTCCGGAAAGTAGAGTAGAGTAGAGTAGAGAAAAACCCTAAACCCTAAACCCTAAAAACCCTAAAGAACCCTAAACCCCATAACATTAATCGGACCGGCCCAACACAAAGAGTCATCGCTATTACATAAATACTTTCAGGCTGCGGCATGAGCGTAAAGCGGTGCTCTCCGTAAGCACGCACGCCCCTGCGGAGGTTCGATTCTCGTTGTGGGCATATTTCCTCGTAGGGAGGTAGGCGGGCGGCCCGCCTCGCGCAAACTACGGTGCGTGGACTGAGCGGGCGCGGGTGCGACTAAGTACCGCACACTCTTTACAACCCCGCTATGACTTTAAGTACTGCGCGCTTACATTGCGCATTTTATTGCTGGCCGGCAGTTTCCGTTTTTCCATCGCGCACTGGCCGGCGGGCGGTATCGCTGCTTTTTGAAGCGTATAATACACGCCAAGCACGGCCATGTGGTCGCGACGCAAGATAGCTGTAACATTACCTCAACTCGCATGTTGTCAGAGCAGGGCATAGAATACCCTATATAACCCTAGATGTACACCGCGTACATGCGATGTAGCGCATTTATTACATGTGGCAAGATTTAGCATTTCACCAATGGAGATGTAAATGCGTGTGTGTCCATCACGAATTATACGCCGTCGCATTCATTGTGCGATTACTTGGGCCGGCTAGCTGGAGGGAAGATGAGGATACCCTGTATGCCCAAAAGGCAGCAATGGGTTTGGCGACATGTGGCGTGCAGCCTGCGCACGGATAAAAGGACCTATACCTATTCATTACTCTTGACGCCTGTAGTATTCGATACAGGGTGTTCCACGGATATTCCGGTTTTAAAGCGACCGCGACCGGCATGTGAATCGAGCGATCTGAAGCTCTTTTCTCTATATTATTAATGGAACAACGCTAAACCACTCAATAGACAACGCCAAACCACTTCACGCGAGCGAAACCGCTCCATACTGCATACGTCGCACCATACCCGCGCCGAGTACTGACACCTACTCGTACTCGTCGTTCCTGCGCTTCTGCTGTCAGAATCTACCCACCCCCCACGACAGGACACAACCTTACTGCCAGTACTATGAGCGGCCGGGCGAAAAGGGACGCCGCGGAGGGTGACGGGAGGCTCACCACACAAGGGCGTGGCTTGCAGATGACCGCCGCCCGTGGCGCAGCATCGTCCGCGAATGTTTCACAGCAGCGCAGCGGCGTTTCATCTCAAAAAAAGGCGCGTACGGCACGGCCAGTTGCCCTTGTTCAAGTAGAATACTCGCATCCGTGCTTGACCTGGGCAGGTTCAGTACTCCACGGACCACGGGCATCATCCACGGGCCATCATAGTTCTGGCCTAGCCAATTCCACCATACTCGTCGGTCGACTCCGACGGGTAGTACGTCGCGCCCACAGGGGCACACGCATGGGTTCGTATTTGCGGCAGCACTGCTCGAAAGATGCGGCCGCGCCGACAGGATGATTTTGCGAACGGCGCGAACCGCGCGCTCTCGTCGCGCGCGCCCTGTTATCTGCCATCATTGTTTTTTTCGCCCCCGGGACAGGACTGCCATCATCTTCAGCGATATTACCAATAAATAATAATAGCTGCAAATAATTGATTGCAAATCGCTAATCCGCCGTGAGCAAATGTACGCGCGGTATACTCATGATCTGCGATGCCCTGCTGAAAGAGCACCAAAAGCGACCATACGGATTATCATGCATGTTGCGACATGCGATAGAGGTGCTGGTTGCAAGGGCTGCACCAGTAATCTACCGGTTGCCCTGTCAGTCCTCTCCCGCCAGGCGGGGCGAAAAAATAAAACCATAGTCGCTACGAGCAATGCAGGTACCCGTACGAGCATATGTACTCTTAAAGCGAAAAAAGTTTTTGTATTAAGAGGAAACAGGGGTTTAACTAGTACGAGTAGTCGCGATATCGCTACCTAAGATGGTAAATAATACCCGTTTTTGGTATGTGCATAACATTTTGTTTTGTGTACAGTGTAAATAACATATTTTATAGCGCATGGTTTACCCGTTCTGGGTGTACTGCTACTGGGTTTACAAGAGAACTCTGACTGTTGTACAATCACATGCACAACTGCGAGCATATGAACTGAGCAGCGCCAGCCTGCCGCGCCAGCATGCGCTCCGATGCCGATGTAGCGGGCGCATCGCCGTCAACAGCAGTACCTGGCTCCCCTTGCATGCGTATCCTCGTGACAGCAACGGGCACACCTTCTCGCGTGCATATCCTGTTCTGCAAGTCTGCATGTGTCGGGCGATGCTCTCCCTCAGTTTCTCTGCGCTGTGCGACAGACGCAAATATACCGGTCGTGGATAAGTGCGAATATCAGTGCTGTAGTAAATAATTTTGTCGCGCGCCTGCCAGCCTAGCTCGACTACAAGTCCAAGTTATCCTAACAGCTAAGCTCTCGTGCGAATGCATGATCCCCGGTACAGGTTTGGCTGCCAATTGGAGGAGGGGTAAGGACAGTGCTGCGGACTTGTCCGGATGGTCTCGGTGTCCGGGGAACGGCTTCCCGGCTCCATGACCCAGCTGCAAAGCAGATCCACGGGCCGCCCGGAGTAGGCTCTCCTGATACGAAACAGCTCACGCGCCTTGAAAACGCCTTAACTCGATTCCAGGTAGCCCCTCATGCCTGCCTGAATGATACAGGAGGCAGTGCTGGGTATCATGAATTCCAAGCATGTTAATCAAAACTAACACCATTATTAGCCCAACGCCAAGATATTGCATTCTTGATTCCATTTGATCCAATTATATGTTGTATATATTATAAGTAATGTAGTCCTTCCACAAGAGGTGCGTATAATTACAAATAATGTGCGATGTCTTTGACATTGGTGTAGCGTAGCATGGAGAGTGTATTGAGTGTATTACGATGACACCACTTCTGATCTGAGCACAAACACAAAGTTTACTTGCATGTTATAAGCTCATTATGCATGCCACTATCACAAAGAACATATTCGGCCGGCACCCACTGCTAGCAGATACTTGTAGTCCACTTGTGCATAGCAGTCTGACTCCCACTCCATCGTACAATAATATGACATTATTCCTCCCGCATGTTTGCCCAACTGATATGGGTAATGTTGAAGAGCAGCCTCTGCTATATGCCTAGAGTATCGTCAATTACAGTTGTTGCAGCGCGGCATGCATGAATGCACATGCTTGCACGGGCATGTGTGTATGCGTGTGTGTGTGTGTGTGTGTGTGTGTGTGTGTGTGTGTGTGTGTGTGTGTGAGGGTGCAGGGGGGTAATTAATCAATGATTCTGTGAAATAACCATTATGCCGGTACTTGCGGTGCGTGTGGCGCAATGCGTTGCTGATAGCGCAGCCCCTTGTCCTAAAAGAATGATATCGACTGATATTTCATGAAGGAAGCTTGCGCCTCATGACTGCCGCACCAGGAACACTGTTGCAACTCCTTGCGCGTGATATGACAGCGGATATGTTTCACATCTGTTTCTACCAGGATCCTGCATGCATTGCTAAGCTTGACGAAATTGTGGACAAGTACTGCATCGAATTCAATGATGGTGAGAATGCCGTCTCGACAAAACTGGTAAGCCTTTGGATGCAAAGCAGCTTTATCTGGCTCTGACCTGCTGTTTATGTTCACGCGCAGAGCTCCCGCTCTTTCCACACAGTTGCACTGCCTGGATATTTTGCTCTGCACACAGCAGTCTCGCCATCGTAGCCACCTAAATAATATATTGCAATACTGAAGCAGCGCATTGACATATACTCGTCCTGGTATTGCAAGATTCACAAAGAGTACCAAGACGCTTTGGGGGAGCTGCTGGTGGAGCAGTCCAAGAAGGCTGGATATAGATGTCCTGCGGATTTCGTATCGGATGTGAAGGACCTCGACGAGGGAGAGTGTCAAGAAGTGGTTGAATGGATATTGGCGCTTGATGATTTTTTGGAACTAAAGAAGATCATGCTGAAAAGGAAAAAGGAACTAGCATCTGAGGTGGGCCCCGCTCAGGCTCTTCCGTCTTATGCCGCATGCTGCTATATTGACATCATAACATACAGATATTTTCCAGGTTTGCGCGATTGCTTGAGCAGCCTGGTGCCACTATTTTGCCCGGCGTTTCAGGCCGTCATCGAAGAGTATGTTCTCACTCCGAGTTCCCGGACGTTGGACCCAAACAAGTTGAGGAAGCTGATTGCCTCCACAAATAACTGGGATGCAGAAAATGAACTGGGCGGCGGTGCCACTGCCACGGTGTACAAGGGCCAGTTGAATGCGCATGAGACTGTCGCCATCAAGAGGTTTCATGAGAGTGTGGACCTGTCTTGGGTGAAAAGAGAGGCTGCTATTCTTTCAAGGTGCAGGCACCCCCATATTGTCCACATTCATGCCCTGTGCGAGCCAGAGCGCGCTCTGGTGCTGGAGTTCATGGACAGAGGCTCTCTGCATGACCTGCTGACCAACAAGGACGGAAAGGACGCGAAAGCGGCGGAACCTTGGCAAACCCAGCTGCGGATCCTGTGCAGCATCGCTGTGGGGCTGCGGCACCTGCACGACCGCAGCCCTGCGATCCTGCACCGCGACATCAAGCCTGCGAACATACTGCTGACCTCGCCGAGCTACCTGGCCAAGATCGGAGACGTTGGGTTGGCAAAGCAGATACGGCTGGGGGAGTCGGGTGTGGACGCGGGGGCCAGTGGCGCCGGCACTGACCAGTACATGGACCCCGACCTGAAAAAGGGCGGCCGCTTCCGGTCACACCACGACGTCTACTCCTTTGGAATTACCATGATGCAAGTAGTCTGCAGCAGGTGCAGTACATGCCAGTGCCCCTCTGCTGGATGCTTCTGTGTGCGTCAAACGTGCAGTGGGTAATAACGAGTGACTGGCATTCATTGGTGACTGGCTGAGCACTGAGAGCCGTCATGGTGTGTATCAGGAAGTGGGTAGACCCATATATGCTGCAGGATGTGAGCGACTTCAACCGCGGAGACATGGATTTCCAAACTCTGATTGCCAGACAGCAGGACTGGGTTGCTTTGACCCCACGCAATCAGTGGAAGGAGCCAGCCGGAAAGCTCGTGCTGTCCCTTGCAGCTCGCTGCACTGACAGACTTCTCGAAGCCAGGTGACCACGTCGCCTGTGGAATGGGCGGCCATGCGCACAGATCTGCGGCAGAGTCGTAGTGCGGCTTGCTCACATTGTTATGGTCTGTTACATTGGGAATTTTGCTGTGCAGGCCGAATATGGGCGAGGTTGCAGACGAGCTTAGTGAAATAATGGAGACCGTTCCCGGTGCTGAGAGATACCACGGCGAAGAAAGACGCCGAGCAGCTGTGGATAAGCAGATGTCCATCCACTGCCAACTCAAGTGGCTATGCGAGCAGGCTGGTCACATGGGGGGGGAGACCACTAAAAATAGGGAAAAAACCTTTGGTTGTGTACGCACCACAATCGATTATGCGCACCGTAAAGGCATGATCACAGATGTGGAAAGAGACACATTTATTCAGATCAACAAGGATGGAAACAATGCCAAGCATGACTGGCCGGCTGTGCAGGAAGATGAATAAGTGCAAGTGTTACAGTACAGGCGCTGGTATGCGCTTCCGGGAGAGAAGGTCAGCATGAATTAGTGGCAGCACCCCAAGTAGCGTGATTTGTGTAATGACAAGGAAATTATTGTGTTGCAGGCAACAGACCTTGATTCACATTGAGGGAGTATAGGTATGCTGTGGCTCTGCACAACATACTCGGCTTGCAGGACTATTGATCACAAATCTGCTTATGGCTTACTGTGCTAGCAGAGGGTGTGCTGACTACATCTCCCTTTGCAAACCGATTCACTTTCCCCAATTCGTTTTAGGGACACAGCAATAATAATAATTACCCCCATCAATTTCAGGGTAATTATTATCCTTGAAAATCTTCCTGAAAAGGGGGCTAATTACATTAAAGCCTTGCTTACAACTCACGTAAGCTCAACTCGTCTCAGCTCAGTTGTAAGCAGGGTATTGTATATGTTAGCACAATCCATGTCCACAATACCCCATCTGTATACAGGGCGCCCCATATACATACAGGTTCTCCCGAATCCCCGTATGTATACGACGCGGAACGTGTGCACACGGGACTGCCCGCATACATACGGGAGTTATGTGATGGAAAATCAGCCCTGTGTACAAACAAGGTACCTGTACCCATTTCGCCAGGTATGCATGCAGAGCTGCCACATTACGTCGTGGGTCGCCCCGTATGCAAACGATGCCAGTTGTGATCGTAGTTTAGTAATAGTTGCATGAGCTAGCTGCAAAAGGCAATCAGGAAACCACCGGAAAAGGCAACATAGGAAACGTCATCCTACAACAATGGCGAGGTGAAACTGCAGCAGAAGACGGTGCGTAGTGACCGTGGGCAGACGCATCAGACTTGGCCGTCTGCACTCCAGCAGAGAGAAGGCCGCCCGAGGTATCATGCGCGCAAGCAGAGACTCGCTGCAACAACCCCCGCCGCGTGCGCGACAGGTGATGGCGGAGTTTAATTGATTTGAAGACTATTAAATAAGGTTGAAATAAAACATGCCTCGGCGCCTCGCACGTCCCTGCTCTCCCGCGGGAGGTGGTTGGGGTGTATTGTCCGCCTCCTGCTAGACACTGGTCAGTTCAGGTCGCGGATGTAGACTCAGGGTGCCATGTGTGCGTGTGGGTGTAAGTATACTGTGCACACGACCGCCCATTGGTGGGGCATCCTACCGGCCTCGTGTCGCCATCGCGCACTTTGCGTGAGTACCTGTACTGCCCTGACGCAACGACCGGTGCCGTGCAGTGCCGTGCCGCAAAAAAAAAAAAAACGCTGTTCACAACTGGCATCGTATGCATACAGGGCGACCCGACATTGGACGGCAGGCTAGCAAGCATACGAGGGGGTCCCGAGGCACGGAGCCACAGGTATGTTCTAAACTTGTTTATGGGGTTATTACCGCCTTTCCCAAACCGCTTTTCGGCTACCGTGCTGCTCAGTGGTACGGAACACTAGCTTAGGCACATGTCGTTGCGCCCTTTTGGTGTGCGGCACGAGAAGCAGACATAAACGCGGCCATAACAGTTGAGCCGCCTGCCATCTTCCAGTTTCGGTCCATTACACGCAGCGATTAACTGTCTCGCAACCTGTTGCGAGCAAGGTCACCCAGGTTGTTCAAGACCACACCCGGCTCACCACCCGTGTGTGAAATTCTCATCCGAACGTCCGTGCGTTACCATGCCAGATGGAGAAGAGCCCGTCGTTGAGCCGACGCTCGAATCGCTACTAGCAGACGTCAGTGAAGCCCCAGTCTACATTGTTGCGCGAGCTTGTAACATCGTTGGCTCAGTCTGTTGACGGCTTGTGGCCGGGTTGTAGTTGGTGGTGACGGAGCACGTGGCTCCGGTTCCGGGCATCGCATTGCTGGCGGACAGCCGACATGCAGCGGGGGCCACGCAGTGCGCCCCAATTTGCTAGAGCTATCCCAGATGAGCGGCCGTGATGTCGGAGCAAAATCCGTGACGAGTGCCGAGGATGACTATCGCGCGGTGCGAGAGTTACTGCAACGAGCAAAGTCAGGTTACGAGGCCGTTCGACCGGTCAGCCGAGTGCTTGAAGTCTTCCCCCTGAGCACCGACCTAACAAACGCGTACCTCAAGCATGATGACCGGCGTCTACCGGCCTAGGACGAATACCTTTGGATGTCGTGTTTCGGCGCCCACATGGCCGCACTTTTCGTAGCTCTCGATGAGCTGCTACCCTACGTCCCAGCTGCAAATCAAGACGTCACCCCTACCTCGCGTGTGCTCGGAATCGCGCCGAAGCCATCGACAAGGCGTTTCGCTTTCGTTTAGCCTTCTTACGGAGGCTTAACGAGGTCAAACGCGTGCACGCGTTTTGGACGTGCTGCGAGCCCGGCACTTTTAGCCTGCTTTTAAGCATTTGTGTTCTGCGATTTTTTTGGGGACCTAATGAAGGACTACGAGCGTTGCTTCTTCCAAGCGACAGTTGCCACCAGCGCAAAAGTCAAAAGCCACCCTTACTGCTCGGGTGGCGGTAGCGGCTGCAAGACGCGGGCGTGGGCGTGGCGGGGGTCGCGGGCGTGGCCGCGAAGGTGAGCACGAGTGACGGTGTGGGGCGCATTTCGTCGGAGCTCCTAGCGCTCTGCGAGGCCACCTTTCGGTGACCGCCGCACGGTGAACCCTAGCAGCTCAACGACGGGAAGAGCGCCATGTGTCCGGACGAGACCGCCCACCTGACACACTTCATTTAGACCTTCCTCGGTGCGGCGCTTCTCACAGCTACAGCCGAGCGCGGCTCAACCAACCGCCGAAAACCTATCCGCTAACGTGAACCGTCCCTCTGTTACTCTGTCGGCCAAGCGCCGCACTTACGTTATTAACGAGCCCGAAGCTGTCCCTTGGGCTGCTTCACTCCGGTCTCGGCTACAGTACGCGTTCGGCTCAGACGAGCGGGGGCACCGGACTCTCGACCTACTCTCCAGCTCCCTCGCCGTTCAGACACTCAGGAGCTACGCCGGCAGATTGTCTCGATTTGCAGAGTTCTGCCACGATTCAGAGAACACCGGCCCGTTGGAGGCGACCACTGCTATTGGCGTGCAGTACGTTGCTTGGATTGGTGAGCGGGGGCACATTGGGGCGAAATCGTTGCAGCCCTACCTCTCCGCGATCAACACGTTGTTGGAGCTACACAACCTCGACCCGATCGCCAAGGACATACTGCACCTTGCTGCGGCTCGTCGTGATGGTATGATGCTTGGGCAATGCCGCCTGGAGGCTGCCCATTTGCGAGTCCCTATGTTGTAACTTGGTGTCGCTTACAGCTTCGTCAAGCGAGCAGAGTTGATTGTGTCTGCTCCCATCCCAGAGTACAAGTACGAATTTCAAGCCCTCGTTAAAAACCGCGGTGATGGTGAGTGGAAGTGCTCGGGGCACCTTACAGTGGGAGGAGCGAGCCGGGCTCGAGCTGCGGGGCTGTGGACAAGAATAGAGTGGAAACGTAGCTCCCGGCGGACTGGACATAGGCACGCGCCGGGCTGGGAGACAGGTGCGCGCGCGGAGAGGCGCGTGAGCATGTGTCCGGGGGTGATAGGGTATCGGACGGTGCTAGGGTATCAGGCAGATCCCAACATCCCCCCTCAATTGCACACGGGGGTATGCAATCCAATGCTGACCGCTGCGTGCAATTGGAACATCTCGTACCGAGTAATCCCTAGCATTTGTATTGTAGCGACTTCCCACGTTCTATAGCGTCCTCTGTAGCAGGTTGTTGTGGCGGTCCACCGCGTACACCGTGGCGGGCACGGTGGCGTCCAGGACCGCCATGGACACCACGTTCTGCACGGGCTGCTCGAACTGGATGGTGAACTCCGCGGAGTTCGGCCACGCGCGTTTGTCCCGGGTGGACGAGTCCGCGAACACGACCGTGTTCTGCGTGCGGCTGTTCGTCAGGACGTCGAGGTGGCCGCCGCGGGCGGCGGCGGCGCAGGTGCCGGCGTGGCAGGGGAACCCGTTGGCGTGCGCCCAGACCAGGACGGCCAGGTGGCCGCCGAGGGCGGCGTAGGCGCACGTTAGGCAATTCCAGGGGCACCCGCGGGCGCGGGCCCACCGCAGGACGCCCAGTTGGCCGGCGCGCGCCGCGAAGGAGCACGTGCTTTCGTCCCAGGGGCACCCGGCCTCGCGGGCCCACGCCAGGACGGCCATGTGGCCGCCCTCGGGGGCGTAGGCGCACGTCTGGGAGGTCCAAGGGCACCCGTTGGCGCGGGCCCACCGCAGGACGGCCAGGTGGCCGCCGGCCGCGGCGGCGGAGCACGTGGTTTCGTCCAAGGGGCACCCGGCCTCGCGGGCCCACACCAGGAGCTGCAGGTGGCCGTCGCGCGCCGCGGCGGCGCAGAGGCGGCCGGCGAGCTCCCGGGAGCGGGGACGCCCGCCCCGGAGGGCGGCGTCCCACAGCGCGGCGCCGCCCACCTCGCGGAGGCCGAGCATCAGCGCGCACAGGGCCGGGTCGCCGGGGTGGTCTTGGGGGCGGGTGTCGGCGCCGGGGGGCGGGGGGGGGGCGCATCCCGCAGCACGCGCTCGGCGATGGCCTCCACCACGTTCGGGGGGACCCCGTCCAGCCACTTGGGGGCCGCTGCGGGGGCCGCGGCGGCGCCGGCGGCGGGATCCGCGGCGGCGGAGCCGGCGGCGGGCGATGCGGCGGCGGGCGATACGGCGGGCAATACGCACGGGGTTCATGGTCGCTGCGGTGGGTTGTTGGGCGGGTTGGGGCGGCGGTATATGGGCCGGGGTCCGGGGGGGCGCTTTGGTGATGATGGCGGCTGGGCATGTCGGAGCGTCATTTTTTCGTTCCCGCGGGGAAAAAGGGATTTTGTTTTTTTTCGCTTACACTCTCTTTCGAAAAAAGTGGGACACCTCTATGTAATACGGAAGTGCATCGTGGTAGCCATCCAGCCTGATACAGCGGAACCTGGAGAATCTGCTCCGGCATGGGTCTGCGCAAGTGTGCATCTTTGCTATTGGACTAAGGTCTGTCGTGCGCTTCATTTCAACAATCCTTTCACCAGTCCAACCTGGATATTTCGATGACCTGATGGCCTCCCATGTATCATTTGCACATGCCTTGTTCGACTTTCCATTTCTAGAGCTAGCGGAGCCCTTGGCGGCGATGGTTCCCGATGCCCTGGTGGTGCAGAGCTTGAGGGACGGCAATGTTTGGACATAGACTCGGTAAAGCGACCATGTGAACACACCTATATGCAGGTAGACCATCCATTTCGTGATGTAGTGTAGGCAGGTCACTAAGGACCTGCTGAAAGAAAGAAGCGTGCATGACACATCGTTGTATGGCAGCATAGTCAAAGTACTCCGCTAACGCACCAAACTTGGGCGTGCTTCACTTCACCCCGGCGCAGGGATGGGATTCATAACGCGTTGGATTTGTTCAACTGCCGGCAAGACACCGAGCCCTGCCGCAGACTTCCGACCATGCGCGAGCTCAAGCCGTCCGCCCATAACCAAATCGCGAAACATTCCTTCTAAGAGCGAAATGCCGACATCCGGTCGTTGTTCCCCAAGCGCAATGTTCACGAGGTGAGCTCAGTTTCCGGGTGGTGTCACTGTCATGACGCTCCCGCCGTAGATCGAGCAGATGTCAGCCGCGGGACCGCAGAACTCCGTCGTGATTCTAGACCAGACCGCTCCGGTTGCTGCCGCTTACGGGGCAGACAAACTGTTCGACGGCAATTATGCGGGTTTTAGGAGCTACATCTCCAACGAGTTTTCAGTGGATTTCACATGCCTTTTCGCAAGCCCGCTAGCCATCCCCGACCCCGTATGTACTGGTGGCGCCCTCCCCGGATACCGCCCGGCGGACGCGCTACTCCTGCTGCGCGGCGACCTCCGCGAAGTGCGCCTGCTGCGCCTGTATATGCATGCGCCGCCACCACCGCCCCGAGCATGAGGAGGACCATCCCCGGGACGCGCGCGAGGGCGGCGAACGCGGAGGGCGGCGGCGGCGGGCGGGGGATGAGCGACGCGCAGAAGGACGGGCGGTTGTTGCCGTCCTGGTCGACGTCGTCGCGCGCGCACAGCATCTCGTAGCACATGCCGGACACGTCCTGCTTGGAGAACTCGGGGGCCCCGGAGAGGGACTGCCAGCACAAGGCCTCCGGGAGCCGCTTCTGCGCGGGGGTCAGATCCGCGTCGGACTTTTCGCACTCGGTGCGTTAGCGGTCCATGCTCTCCCGGTCCCCCGGCGTGGCGGATAGGCGCATGGTGTCCGTGGGCCCGGACGTCTTTTCCGCGGAGTCGGTCGACAGGGTGACGAACGCCCTGGGGCACCGGCGCGGCACCGCGCCCTTGGTCCGTTTGCAGATGAGCCCCCCCGCGGCCGGCGCGAACGCCGAGCTGCACGGCGCCATGCACACGCCAATGCCGAACAGCCGCCCGAACCAGTTGCGCCGGTGCCACTGCGGCGTCCGGTACCACGCCCGCGGGTCGTTCTCGCATGCGGAGAGGATGACGCCCGCCGTGCGCACGTAGCTGCCTAGCGTGTTGGTCGAGCCGCTTATCTGCGACAGGACCTAGTCCAACACGAACAGGATGCCGCCTAGGACGGTGTAGAACATGAATTTCATGAAGGCCCGCCGCATGATGCCGGAGTACACGATCATCTGGATGTACAGCGTGAGGAGCCACAGCGTGGGCGGCAGCAGGACGATGAGCTTGAGCGTCCCGATGATGGCGAACTTGAAGATGCAGATGATGTTCTGCGGGATGGAAATGATGAAGATGCCGACCATGCGGAAGAAGCTGATGACGGCGCCCAGGTCCAGCGTTGGTTCATGATCGTGGTTGAATATCCCGCAGCACTATACCCAACAGTAACATTCCGCGCACTCGCCGGGCGCGAGCAGGCATGAGTTCAAATAATTCAAAGAGCAGATAGCATATTAGGTTCGCGCTCACGCTGATTTCAAGTATTTTGAACGGCCGTCATCTACCCTCGGTCGCCCTTGTGTAGTACTGCCACCATTTGGCGATAGTCCGGACCATGCTTAGGGCAACTGGCACCACCAAGTGATTAAGTCGCAGAACAGACGTGCCAAAGCCAGCGAGTGTTCCCATGAATGCTGGGCCCATGAAGGAATTTCTATATTTTCTTGTCATATTTGCGACGATGTGATATAGATTAAATGTATATATAGTTTAGAAATACAAGGGGGGGAGGTCGGCGGTGCAGGGGGGGCGTCTTTCCAAAGGTATATACTTACCATGCCTACTATATGCCTCTATACATGGACGATCGTGGGTGATAACAACTACCGCATTTGTAACGACTTGATGTTGACACGATATAGCGCGACTAACACTGCCGTGCGCTGCTCGGGGCATGCATACTGTCATCTGTCCAGGGTTGATGAAAACACGCAAGCCATTAACGATAATGGGTGATAATAAAAAATAACCCACCTTACATGTAATGATTATTTAACATTGACACGCACGGTATATCGTTACTAACAGTGTAGTGAGCTTGGGGCATACTACTGTCCGGGGCGGTTAATGATAGCATGGCAACATATTTGTATGGATGATCGTGGGTGATAAAAACTACCGCGCATGTAACAAATTAACGTTGATACGATATAGTGTGACTAACCAATGTAGTTATTGTAATACGCCGCAGCGACGAGGTGTCGCATGCATTCGTCGCTAAGGGGGTGGATTTTGGCGGACCAAATGGCGGAAGGGTGGGGGTGCGGATGTGGCGAAGCGGCTTCTACGGGAGTACGGCAGTCCGTTGGAATGATATTAAGAATGGGCGGCGGTTTCGGGAAAAAGTAGCAGTGCAATATAGTATACATAATGCGCCACTGCGGTGGTTACCAAATGTGGTCACGAGAAATATGTGCCATATACATCATTATCTCCCAAATATAAATGGCGTACGAATCGCAACACTGTATGTGCTATGACGAAACGCACGTTACAATTCGTCCAACGGGTACGGCTGTCAATGTATGGTATTCAACAACGTATGATTCTTACCACATGTGGCCACGTGAAAGCGGCGTCATGCGGTATCTCGCAAAATGGCGTGGTGGGAACCTCGACACTGTATGTGTAACGGCAACGCTTGGCAACCCCGAAGTCATTTTGGGAGATAATGTTCGGCACAGATATATCGCGGCCACGTGTGCCGATAATCGCACGGTGTGTAATACCACATATTCTCCACCACCGCCGCCTATCTCCCAGCATCTCTCAACTAACAGTGCGCCCGTATCCCATGCACGCTGCCCCCCCCCCCCCCCCCCCCCATCCCCCCCTCCGGGCCGTACGCACGCGACATCCCGCTGCGGTGCTTTTCATTACCCGTGTCACGTCAAGTCGTTGACACGGTTGTTTGTTGCAGGATTTCCACTCGTCGAAACGGGGTCCGCCTAACCGCGACTAACACGGTACTTGTACTGTATCCGTACTCAATTTTACTGTACGATTACTGTATTCTGTATCACCCCGCGCCTTACCGCGCCTATATCCTCTTATCTCCGCCTATCCGGCGGTGGTCGCGAGTACCCGCGCCGAGCCATGACTGCCATGGCAGTACCCGTACGCTAACGGTACGTGATATGAGTCCCTTGCGCACTTTTCGCCCCTCGAGTACCCGCTACACGGGCGCGCGAGGGCGCTCGGCGCTAGTCGGCCAGAAGCTGACGCGGCGCGAGTACCGGTACCGTACCGGTTCTGACGAAGTGCTTGTAGTGATATAAGTCCGACGGAAGTGCCGCTCATTCCCATTTTCCCACCTGCTCACCGTGCGTAACCCGCAACTGGCTTCGTGCGATGCCTCGCGGCGGCCAGCGAGGAGTCAGTTCGAGGACCATCTTTCAACATAGCAAGGATGCACATGGCAAGGTCGTTGGGGTGCAGTGCCGTGTGTGCAAGAAGACACTCGGCGGGACCAGCCGCCACTTCAGAGAGCGCCATCTCAAATCTGCGGCGAACCCTGCCTGCTCGGCAGAGCAAGCCCGCTTACTGGCAAGTGCCCGTTAGTGCTAACACGTAGGTCTGCGATGTATGGAGTGCACGCATGAATGCACAGCCCTCAACGTAACGGTCACCTCCCGCCCCTTTTCTCAGATGAAAAAAACAGTAGGCTCTTCGCCGTCGCAAGCGCTCGATGAGCCAGCAGCGTCGCTCGAACCGTCCGCCCCTGCGTCTCCCCCCGCGACACCGACACCCCCTCGTCCGCGCCGAACCCGAACTCGGGCAGCCCATCGCAGCGTTCCTGACCAGAGGAATGACGTCGGCCGATGGGTTGGTGTTCGGTTCATGTCAAACCATAATGAGCTGGTCATCACTGCGACGCTCCCCAACGACAAGGTTAGGGTGCGGCATCACGACGGACGGTAATGCCCCACTTGTGCCTCGCCCCAAGCCCTCTTGCTGGCCTACTGCTTCAACTCCCAGCCACTTTAACCTTCGACCCACCACTAGATGACATCGCCTTGTTATGTGCTTTCCCCGTGGCCGCCTTTACAGCACACGCGTGATGCAACTGTCAGTCGTTCGCGAACAAATATTTTCTCGATGGTTTACCTTGGACGGTGGCAGCTCGGAGGAGCCGCCCGCCCCTATGGAAGTCGACAACGTTGCCGGCAACGGGAACGACCTCGGTAGCAACGGGGAGGAGGAACCGGTTCCGGGCGGTCCGGTTGTGGCCGCTCACGCGGGTGCGATGGGCGAGCCGGATCGTGCTGGTAGGCTACTGGACGACAATTTCTGGGAGGACAACGAACTGCAAGAAGGCGAACCGGCAGGGTTTCTATCAAGCTTGAACGGCAGCGACGATGATACGACGGATGAGGAGCCAGCAGAGGAGGAAGACGAGGAGCAGGAGGGAGAACAACGGCAACAACCCGAGGCAGCGACGCAGGAAGGCGGTGCCGAAGAGGTAGGCCCCGTCTTCGGCGTAGTGCTCATCATCATCCAACTGCCCGCTGAAACTGCTTGCACCCTACCTGGCTTGCACCGCCCTTTCCTGCCCACACTGACGACGTGTGTTTTGCCGGTATCAGGTGGGCAATGGTACGAGGGACCCCGATGACGACCGCGAGCTACCCGAGTGCTTCAGCCACGAGCTGATTGGCAAGCCCCCCAAGAACTCGAGCATCGGGGGTGTGCTTGTCGACCTTCTAGGCGTCAAAGCCGACTACGAGCTGCCCACCGCTGCGTATGAAGAGATACTCTACATTCTAAACACCGCCCTAGGCAACGACAGGTTTCCGAAGACAGAGCCAGCGTCGCTGAAGGCGTTAGGCATCGACAGCGACATATCTCGATTCGAGAGGCATTGGTGTCGGAGCTGCGGGCAGTATGTTTACCCGCCGCCCGCTGACATCGACATGATGTCTGACCCTGAGCACAGCTTTTCCACGCAAGAGGGCCGTTGGAGACTGCACGACAGCGGTGAGTATCCTTGCCCACCCCTGCTCGTCGACTCCCCACCATTAGATTGCTCGCAATGCATGCTCTTATTATTGTCACATTTTCGGCTGACTAAATGTTGTGTTGTTACGGCTGCACCTCGCAGCCGACGAGCTTGGCGTCGCCTCCTGCATGGAGTGCGAAGCCCCGCGTTTCGTTCAGGTTCGCAAGAATAGGAAGATCATCCTGGAACCAGATGGCATCTACTTTGACTTCGGCATCATAGAGATCCTGTGGCGAATGCTGCGGCGCCCCGACTCCGCCGCCAACCAGCCGTACAGGCAGGACCTGTCCAAAAATGCGTTCCTGAACTCTGACTTCGGGAGGCAGTTGAAGGAGGCAACTGACGGAGCCATAGCCGACGCGGCAAACCTCATCATGGACGTTGGGATCGACGGGGTCCAGCTCACCAAGTTCAAGCATCACTCCGCGACTGTGTATGTGTCACGGGTAGCCAATGTCCCGCGGTAAGGCTGTATATGCATGCGTGCATGTGGTGTTGATGCCCCTTGTTTTGATTGTAGGGCTAACGTTTACTGAATATATATCCCCTCTGATACCATGCCACTTTGCTGACAGGCACTGTGCAGCTGGAGCGTCCAATTCTGAAATCCTGATTGTGGTGCCTGGGCCGCATGAAGCGCCCAACACTGGGATTTTCTTGAAGGAGACCTTCGCTGCGATGAAGCAATCACAGGAGGAACCCCTTCCGTTTGGCCGGCGCTGTGCCGCGCCATCGTCGTCAAGTGCTGCTGATGCACCGCCAACTACTGATGGTACCCCCCCCCCCCTTACCTTCTCCATTTATGTGCAAGATGTGCTAATATAAAGTGCTCTCTCATGCTAAACGGTATGACATATATATGCATATATGCTATTATAAAATATACTCAACCATCGTATGTGTGGCTTGTGCAAATGCAGATGCCGCCGCCCCCCCCGGTGGCCGCAGTAAAGTGTTCCTTGGAGCGCTTCACAATGACTCTCCTGCCAGGTACAAGCTGACTGGCAGGGGCTACCACGCGGCTTTCTTTGCCTGCATGTGGTGCCTCTTCCAGGGCATCCACTTGGACGGAGCTGTGCGCTTCCTAGGGTACTTCGCAGCCGCTGCGCAGACACTATGGCATCAAGCGTTCAACCCTATTCTGCCCCCGGGGAACGGAGTGAGGGATACGCGGGCGCGGCAGGAGGGCGAAGCGCAGAAGCGATGCATCACGGAGGTTCTGCGAGACCCCGGACGGCAATGCGTCCAGTCGTGCTTTGCCGGCGCGGATGGCTCCATGCTCACGGACACCGAGTTGGAAGCGCTCCAGCGCGCCTCCGCCGCTGGCAAGCTGCCCAAGGGACTTACTGGCTCCGCCCATGTGCATGCTGCATATGACATTCTGGGCGCCACATTCAGTATCGTGAACTCCCACGCTCTGCCGTTACATCATGCCCTCCTGCTGGGGGTGGTGAAGACGTTTTTGCTTAGGATGGGGGAGGTGCAGGTGCGGTCCCGTGGCCCTGGCAGCGCCATGATCAAGTTCAAGAATTTCTATCGGGTGTGACGCCCTTGCCTGCATGCATACCTGCGTGTATATTATTGTCAATACAGTGTTGTAGGCCGGCGACTGACATGTGACTGCTTCGTTTGTGATGCTTGCAGATATACGATCAGCGCGTGAAAAACATCAAGGTGACCAATGACTTCGGGCGGCCTCCCATCATCATCATGGGCGGCTCTTCTATGTTTCCGAACTGGACAGCGGAGAGCTTTCAAGACTTCATCCTTACATACTCGCACTCGGCCATGGAGTGCGCCGCCCCCCCCACTTCTAACATTTCATGTTTCTCCTTTGTGGATTACTGTGCCTGATGCGGACCACTAACTGCACATGCATGTTGCCGTGCTGTGCGCAGCGACCTCTTGAAGAAGCTGCCGAAGCACTGGCACACCGCTTTCATGTGCCTAACTGCTGTATGCCGTCATTACCTAAAGGCAGATGCGGCAGTATATGCCAAGCCTGGTGAGACAGAGGCGTCGTTGCTTGGGCGGATACTGGAGACGGACAACGCCATCGACAACCGTCGCCTCGATGGCGCAGCCAACCTGATACGCTTCGCGAAGATATGCGAGCATCTCTGCGGGGACTTCCGCTTGATGTGCAGCAACCTGCATGTGCTTGTGTGCAGGTTGGCAGCTCAGGAGAAGGCACGGGGCTGCACAGCCCGGGAAGTTGCGATGTTTCTGGAGAGGGGGGTCAGCCCCCCCCCCCCCCCCCCCCCCGCCCCCCCCTTGCTGCCCCTGTGCGCGATGTCATGTGGTCGCTGACATCAAAGAACTGCTTGCTGCGTGCAGGTCAGGTACTTCCGGAAGGTCATTGTTGGCAAGTGCAGCAAGGACCCAGAAAGGGCTTTCGCTGTGGAGGTCATGAAGCAGGTGTGCCACCCCCCCCCCCCCCCCCCCGCCCTCTGTCCCGCTGCCCCTATGCTGTCATTTGTCTCATTGCCCATGTTGCTATGCAGATGAGGCTAGAGGACTTTGAGCTCCTTTACAATGACATGGTCACCAGCATGCGCCGGGACCGGGGCAGTATGTCAACAACAGCGAAGAAGGCACACGCAGCTTTGGGTGCTGTTGGGGGGGCAGTCAGCAAGGCGCGGGTGCAGGAAGAGTTCTGCGAGGAGGGGGTTGATGTCCACGCACACACCGTTGCTCTCTTCAAGACGTATGTGGAGGAGTTTGGCCCAGACGGGCTGAAGGTGCAGGACATAAGGGAGGATACAACCAACATAAGGTAAGTGTTGTTGTTGGCATCCGTGTCTGCCAGGGTCCCTGTGTCTTATTCAAGATATATAATTATTACATTAGTATACAATATCTTACATCCATCATCTGTCCGATTATGTCACTCCCCCCCCCAGGATGACCTACTATGGCCGAATGGAGGCCTTGAAGCCCGACCATGAGTCCTACACGGTGTACTGCTCCCGTGCCTACAACCGTCTGCCGAAAGGCAACGCGTGGGTGCTCACCGCCCAGCGATGGGAGAACTGGGGTGCAGGGCTCGTGCCGGTGGACTTCTACATCCGTCAGACTACTGAACAACGGAAGGACCTGGCATTCATGCCAACCGGCTCTGCAGAGGCCGAGAACCAGGACATGTTCCAAGAGATCCTGCAGGTCGAGGTAAGTTATTTCGTTGTCGCTGAGCGCCACCGCAAAGACAACGCGCTGGCTGCGCCTCCCGTTGTCTTTGCAGTTGGAGATGCCCACCGTGGAAGCCGCGTGCCATCAGCGCCTATCAGCACTGGACTGTGGGAGGGCCCGATCAACACTGTCTTCCAGCAGGACTTCGTCTTCCCGCCCAGCATTGTGCATGGCAGACTTGTCACATACACATGGACAGAGGCCATCAACACTGCTGGCAGGGGGCGGCGGCAAAGGGCCGCTGCTGATGCTGCGCCCAGGCAGATGATCAGGTGATGGGCCACCTGTGTTATATATTATTGCAATAGCGTCCTACATGCTGATGTTGTTATTGCTTTGCTGCACTTTGCGCTGATGTTGATGTTGCTGCCCGGCACAGGTGGTGCTCCTACGTGAAGCACTCCCATGCCAAGGACATCGCCGCCCTTGATGAGGATGATGGCGGTGTTGATGCTGGGCAATAGTAGCATCTAGGCAGCAACAGTGGCGTTTGTGAATTGAGCATATATATTGTAAAGTACCGTACGAATTTCTCGTTTCGATAATTTCATCAAATTGATATGCGCACGCGGGCTCGCGTGTCGCGCGCCGACGCGGAGCCTCCGGGCTAAGTACAGGCGGATGCACGTACTCCCTGCACATCCCTGCACATCCCTGCACATCGCTGTGCACATCGCTGTGCACATCGCTGCACATCCCTGCACATCCGCTGGACATTCGTTGCACATCCATGTACGCGCATGAAGTACGGGGTCGCCTGACGGTCACCGCCGCTCACCGCTGAACCAAGCGCGGACAGCCGCGCACTCGCATCGCATATTGACCGCCTCGCATGAACAACAAATTGCCCTGCTCGCCCCCCACTGCCACCATGGCCTCCGCCAGCACCTTCCATACCGCTGCCGGCCCGGATGACGCCTCGTGGAAAGGCTTCATGCTGCAAAGCGGGTCGCCCGAGCCCCCGCCTGCCCCGCGCGGCCCGCCCCTGCGCTACTACCTCACGACCGTCAGCGCCGACCGCTCGTCGAATGTTTCTGACGGGGTCAAGCTGAACGGCCCCTTGACCACCGCCCGCCTTTGCGAGGCCAGCAGCACCGCCAACCAGGCTGCGCAAGGGGTGTACGTATTCACTTCCCTAGCGGAGGCGCAAGACGAGACAGATCTAGGCTTCGACGCGGCGTACGTGTGCAGCTGCGATTTGTCACAGCTAGAGGAAGCCGGGTTTCGCGTGGCCGGCGGTGGTCTTATCCAGCTCTACACTCGCCCGACCGCGGTGTCGCGTATGTCTTCAGCGTCGGTAACCGGACTCGGCAGCGCCGTCGCGCAGCAGGCGATCGCCGGCACGGAGAGGCAGCGGTCTGAACGCGCCGTCCCAGGTGCCCCCCCCCCCCCCCCCCCCCCCCCTGTATCCGGCGTGTTCTTGTTATTTCCAGTTCAATAAAATAAAGACGAACCTTAAAAACGAATCCGCCTGCTACTCCTTCCCGAGCAGCGGCGCTCAAGCACCACTTCGATACCGCTTTCGACGCGTTCTACCCCATCGACGGTGTCACCGGACTGCCCTACATGGACGCAGAAATCCCAGGGTATACAAAGGGCCACATTATCAAGCGCTTCAAAGAGCTCGCTGCGACTGCCACCGGCCTCGCCTACGACATCTTTCCCGGCGCGCCCACCGACTACGTCCTGCGCAAGCAGATTCAAAAGGCCGCCCGCAGCCGCAGGAGAAACTGGCCACTTTCCAAGAAGTGGCCGGAGAGGAAGACTCGGGTCATCCAGCTTTGGGCAGCAACGTTGTGGGGCAGGTACTACACGGAGTCCGTCACCAAAGGGACGACCGCCGTCCCCCCACCCTATTTGACCGTGGAGGAGGAGCAAGCTGCCCTGCTTAACTCGGTGACGCCGACGCATACAACAAGGGTTCCCGACCCTCCCACACCCCCAGTGCAAAGGTGCGCTTGCCGGCTGCCTTACCTGCTCATCGTGTATCTGCTGATGTTGTTGCTGCCTGAGTGTCGGCGACTTAGTGTTTTTTCTTACATCACTACCGCAGGTCCGGAATCGACCAGAACGGCGCACCGGTGCAAGACCTGTCTACCGGCTCCAGCTCCCCTCCCCCGTTCGCTCGATCAGCTCATGTTCCCCGTGCTACTCAAGCCCCAGCGCTTCAGGACGCTACTAACCGGAAGCATGTAGTTCATGGAACCCATGTGCGTGTCACTTCCAACTTTGCGGATACTGCGAGGATGCAGGCTGGACGCCAAAAGAAGCAAGCGCAACAGGCGCGCGCGGCGGCATCCAGGCCAGCCCCGTCATACAAGCCCCTTAGCCGTGGGGCGCAGATGGCAGCAGCTGTCATGAATAGCATACCCGCAGAAGTAGCTGCAGGCAGCAAGGGGCAGTCAGCTCCCGAGCCGGCAGCGGGCATAGCACCACAGGCCGGCGGCAGGAAGAGGCCGGCGGCAGCCGAGCCAGCCGGCCGCCCGGGCGGGGCCAGGCGGGGGCGGTAGTAGATAGACCCATTGTAATTAAATTTCTAGTATTTCCCTAATACTTTATGCAGTTGCCGACCCCTCCGCCATAAATCCGAAAATGTCCGATGCCTTGACGTTAAATTTGCCAGCTAGGAGTAGGCGCGCCCATGTCCGCTTAACCACACCCCGAAGCTCGACGCTCATTGGCCGCTGATCCAGCCTGGCACCTCACCTTTATTAAATCACAAAACAAACCGTGACTACCGTGTAATGCATTTTTGGAGCCTTTGTTGTGTATCGACCAGTACCCTACTGCCCCGCCTGCTCGTCATCATCACTCGTCATCACGCGGGTATCTTCCGCGCGTACTCGTGAGGAGGCGCGCGCCTAATAGCAGATATGAAGGGCGGCGATTCCCGTAAAGTACAGTGACTCGTGTACTCGTGTCGTACTTTGTGCACTCGTGACTACCGAGTACCCGCTACTCGCTATAGTACTTTGATGCAGGGCTCCGCTGCCGTACTCATCCTTACCGCCAAGTTTAAAGTACTGTGACGCCTAACGTTAGGCGTGATATATACAGGCGACTAATCGCGCGTGGTAGTCGTTAAACGCGGTTAGGCGGACCCAGTTTCGACGAGTGTCTCCGGCGTAATAAGCAATTAAACACCGCGCTCGGGACCTATCGGCACTACCCGGCAACGAAAAACGTCGACTGCTATGGACATTGCAGCACCCGTACTCCTGGATGTCACGGGTCGCTCGTCGTCGTTGCTCTACTGGCCTAACGCCGCCGTCTCCGTGGCGCGGTCGTCACAGCGCCAGTACCGGCCGACATCCACGCGTCCGCAATATCGTGCATGCCATCATCTACATATACCCGTTAACAGTCTTTTGGACATACGCGTCGCGAGTTGCGGTGCGAAATGCATGAAATGTGGTGCAATTACAAGTCATTGGCACGACATGTCATGTGAACTACAACATGACGTGCATATGCTAGCATTCGTGGTCGGTAGGAGCGAGCAGCGAGAAAGGGTTACGTTTGTTATAGCGCCCGACCGCATGGACTGCCCTACTACCTCATCGCGATATAACATCACGTACATGGACACGGTTGCCTGCTCGACCAGTGGCACGCCATCCTGCCCCCATCCGCTATCCAGGAACATCCGCGTGCACATGGGTCAAAGTAGACTGGAGCCTCGTGCTACGGGTTTGCGAACGATATACACACGAGTAGTAATCGTGAACACAATTAGTCGTGTTTGCGCAAGTACATCAGCATGAGAACGAGCGAGAAGGCAGCGGACACCCCATAGTCCAGTACTAATGCTTCTTGTCGTGCCATGTCACCATAGGTCCACCATATCCAAGTATATCCATAGTGCGCATCAGCATATATAGGATATGCGGACATTGGAGATACAAAAGCGTTTCATGTCACGGTTGTCAACTGTATAAGTATTGTCAACAATTTGTTACCACGTCGTGAAAACTGGGTACTATCATTAAATCGCGAGTAATACAATACACTACGATTAAAGAGCATCTGCTCGCATGCCCTTCATAAGTAGGCAAGTCCATTACAAACCGCTGATAGCCTCACGGGGGGCGGGGGGGGGGGGGGGGGGGTAACTGTCGTGTACGGATCGCTACACCTGCACGGCGTTGCGCGTGCATTTCCTGCCACCACCGATATCTATCCGACCTTCTTTCCAAGTGCAAATTGAAATTGAAAATGATATTGATATTGTGCCAAGTGCAAAGATCCACGGAAGTTTGCGCGGGGTCCGAGCGTAGCAGCAGCACGCCGATCCATGTGACAAGCTTGTCGCAATCTTTGGGAGTGAAATTCGCGGTATGCTGCAGGGTTGGCAGCTCCTCTCCGCGGATGTTGTCTCCCAACGTTGCCTTCACGGTTGCGCGTACCTTATTCATTGCATACCTTATTCCAAAATGCAAACCCGCCGCCCCGTTCCCTAGGAAGGTAATGCGGGCGGTCGTCATTTATTCCGGGAGGGGGGGGGGGGGGGTCATTGTGCGAGGCGCGGCGACACGATAAAACGTGTCAACGCATTGTCGATTCTCAGATTAGATCAGATTACCATGGATGAATTGAGTTTCGAGGGGAAGAGCCGGGCACTCACCCTTGGGCGCCGCAATGGTTGGGGTTCCGGCTGAGGCAATACAAGCCACACTCGCATCTCCGGTGAGAGTAAGGCTTATATATTCCCGGTACTGGAAACACTGGAACATTACCATGAGTTTGGGACGGCTAGGCTTGGGAGGGTTCATCGGGCAGCGGGAACGCAACCTTGGATAATGTCAGCCGAGCGTTGTCCACATTCTCCTGAATGCGATTCGGTGGGAGGGCTGTGTTAGATTCATGTCGACAAGACACGACTCCAACACGCCTTGTCGTGTATGCGATGAATTGTTGACACGCATTTGCGTGTTAGACACAGCAATTCGACGGTCCAATGTTGTTTCATGCCAGTCTGACGCACATATATGATGATGAACAGTGCCAGCATGCCATATATCCAAGTGGGGGCGCTTATTGGGAGTGAAAAGGGTCGGTCCTTCTCCTCACTGCGCGGCGTGCCTTGCGCCGCGTGCCATCCTTCACCGCGGTCCATCCTTCCGGAAATCATCCCCGCCGCCGACGCCACATGCTGGTGCCGCTACGGAAGATGGGTCGGCCACCCATGCCGCTGAAGTTCCGCACCTCCCTGGCGCCTCGACAAACATGTCGGGAATAAGATAGCTTATGCTGAACATAAGGAGGTAATATAAAGCCGCAAGTTCCCGGAGCGGGCGATGCCGATGTATACCGTCCTTGTAGTGGGTAGTGCTGGGTGCGCTTTCTTGCGTCGGACGTTTCGAATTTGAAACCGTATATTGTCGGCGGACGGTGTCTCGGCACGCCCACGGCTGCAAAAGTTGCAATAACGACATAATATCGTTCCACCGCTCGGCTGGGCGTGTAAGCCCTAGCGGTGCAGGTGGGACGCTAGATTATACGCGCCCCGCGAGGGGCGCAGGGAGTGGGCTAGTACGGGGCACATTAGCACGGTCGCTTTGCGCGGTTCAGTGTCCGTCTCGGAAAGAATATGGCTTTTCTGGACCTGGAAATCCCTTTAGATTTCGACATCCTTAAATTTTGATGACTGTGGCGCGCATCGGGCAGCGGCTACCTGATCACACCAGCGCTAGATAATAAGTATCCCGCCCGCAACCCAGGCACCCGCTTGTGCCGAGGGGACATGGGTGGACATGGGTAACCGAAATTATCCCGCCCGCAGCTGCGTGTGCCGGTATACCACCGGGCCGTCGTACACAACGGCCGTCGTACACAACCAACCCACCCACCCACACATACACACACCACTCACATTATACCAAGCAATCGAATCATCGGCTACTAGCACTATGCAATCCTTCATTAATGTGATCACACACATGTTTTCACTATATTGTCCAGCTGCCAATATCTTGCACTCCCCTACCCATAGCTACGACATGTCTGCTGACTGCATCGGAGACAACAACTTACCTAGGTACATGCACTGGAATAACCTGTAACGCACCCGTCACGGTAGTTGGCTTAGCACTGTTGAACAACTCTGACGGACAAAGGGCGGAGAAGCCGGGAAATCGGTGGGGGGGAGGGGGGAATGGCTAAATCTAGCAGGTAACTTAAGGCGGAGAGCCTTAAAACAAAAGCACCCCATATCCCCCGGACGCATAAGATTCATATATAACACATGTGACGATTGCACGACGACGAAATATATGTAATGCACTACTGGGGAAATACAAGTATTATCCGTATTTCCGAGTCAACTGCGGTACCGTACTGGCGTACTCGTATAATATATTGCGCGGCGAATTTCAAATACCATCGGCTATTACTGTATTGCGACCGGGGTAGGCGCATGGAAGGCGCGCGCCTGTCGCGTCAGATGATACCGCTCTGTGGTCGCCAATCTGCTGCTCTGCTCCGCCCTGCTCGGCCATACCCGTACCTGCCAGGCTTGCTCGCCCGCTGGCCTATAACATCCGTTCCCACCGCGCCGCCCGCCAAACCCCACCGCATCCAGCAAACGCTGCCAGGCCCTTCTGCGTTGGGAACCCGCGAGCCCCTGATCAAACACGACCCGCAACTCGAAAAGGTCACGTTCTGCCCCCCCCCCCCCCCCCCCCCCCCACACACATGCGGCCCCCTCTCCTAGTTATTCTACGCGGGGTACGCCGAGAGGAAATTACAAGAAAACGGCAACGTTCCGTGTCGTGAAATAATGCTCCACCTTCTCTACCGCCCGTGCCACGCGGTAGGGAAGCAGCTGTACTTGGGCTACACCCGCGACAGGTTCGCAACTGCTGCTAGTGACTCCAGTTCAGTCACTCAACGCGCCGCGGCCGCTCTGCACCCCCCCCCCCCCCCCCCCCGGAGCCGCCCGTGTGAGCTTCTGCACCGCGCTGCTACGTTCCCCATCCTGACTGCGCTCTGTCCGCTTCTCGTCCCTGCATATCTGCCAGCAGGGCGAGGCAGGCAGACTCAGCACAGACCGCGGAGAGGCTGGGAATCGACTTGGCCGGCGGCACTCACTGCACCCGGGCGCGACATGTCCCTGTCTAGCGTGGCGCCAGGGCTGCTGGCCACCCGGCGGCGCCGGCTCCTCGTGCTGGGCGCTCTGGGCCTAGCGGCGGCCGGGGTCGCGGCGCACCGCAGCGGCGCGCTGGCGGCCGTCCGCGCACGATGGGCAGGGTGGACGCGCCTGGCGGCGTCGCTGAGCGCGGCGGCCGCAGATGGCAGCGCGGCCGCGGCGCTGCTGGCGGCCGACCTGCGCGCCTTCCTGGCTTCTGAGGCGGACGAGCTGCCGGGCAGCCTGGCGCAGCTGGCCAAGCTGCTGAGCTCGCGGCAGGCGGGCGCCACGTACACCACGCTCGCCGCCTCCTTGATGGCCGCTGCCAGCCAGGGGCAGGTCGGCGGCGGTTGCAAGGGCGATGCCGATGGCGGGGGCAAGACAGACAGCGCAGGGCTGCGCCCCGGCGTGGCGGACCGCTTCCTGGAGCTGCTCTTCAGCGCGCGGGGCGAGGGGCTGCTGTCGGTGGCCGTCGGCATGGCCGCTCGCAGCAGCGTGGAGGCGGTGACGACGGCGCTCGCCGAACAGCGCTCGGCGGTATCGGCAGCGGGCGGCGGCGGCGCGGATCGAAGTGGCAGTGGCGACCAGCTGAACGGCGGCGTGGCGGCTCTGCTCGCAGTGGTGAGCGACCCGGAGGGGCAGCGCGCGCTGAGCGCGTTCATCGCCACCTTTGTGGCCACCGGCGTGTCCACTTACTTTGACGCCACTCGTGGGCACAACTACTATGAGGATCTGGTGGCCAGCGTGGCGACGCCGTCCAACCGCGCGGCGGTGGAGCACATCTCGGCGCACGTCTGCCGCGAGGCCATCGGCGCCTACCTCACCTTCTCCACCGGCGGCCGCCCCGTGCTGGAGCGCGGCGAGGTGGAGGCAGGCGGGGAGGATGTGGAGGAGGGCGCTGGGCCGGGTGATGGATGCAGCGAGGCGGAGGTAATCAGCAAGGTGCTGTCCTATGATGGGGAGGTGGGGGTGGCCAGCGCGACGCGGACAGCTGCCAAGGCGCCGCGCCCCAGCCGGCTCGCGGTCCCCGGCAGCGCGCCCCCCGCGACTGTCCCGGCCCCGCGCCGTCGCCCGCCGGCAGGCGCCCCGGGCGATGGCGTCATCGGGCAGCTATTCCAGGCAGCGTCCACCGCCGAGGGGCGCCGCCTGGTGGTGGAGCTGGCCAGCAGCGTGACGGCGGAGGCGGTGCGCACCGGCGTGGGCGCGGTGGGCGAGGCGATCGGCTTTAGCTGGCGGAGCCGCCGCGCAAACGGCGTCCCGGGCAAGTCGGGCCGGGAGACGGAGGAGGGAGCGGAGGGGCGCACGCTCGTGAGCTGTGTGCCGGCGCAAGCGGCGCTCTGCGCGGTGCTGTGCCTCGGGGCCGCGCTGCTCTTGGCGGCCGCGCTGGCGTACTTCCGTGCAGCGCCCGCCGACCTCGGCATGGCGCAGTGGCAGCCGCCGCCCACGGGGATGGCGCCGTAGGAATGCTCTCAAAGATGTTGCCAAGCCCCGCTGTCCCACGCGCGACCGGCTTCACGAGGCACCCATGGCGCTGTAGATGCCAAAAGTGGTCTTCTTGACACGGCCCTCGCAGACTCTACTGTGCCCACGTCTTCATTCCCCCCGTACTTGCAGCCTGAGGAGCATCCGTCTCCTTAACTAGACACCCCCGAGCTCCATTGAACCGCCGAAGCAGTGGTCCAGCAGCATGGACCTGGCGGATGTACTATACTGTAGTCATGCTTTCTTGGTGTAGCATCTCGCCCACTGGCGACGCGCAGCCACTGCTCCCTGCGCTGGTGCGCTCTCCCTTTCTCATCACCGTTTGTACAAATCGGATGTTTCAATCTGCGGCCTGCTACTGCCTAGCCCCGCTGCGGCTACCTCCAGGCGGCGTGTGCGCCGCCCTGCGCGCAGCGTCTCCTTGTCCCTCTTTTCCCCGTGCCTCTGTGAACATTGACGCTGGCGTGGCTTTGCCGTTACTCAGACAACTGCACACCATAGCAAGCCACATGTTCACCCCGGTGCCCTTCTTCCTTACCCAGCGAGTGCTCACCGCCACAAACACCTGCTTCGGTGTCTAGTTCCCCTCGCAAGCCGGCTGACAAGGAGGCTAGCCGTGGACTCAAAGGTTGAGCAGAGCTGAACCGGGATGAAAACACGCGCACCTCGATACCACTCCCGCGGGACGCTTGCCATTGAGTACGAGTGCCAGATTCAAAGGGAGACGCCGTGTTGTGAGTCGGCCAATGGTGGGGCGGACTGCTACTGGAGCTGCTTATCCGGACAGCATGGCGGTGCTGAACGCAAGTGGGTTGCACCTGCTGCGTAGCAAGTTTCGGTGCCGGTGACCTGAATATCTGCCCCTGTATTTCGGGATTCCTTTCAATTCTATACGACTGAGAACAGTTCATCATAGAAGCGCAACTGGCTGGTCATCTCAGAGGCAGGCGAAGGTGTCGCAGTGGTAGGCCTCGGGCTGCCTAGGTTCCCTGGCATACTTTCAGCGTGGGGTGGAGCCCCCCCGGCCCCTGCACCAATACTGCTGCCCAGCTGTTCCGGCGTGAGATAAGGCGGCAGGCACGTTTGGTCCTGATAGTTTGGTTTGTAGCCGGCAACTTCGAATCCTTAGGGGTGGGGGGTACTGGCAGTGGCCCGGGCAGAGTCCCGCAGCAAAAAGCGAGCATTCATACAGCAGAGCTTTCTCCCGCGTAGTTCGTTATTTTGGTTGCAGCAGCTTGCAACCAGATGTTGGGAGAAACCAGATTCTCCTCACAGTTCAGGCATATGTTGCGACCCGGGTTGTTTTCCAGTGACACCCCTGAGTACCTTCGTGGAGAAGGAAAGTTCTGCCCCGCTCTGGGGTTGTGCTCCCAAAGGAATGGGGAGCGGGGAAGAAGAAACCAGACAGACAGAACTGTCATGTTTCTGTCAACTTTATTATGCCAGGTCACCCTAACAAGTGGCCAGAGCCACTGGCCAGCTGCTAGACCGGGGCAAACTCAGCTGCAAGGCCTGGACGAAACTGCATGGCGGGCTTCGCTGCAACCGCAAGTTCCCATGCCAACACGCGACGCAGTGGCGGAACAGCGCTGCTACGAAACAGTCTAGGGGCGCAACTGTTTTTTTTCAATAATGATATCTATCTAGAGGTTGTGACCTTCAACAGGAGCGCCGCGCGGCAAGGCGTCTCATACGATGCGGCAGGGTGCCCGCCACCCCACGCCCCTGCCCACGATAGCAGTTTCACGACGCGCGGCGATCAAAAGCGCTCGTTGTCCTCCTCGTCCTCCTCGAACTGGTCCACGTCCTCCTCGCCCGCGTCGTCCTCCTCGGCCATCTCTTCGTTCTGGTCAAAGTCGCCGCCGTCCACGTCGCCGTCCTCCATCCCCTCCTCGTAGCCGCCCTCCTCACCCTCGCCCTCTTCAAGGTCACCTTCCCCCTCCTCCTGCTGCTGCATCTGGAACTTCTTGAGCTCCACGCCGCCGCGGGGGACCACCAGCAGGCCGCGACCGGCAGCGGCGATCTCGCCCGTCGTAGTCGCGGGAAGAGCGCGCGACGCGCCCACGCCCGCCGCGCCCAGGCACAGCGCGGCCACCACCAGCAGGCAGCCCAGTTGCGTCGCGCGAGAAGCCATAGGTGCACAGACTTGAGAAAATAAAGGTGGGGAGTTAAAGCTTCCGGGGCCGCGTGCGAGGGTCAGGCCGGAGGCACTGCTGATTGACGGGTGGACGGGGTGGGCGGGGAAATTTGACGCGCGGCCGTATAACGGCGGGGGCGGGAGTGCGTCGTGACCGCGCCCCTCCGGACCGCGCCGCGCGACGTAGTGTGGTCGTTTAAATACACTGTCATCGTCTGATGCTGCTGGTATATATATTACTAATACTGTATTGACGTACCCGTACAGTTAGTCAGGTCCCGACCGTGCTGCTGGGTCGCGATGCGGTCGCGATTCGTACAGGTCGTTATCATGTCGTCATCATCGCGTAATCTCTGGAACCATTTACGTAATGAACAACTTATATTGATCTAAACTAGTTTATGGGGTTTCCATCCTTGACCTAACCGCTTTTCAGCTACAAGTGCTGCGCAGTGGTACGGGAGCTAGTAACTGTTGTTGCGCCCTTGTTGGGTGCAGCACGAGTAGACATAAAAGCAGCCAGAACAGCTGAGCCTGCCATCTTCCAGTTTTCGCTGCGTTCCACGCAGCGATGTAAAAACTGTCTCGTAACCCGTTGCGAGCAAGGTCACCCCAGGTTGTTCAAGACCACACCCGGCTCGCCATCCGAGTGTGATATTCTCGTCCGTACGTCCGTGCGTTACTATGTCAGATGGAGAAGAACCCGTCGTTGAGCCGACGCTCACGTCGTTGCAAGCAGATGTGCGTGCATTGGCTACAGCTGTGGCACAATTGACGGCTCGTGATCGCGCTGTTGATGGAGAAGGGGCACATGGCTCCGGCTCCGGGCAGCGCTTTGCGGGACAGCCGACAGGCAGCGGGGGAGCCGCAGAGCGCCCCGACTTGCTAGAGCTAGCCCAGAGCGGCCGTGTCGGAGCAAAATCCGTGAGTGCCGAGGATGATTACCTCGCGGTGCCAGAGCTACTGCAGAGAGCAGAGTCTGGTTACGAGGCCGTTCGACCGGTCAGCCGAGTGCCTGGACTTTTCCCGTTGAGCACCGACCTAACGAACGAGTACCTCAAGCAGGATGACCGGCGTCTGCCGGCCCAGGAGGAGTACTTGTGGATGTCGTGTTTCGGGGCTCACATGGCCGCCCTTTTCGTGGCGCTCGACGAGCTGCTACCTTACGTCCCCACCACTAACCAGGACTTCACCCCCTACCTCGCGAGAGCTCGGAATCACGCCGAGGCCATCGACAAGGCGTTTCGTTTTCGTCTAGCCTTCATGCGGAGGCTGAATGAGATCAAGCGTGTGCACGGTGACCAAGGCGTTCTGGATGTGCTGCGAGCTCAGCATTTTCAGCCCGCTGCGGAGCATCTGGGTTCTGCGATTTTTGGGGACCTGATGAGAGACTACGAGCGTCGTGTCTTCGAGGCGACCGTTGCCAGCAGTGCCAAGGCGACCGCTACTTCTCGAGTAGCGGCTGCAGCTGCAGGTCGCGGGCGTGGGCGAGGACGTGGTGGTGGACGTGGACGCGGCCGCGAAGGTGAGCACGAATGATGGCGTGGGGCGCCGCTCGTCGGAGCTGCAGGAGCCTTGCGAGGCCACCTTTCGGTGACCGCCGCAAAACGCACCCTTGCAGCTCAACGGCGGGATGAGCGCCCTGTGTCAGGACCTGACCCCCCCACCATACAGACTTCATTTAGACCTTCCTCGGTGCGGCGCTTCTTACAGCTACAGCCGAGTGCGGCTCAACCATCCGTACACCTGCACATGGCGGCTCAACCATCCGCCTTTCTTACAACCCCATCTCTGCGTTCGTCGATTGTTACACTACGTGTTACAACCGGTTCGCAACGACCAAGTTTCGCGCGTGTACGTTACGCACGGGACAGGCGCTACGAGCGCGACGGGCGCGCGGGGCGGCCCTCTTACCTGAACCTAGCCCCGCAAACCCGTACTGAAGCTACTGCAAACCCGTCCAGCAACTACCGGCCAACCGCCGGGAACCTAACCGCTGCTGCCGAGTACTTTGCGAACAGTAGCCGTGCCAGTGGAACTCTGTCAGTAAAACGACGCACTTACGTAATCGACGAGCCCGCAGCTATCGCTCCATGGGCTGCGTCACTGCGATCTCGGCTGCAGGACGCGTTCGGCTCAGACGAGCTAGGCCAGCGGACGCTGGACCTGCTCTCCAGCTCCCTCAGCGCGCAAACCCTCAAGAGCTACGCCGGCAGACTGTCTCAGTTCGCTGAGTTCTGCCACGACTCCGAGAACATCAGCCCGCTGGAGGCGACTACTGCTACTGTTGTTCGGTACGTTGCCTGGATCGGGGAGCGAGGTCACATCGCAGCTAAGTCGCTGCAGCCCTACCTGTCTGCCATCAACACCTTCTTCGAGCTGCACAACCTCGTCCCGATCGCCAAGGACAGCCTACACCTCACTTCGGCAAGGCGTGGGTTAATGTTGCGGCAGCGCCGGCTGGACGCTGCCCCCTTGCGTGTCCCTCTGCCTGCGGATGTAGCTTACCGCTTCGTCTCAAAGGCCGAGCTAATTGTGTCTGCTCCTTATCCAGAGTCCCACCTCGACTACCGAGCCCTCTTGGCTTCGGTTGTCAACTTCCTGTTCTTTGCCAGGGGCCTTACTGGCGTCTCCTGTCGAGCGCAAGATGTACATGTCGACACCTACAACATCACCTTGCAGGTCTACCGCGAGAAGGGTCGCGCTGGCCGTCGGGGACCCGACGACCTGCGCGTACTGCTCCTTCCGGTGTCCGAGCACCCTCGAGTGGCACGACTCTTACGCTACTTCATCGACAACGTCCAGTCTGTCCCCCTGGTTACTGTTGGCTTGGCTGCCTCCAACTTCTGGGCTGTAAATGTGGCTGAGCAGTCAAAACCTTGGACTGCGGCTACGATGTCAGACTGGTTGTCTACAGCGGTCAACCTAGTCAACGCAGCCCCTCCTGCTGGCACTTCCTGGACTTCACACAGTCTGCGCAAGGGCGCAGCCTCTGCTGCAAACGCCATCGGAGCGCCACTGTCCCACATCCGCTACCAAGGCGGTTGGGCCACTAACTCCGATGTCGTTTTGGACTACATCGACCCCAACGTTCTTCCTTCTCCTGGCGCGTGGTTCTTCTTTGGACACATCGCCCCCCTCCGCCACTTCCAAGTCCAACAGGACTCCGCAGCGGTGGCCTTCCCAGTGCCTCCTTCATGACTTGGCGCTACCCCTTCTCCGTCAATCTACCGCTCTCTACGTTCGCTCAGGACTGGCAAAACCAGACTCAACTTTGAAATGATCTAAACTAGTTTATGGGGTTTCCATCCTTGACCTAACCGCTTTTCAGCTACAAGTGCTGCGCAGTGGTACGGGAGCTAGTAACTGTTGTTGCGCCCTTGTTGGGTGCAGCACGAGTAGACATAAAAGCAGCCAGAACAGCTGAGCCTGCCATCTTCCAGTTTTCGCTGCGTTCCACGCAGCGCCCCCCCTGACTCCGTTTTCCCTCCACGCTTTTCGCTAAACCTTCCTGCCAATTTCGGCTCTTGACCGTGTAAAAAAGCCTGCGCGACCTTTTTGGCAAAACCAGACTCAACTTTGAAATAACGTGATGCGTGCGTTCGCATGTAGGGCTATAATATATAGCATATTATAATCAGCATATATACCTGTATTTCAGACAGCGCGATGCGAGCAGTAAGTACCGTACGTTGAATGTTTTAAACAGGTCTATCAAAAATAAGGTTTCCTCCTTCACCTCACCGCTTTTATTCCGGCTACCGTGCTGCTCAGTGGTACGGGTTACTAGGCACCTGTCCTTACGCCCTTTTTGGGTGCAGCACGAGCGAGTAGACATAAGAGCAGCCATAACAGCTGAGTATCCAACCTTCCAGTTTCGCTGCGGTACACGCAGCGAATATCCGTCTCGCAACATGTTGCAAGGTCACTTAAGGTTGTTCAAGACCACACCCGGCTCACCACCCGTATGTGAAATGCTCATGCGAACGTCCGTGCGTCATCATGTTAGATGGAGAAGAACCCGCCGTCGTTGAGGCGACGCTCGGATGAGACGACACCCGACGCAGACGTGAGGCCCAGTCTACATTCAGTGCTGCGCGAGCTTGCAACAACATCAGCTCAAGGGACGGCTTGTGACCGTGTTTTTCATGGTGGAGATGGAGTACGTGGCTATAGTGCCGGGCAGCGCATCACGGAACATCGTCCGACATGCAGCGGGGTAGCCGTAGAGCGCCCCGACTTGCTAAAGCTAGCCCAGAGCAGCCGTGCCGGAGCAAAATCCGTAAGTGACGAGGACGACTACCTCGCGGTGCTAGAGCTAATGCAATAATGAGCAGATTTTGTTTACGAGGCCATTAGCCGGTCTGGTTAGACCAGCCAGCCGGGTGCATGGGCTCTTCCCCCTGAGCACCGACATGACGAACGAGTACCTGAAGCAGGATGACCGGCGCCTGCCGGCCCATGAGGAGTATCTTTGGATGTCGTGTTTCGGAGCCCACATGGCCGCACTCTTCGTAACTCTCGACGAGCTGCTACCCTATACGTACGTACATATTGATGCAGAAGGAGAAAAGGGCGCTAAAATGAGGGGGCAGCTAAAACGACAAATCAACTTGTCATGACCTAAAGTGCTTCTCGTTGTGTTTAGTACTAGGACAACTTCGCGCTAAGCTTGTGTAGTGCGCTGACGATCATCAGCATCACAGTCGCAATCCTTAAGTATCCGTTACATATGTATATCATATACCCGTTAAATAGCGACCCCGCATGCGACCGCCAGAATTGTTCGCCCTACTCCAAACCTGCTCGTCCTGAAGACCTGGCGGTTATCAATTCGCTATTATCTAGTCCAATCAGGTCTATAGAATAAATCTCGGTATCGATTGTTTTTATAGACCTGATTTAGAATTAGTGAATGGTTATCACCTGCTTGATGCGACGATATATCCGTTCCCTTGCCCGCTCCGTTGGCATTATTCTCAATGAATGAAGTGGACTCCGGAACTCGCCGTCATGCGCGCGTGGCGCGGGAAGTGAGGTTACGCTGCTGGCCGGCGGCTGATGACGTGATGGGCGCCACGATTACAATCGCTATGCTGGCACAACATCACCACCGCGACGCAACGCCTCCACCCTGCCCGGCCAAGGTCGTCGAATACCGGCGCGATACTTAATCGCTCCCACTCGGTATGATGACCGTTCGGGGGCGCTGCGTGGTCGGCGCGGCGGCCGGCCATCGCGGCGGAGGGCGCGGTCGACGATTTCTCGACAGCGCCCCCCGCCGCCATCGACACGCAGCGCAGCACGCCGCGCCCGCGCGGCACGTTTGCACTCAGCGAGGCACCCCCAAGGCGCTGACTACACGGTGGAACTCGGGAAGCCGCGCGGACTCGCGGCTGGCGGCCGTCGCGGGCGTAGGGGGCTCGTCGGAGGGGGAGGACGGCGCGCACGGTGGCGGCGCGCACAGCAGCGGGCGCGCGGACAGCCACGCCGCGCCCGTGACGTACGGCGAGGACTACGGCACCATTCTCAACATCGCGGTGCCCGCGTTCTTCTCCCTCATGCTCGACCCGCTGATGGCAGCGGTGGACGCAGGTGTCGCTCCCCATTGCCGTGCCCTAGGCGTTATATGTCTTCCTACCCCCTGCCATGCTTTGCCATTGCGAGACAGCACCCCGCCCCACTTTGCCGGCCTGACTGGGCGCTCAATCCTCGTGGCATTGTGGCGGTCGTGCCACCCCCCCCTCGCGCAGCCATCGTGGGCCGGCTGGGCCCTATCGCAATGGCCGCCACAGGTATCAGCAACATGGTCTTCAGCTATAGCTCGATGCTGTTCAACTTCATGGCTGTCATCACCGTCCCCAACGTCGCATCGGCGCTGGCGCGCGGGGACCGCAGCGCGGCGTCGCAGTTTGTGTCCGGCACGCTGTGGCTCGCGTGGCTGGTGGGGTCGTGCGTGAGCTTGGGTATGTGGTTTGGCGCGGAGCACATCATCCTGTCTGCGGGCACGGAGCCAGGGCTGCAAGCAGAGGTCCGCACCGCCCCACCCTGGCAGGGGCAGCCCCGCCATGGCAGCAGTGCGTCCCGCGCACTCTCATGTATATTTCCATCCCTCTCTCCCTTGCAGCTGCCCCTCCTTCACTCCTGTACCACTTACGCACCCCCTCCGCAGGCGATAGCATGCCTCCGAGCGCGATCGTTCAGCGTGCCAGCGGTCCTGAGCTGCATGGCGTGCAATGGGGTGTTTCGGGCATATAAGGTGACGCACCTCAATGGCATGAGGCCCATTCCCCCTTGGGTTGCTGCTCATGTGTGCCCTGCAGCCCCCATCGCATGGTAGCATCTCATTGTTCTGGTCATGCGCAGGACACGCGCACGCCGCTGCTGCTCACAGGGGTGGCCAACCTGCTCAACCTGGCGATGGACCTCGTGTTTGTGTTCTACCTGGGGTGGGGGGCACCGGGGGCTGCGCTGGCCACCGCCATCTCGGTCTGGGTCGCGTTCCTTGCGCTGCTGTCGACACTGCTGTACAAGGTGCGCACCGCTCAGTGCCCCCCCCCCCCCCCCCCCTCCTCCCCCCCAGCTGCGTGTGCTGTACATGCTGGCACGGGTACACAAGCATGTCATTGGCATGTCGTTGGTATGTACGTGTCTATGTACATGCTTTCTCAATGTGTCCACTCCACCCCCCCCCCCTCCCCCCCCCCCGCCCCCCGCCTTTCTTCCTCTCTCACACCGGCGTATATATAAAAAGGCAATGCATGTGTTCAAATTGTATTCTGCATGCATGTATAGACTATGTGCGAGTACGCTAAGCCCTAGCCATCCCCACCCTTTGGTACGCCAGGGCCTCATCCAACCACCCGACCTAGCAAAGCACCCCAGTGCGGTGCTGCTGCTGGACATCCTGCGGCAAGGGTTTGCCGTGTCGGTGCGCAGCATCGGGCTGTTTGTCTTCCTCAGCAGCGCGGGCTTGGCGGTCAACAAACTCGGGGCGGTGCCGCTGGCGGTGCACGAGATCGTGCGGCAGGTGGGTGGCTCGGAGGGCATTTCCAAGCTCGACGTGGCATTTGTATCGGTGTGCAAGTGCAGAAATGTCCTCAAGTCCTTCTTGATGGCAGAAGGGGATGCAGCAGTCACTAAATTCATGCTGCTGACCCCCCCCCCCCCCCCCCCCCCCCCAAACCTCCCCACGCCTCCTTCTCGTTCCCCGGTGGTGCGCAGTTGTGGTTTGCGTCCGTCATGATGTTCGAATCCTTCAACGTGGCCACCCAGACGCTGGTGGCGGGCGTCATCGGGGCGGGCGACCGGCGCAAGGCGAGGCGCATCCTGCGGCGCACCAGCCTGGCAGTCATTGCTGCCGGGTGCCTCACAAGGTGCTCCCCTTCCCCATCCCTCCTCCACTCAACCCCAATTTGCTGCATTCCTATTTAGGCTTCTGGCACCACCAGGGTGATACGTTTGAACCACCCCCAGTCACAGCAACACTTGCCCTGCGCAAACATATTGTGTACGAGGTCATGTCCTAGTATGAGGACTCGTTCATAAGGGCTGCTTATACGCTCATAAAGTTCATAGACAATAGCTCGTGCACCTGCAAACCTCAGTCGCGCTCCTCTTTCCTCTTATACCCATCACCCGACAGGCACCATCACCCACCGTTCAATGCACTGGCAGATAAGCACTCGCATGATCGCTGACCCCCCGCCTCGGCTGTGCAGTGCGTTTGTGTTTACGCTGCGATACAAAATTGCAGCGGTATTCACCACTTCGCCGGAAGTCATCGCACTGGTGGCGCAGATGCTGGTGCTGTGCTCCGTCTTCTTCCCCATCGACGGCCTCGTGCTCATTCTGGAGGGCGCGCTCACAGGCGCAATGCAGGCACGAACCCGGTGCCAGCTTCCATGTTGCCCCTGCAACACCAAATCAGTAAGGGTGAGGATGGTGGACAAACTTTGCGGTTAAGAGTACATACTATACATATGTGTAGTAAGAACACTTAACGAATGAAAATCTGCCCTGCCTGCAAGAGGTGAAATGTTGACGAAATCATCGCGGAACTATAGCGAAGGCTCTTAGAGGTTGCATGCAAGCTCAATTTGAGGCTTCAAATAAACGGGAATTTGCAGGTGCATCACCACCTGTACATATACATAATATTAAAATCGATATTGCAGCTGCGCTCTTACTGTATATACATATCTATACCTATACGTAGACATAGACATAGACATCAACATATATCGCGGGTGGGGAAGAGAGAGGGGGAGGGGGAGAGGAAGTGCTGGCCTTCTTGAGATGGAGTTGGCAGTTCAAGATTAATATGCAATAAACATCATAGATACAGTGTGGCAGAATGCAATTTCAGCATACATTAACATCTGCTGCGGTAATGGGACCGGGCGATATGCAAAAACGCCATCATTGATGGAAAAAGGGTGCCTTTGGGCTATTGCTCTTATGCATAGTAGTTCCGTGGTTCCTTTGTCTTATTTTGAGCTCTGAGCCTTGTAGCCAGCACCTGTGGCTACATGGCTCCTGACTAGTAATGGTGCAATGACCTCGCGTATAAATTTGTTCTGACCTTTATTCACATTCCGGAATGATTACAATCCCTGTACAAATGAGTACTTTTGTACCAATGCTCGAACAAGAAGTCTACCCCTTTTCCTTCTCGAGGGTTATACATGTTTCCAAGAAATTGTCCACTCAGTGCTTGCGCGACACCCCCCTCCTTTCCAACAGGTTGGCTTTGTGGCGCGCAGCGTAGCGGTGTCGAGCATCCTGGGTGTATTGCTGCTCAACCTGGTCCCGCTCTGCACAGCCTCCGTGCTCGGCGTCTGGGTCGCGATGAAGGCGATGATGGTCCTCCGCCTGGGCTCTGCCAGCGCGCGCCTTCTATCACGCCAGTCTCCGCTCTACGTGCAGCCCGCCCACAGTTGAGCACATTGCCAGCTAGTGGGGCCCTGTAGCCCTACACACGGCAGGATGACGGCTGATGCTATTTCCGGCGGTTCATGGGCTGTGGGACTGCTCCCTGCGCATGTAGATTGCATGCCGGGGGCGGATTTTTTATAATAGGACTTCTTTCAGTGGTCATGGAGTTTGGAGTAGGACTCATTGAAGCCACCCGCCCCGCTGTTAAACCTCGGCTATCCCGGTGACATGTCATCGGGATAATGATCACAGGCCCTCCATGTGCCACATCTACCTCGTGCAAGCTTGCGATGCGCCCACAATGGTGAAGGTACAGGCAAAGAAGTGTAAGCAATAAAGTACACTCGATACCAGCCTGTGCTGGAATGGCAGGGCTTTGCATAGCTCTTGTTCCTTCGTTTTGCTCGCTGTGTCTCTGTCACTCTGTCACTCTTTGTCACCTTCATGCTGAAGTATGTCAAGGCGCGGTCTAACACGAGCATTCGCTGGCTTACCGGCGCAACATGTCTACTACAGGTATCGCAAGTCGCCATTGCAGACCAGGTGGCTGATGCCAGGTCGTCGTCTTAGAAGAGCGGTCTTTAAGCCTGAGATTAAAATGTGTAGACACCCATACAATCTTTAACGACTAGAATCCCATAGTGCCACTGGTGATCCGCACCGACGCAACTTTGACGTTTCTCGTTCGTTAGTCGTGGTTGGTCGGTATTTGCCGCGCATCGCTCGTTTCAGGCTGGTCGTGCCTCGCCGTGTCGTCATGACATGCGACGGAGGTCACTCTACGCGTCGTCTCGCGTATGCATCCACTCTCTGGCGGGCAGTGTCATGTGTCGTATAGAAAAATGTCGGTGATATCACATAACGGCAAATATTGTTTTATCAGCATAGGGTTACTAAACTGAGACTGAATGCATACTGTTGAAATAGTGCGTCGTGCGTCTGGAGCAGTGACGTCTGGTGCAAATGTTACCACGACAGTGTCTGAAATCTTCGTGCCATAGCGCTTGGAAACCTGCTATTATTACATCATTGGAAATACCCGCATCGTCGAGAGGTCAAACTCGACTTCACCACATCCAACTGTATTTCTGCCCCCGACCCCTTCCAGTCGGTGGGATTATAGCAGCTGTCGAAACGCCCGGCTGGTGTTGACGGCAGCTTGGGCAAAAAGCAATTCTGTCTCCCTATCCAGCACAGCCATCCTCAAACGAGCATCTTCGTTTTTTCTCTTGGCTTCTGCTGCCTCCACTTCGTCCAGGATGACGGGCGCAAGCACGACCGCGGCAGCCACGGCCGCCACTCCGAGAGCCACCGACCCAACGGTCTCAAGAACGCGAAGCATCCCCCTTCGGGCTTGACGTCTGCGGGCTTCCTCTCGCCGTCTCTGTGCCCACTCTTGAAACCCCATACAACTCGGGTGGTTGTCGGCAAAGCTGCTCGACGAGCCTTGGGTGCCCCTCCCTTGAAACTGACGATCCTTCTATTCGGCGCGGTGCAGCTGGTTGAGTTGGAGTCCGGATGTGACCCCGAGGCCAAAAGCGAGGGGTCGATTTTATCCTACCAGGTTGATGCGCGGTCGCGCGCTGGTCTTGAGACATCGTCGCAATATGGACGGGTGTCCTGTATCGAACAACATGACTAAATGGCGACTAGTAGGGGTTAATCTTAGACACGACATCACTCATGATTCAAGAAATCTGAATGTTAAGATATATGTACAACATTAATATTGACGACAGGACAGCAGGCGAATAGGACTACGAGCACTTCATATCAAAAAAGTTTATACCAGGTACCTGTACCTGTACCTGGGCTGGTAGTCGCTATACAGTACATTCTACAACACCGAGGGACTCGCGATGTGCTGTACAGAAACATCGTCCCGATTTCTGAGCGAACAAATCACGAATGTCAACAATTGGGGTTATAAGTAACCAGCATCGCCGACCATCGATGTTGTCGAGCAGGCGGAAATATAATGGAACAAAAAAGCAGAGTCTGCCTGTTCCCGACGAGCGCTGGCCAAAGTGGCCGTTTCACTTGGGCTAAGTACTGGTAGGATGACTTCGCGACATGACAGCAATACATATCATACATGCTATCATGCTATCTAGTACGACCGTAGCAATACGAATAAGAATTCCTGAATAACAGGCAATATCGTCCGGCGTGTCCTAGGTTTACCCAGTTGATGCATTAGCCCCTCGGGGTTCGAATGAGGCAATGGTCTACATGCTATGCCAGACCTACGACTTCATTAATTTGGCGCAGAGGGGCCAAGTGGTGGGACGGCTTCAACCGATGGATCGGGCCGATCTTTATCAACAATATCTAACAGCAATATCGACATCGTCGTTATCATTATGCTAGGGTTGTGTCATTGTGTGTGTGTGCAAATGGCATGCTCAACTGTTGCGACTGCTTATATGTCTACTCGTGCGGCCCACAAACAGGCATACAACATGGGCTCGTTCAATTTCGAATTTAGAGCCTACACACAGCGCCCCCATGACTCCGTTTTCCCTTCACGTTTTCACTATAGGGTAGGTCTCGACCTTTTTTTGCTCTCGACCGTGTAAAACAGCCTACCCGACTTTTGTTTGGCAAAACCAGACTCAACTCGAATTTACTTTACTAATTGGACCGACATACTATGTTGTTATTTTCGGTGCCGGAAACGCTACTCCCAGAAAATTGGGGGGGGGGGGGGGGGGGGGGGGGTGTATATATACAGTCCCCCTAGTGCCTTCTCCGGATATGTTTTATGGTCTATATACATTACGAGTAAACAACACGGGTCGCGTGGCGGGCATCATTAACGGATTTTGATTACATGCTACTAATACTACGTGGGCCGCGCTCCTAACGTAAGCGTCGCCCTCTAAGATGTTGTAGCTACTCGCTGAACCGGCATCACACCACTGGTTCTGGCCAGGGCACTGCAGAGGAGCAACCATCAGCCGACAGCCGACCGGGGAAGGAAGGTCTTGAGGTACGGGGGTTGGGGACGGGAGGGTCGACCGGGTGCGCACTAGTACGCGCGGTGGTGGACCCCGTACGCTGCGAGGTCGTGGGTGGTCAAGCGGCGGGGGCGGCTCCAGAGGTATGTCATACTCCGGGCACTTGTAGGACATCCAACACGCCTACCTCTCGTCGTCAAAACGGCACATAGTGCAGCGGGCGGACTTACTAGCATTGTCGTTGCCGGGGTGTTTGCCAACTTGCCGAGCGCTGCAGTCGTAGGATCGAGTCGCATTCGGACGGAACATCAGCGTCGGCGAAACGCGACGGAGGCATGGCGATCGGACCAGCGTTGCTCGGCACATGGACACTAGGGATAGCCGGCGCCGCAACCATGGCACTACCGGACATGTCCCGGAACGTGAGGTCATGGGCAGCATGGCGCAGCTTGCCTCGAGTCCGGGACGGGGCTCGTCAACATGGTTGACTGCCTTCGGGGCGCAGGTCAGTCAGCCGTTATTGTAATACTTCAAAAACGCAAAAAACGTTTCTTCCGATTCAACAACAAGACGCGGTCGCACGCCCGTCCCGCCCACACATGTCGACATAATCATCACATGCCGACGACAATATCATCCCGTCAAGGTATTAAGCGAGTGCTGGGTGGTATGGGAGTCATACCTGAGGCAGCGTGCCGGCGCCGGTGGATTGCAGCTTTAGCACGTTGGAGGTCTCGGCGAACTCGGTGCCGTCGTCCCATCTGATGCGGAATGTGTTGTTCACGACAGACTCCGCAACTTCTCCAAACTTCATAGCCCTATGTTTGGCGTAATCTGCCGGGGACATGGGCTTGATACGGCCCACGACGGGCGGCTACACAGCTCAAGAGATGAATAGGCTGTCTCATGGTGAATCGATGGGCTGAGAATGGTGGCCGCGTTGCACTGACCGATCGTCTACGGACCCGGGCGCTCCTGGACCGACTAAGGTATCCTATTTAGCCCCCCCTAGACCTTTCCTTACTCCCTGGTGGTCATCATGCCAGTTTTGCCCATAGTAGTGGGCCCATATATACAACATTTGTTGTATGTTTACAACATATCCGGACAGGCACTAGTTATTCTTGCCATGTACTACGTATCTATCCGTTTCGTCACGTCAGTACCGGCAACGCCGACCGCCGAGTGGTATCGGCGCATTTTTTTATTTAAGTAACTTAAAATATTTATCAATGGCTTGAGATGTGATAGGTGGCTGGAGGGGCCTGCTTGTTACGCTCGTGATAGGGAACGTGATAGGGATTTTTAGGTTCTCCGACAAACCCTAATACAGTTGCTAACCGCGCGACTCGCATCCCCAATAAGCGATGTACTGGCCCCGCGCGGGCGGATTTTCCCCGCGAAGGGGCCCACTATAGGCGCATCCCATAGCAGATTATGGGGAGCGTATTGATGGCCAGCCCTACTACATACCCTAGACGATGCCGTAGCAGGTGACCATATGGATCCACCCGCCGACTCGGGGGCTGCGCCCCTGCGCATTACTGCTTAAGGCCGGCTCTACCAAGGGCACATAGAATGCGCGGACATCGGGTGTAGGTGAGCTGCTTTGTTGCGAAGCCTTAATTGCGGTATTGGCCGTTTTGAGCGACCTGCTTACATGCTTGCATGCTGACGGCGGGAGAGCACGCATTACTTGTGAATGCGTTCCACGATGGTAGAGCTAACTCTTATCGTGCAACCGTACACATACTTTAGTGACAGAGCGCTTGTACGTGCTTTAAAAGAAATCGTGCCCTCGTGACATTGGCGGGTTATCAAATTCATTACTAACCATGAACAATGACACGCACAAGCACGGCTCTTACAATGAGAGCACAACAAACTCCACATAGGGCTCACCCCTCGCATGATGTCATATTCACGTATGGCACATGGAATAAGGGCGCGGCCGGAAACAAAGGCGAGGGCTGAAAATGGGCGCCAATATACAATTGATGCTTGGCAAAGGGGCAAGACTTTTGTGGGCATGTGTGGTAAAAAGCTGAAGTAATTCAAGTTGGTAGTCCGGGAATACCGCGCAAACAAGAAGTATCAAGATTTCAAAGGGAGGGGGATGTGTGGTTTGCCGAAAATGCGTCTTGGCTCCGGTTACCGTGTTTTCTAGGGCATGAGCATATGTCGACAACCCGCAAGAACAGAAAGCACAAAGTGAGGGAGGGGTACAACCGCGGCCCGCCACATTGAAGGCGGGGCGCGAAGATGGAAGATGGGGACGGCAGAGAGCCCGCTAGTTTTTTATATAATTCTGACTCGAGCGGGGGGTCGACGCACTGCGATGATGTGCTTGAGTTGACCGTGCTCGTTGTACGACAGTTTTCTACGTCAAATTTGGGTGCTATAGCACGCTCGTAGTACAACGGTCCGTGCTCGGGTTTAGCAAAATATGCAGATGCGCGCGTTGCATGTGCGCTACGTGGATTAGCGTGTCGCAGGTGAACGCGCGCATTGTGCGCTAGGAGGAAGGAGACCCGAGCAACTACTGGTAGGAAATTTTCAAAGGAAAGGGCCATATGGTTTGCCGAGCTCGATCTTGAGGCATGGCGTAGGATGAGTGCGCCGGCTGGCCCGAGCGGTAAACGAGGGGCGGTCAAGAAGCCGGGGACGGGCACCGTTCCCGGAGTGGGAGCCAAAAGGCGTCCAATGGTCACTTGGGAGGACCGACGATGTCGCGTACTCACTACGCCGAGGCGGCCGGGCGCGAAGAAGTCCGGGGAGGGCGGGAATACATCCACCTCGGACGCTATTTCCGAGAGTCGTTGGTGACAGCTCCGGTTAAGCTAGTATAGGGCACGATGACGGTGTCCGCCGCGCCGGAGGTGAGGAGTTTGATGACGAGATCGTCGATAGCCCCCCCCCCCCCCCCCCCCTCCCCCCTGGGGGGGGGGGGGGGTGGCGGGGGGTGTGCACCAGTTGTGTTCGCGACGCCACACAAAGTCGGAAAGGCGCAGACTGACGGTAGCCTCACTGCATGGGTCGCGCAAGCGGGAGTTCTAGCGCGGGAGCCGCGCGTTCTCCATTGTAGGGAAGCGGTGGACGGTGTGACGACCCCAAATATTGTCGAGGTGGTTGAAATGGCGTAGGTTGAACGCCAAATCGTCGTAGTTGATCTTGCGGCTGAGGCGGTCAACCCAGATGTCCGCCGTGGTCTTGATGTAGCGCGCACGAATTGGGATGTCGTTGGTGTCGACGAGGATGAACCATACCTTCCGTAGGTCGGTCACGAGCAGAGGGGAGCGGGATGTGAGGTTGGCGAGGATGTAGACCACCCCCATGCTGTCCTTGTGGAGGAGCACATGTCGGCCTCGCAGCGCTCCGAAAGGATAGTGAGCACGGCGTACCGGATAGTCTTGAGCTTCTTGTAGATGATGTGCCGCTCGCGGTCGCCGTCGTACTGGAAGCCGCGCGCCTCGGTGGTCTCGTTGAGGACGGCGCCCCACCGGTAGCCGGAGCTGTCAATGTGGATTTAGACGGACTCGACGGGCTTGTAGATGGAGCGGCAGTTGCCGTGAGCATGCAACGCGGAACACCATCGGAGGTCACGTTGGAGCAGGTGCGTCATCTTGACGCGCCTGCTCCACAAGTTCTTCATGAGGAGCACGTCGTGCAGCTTGCGGTCTTGCGAAGGTAAATCCGAGCCGGCTCGATGGCGAGGAGCGAGAACCCGCCGAGTCCGTCTAAGAACCCGCCGGAGAATCTGCCCGCCAATTATTTTGCCCGGATTCATGCCATGCCTGAGCGGTTCCTTGAACACTGCCCTGGAGTGGCGGAGGTGATGAATATGAGACTATCGAATATATGTTGGTGGAGTGCATGCGGTGGGGGTATCACCGTCATAATTTTTGACTGTTAGTTCCGGAGTTCGGGGATTTTATTAGTCGAAATGTTATTGCGTCAACACTTGAGGACTTAACTGCCTTTATTTTGGGCGGGGTCCCCCCTTCCCTTCATCACTGCGCCCTGGATTTTATTGGGAATGGGAAAATTTTCCAGCTATGGCGTCGGCCCCTCCCTCACATTGCCTTTTTTGTTGCACATGTATCGCACTCCCGAAATGCTTTGCTCCGCGGGTTGGGGCTTGCCCCAACTCGCATTATACTCGAATGAGCCGACGCCCAAACGGGCAGGGCGGACCTTTCGTGGTCAGTGCCGGGTATTTTAAAGGCAGTTTTAGACGGTGATCCAACAATTATGTTGAAAATTCTATCATTGACGTCTAAATAGTTTTGCAGAATGATTCGGCAATTTGCTTGTTGACTAGAGCTGAGCGTCGCCTACCCAGGGCTTTCCGCAACTGGATCGATGCCAAAACGGCCGTCGTAGAGACGCTGCAAGGGTTTCACTGTAGCCAGTCCTGTCCCGGGGCGGAAATAGGATTTACAATAACTGATGGCGACCTGCTCGGCCAGCTGTTATTGAGGGTCGGCGGACGGCGCGGGCGGATTAACCCGACGCGAAGTGACAGCTACATAGTCGCTACACGCAGTACCTGTACCCTGTACCTGTATGGATGTTTTGTTTTATTTGTTTTTCAGGGTTACCCGTACGAGTAGTACGAGCAGTGTTAGGCGGCTACTCTGCTGCGCCACTCCCTATAAATATCATTTCGGCACGCTCCTGACTCCTGACCCGTCGTCACGCTCCGAACCCATCAACTATCCCGTCCTATCAAACCATCACCTATCGGGTCCTTGGCCGAAACCGTGTCGTGGGTGCATATCAAAATTGCTTGGCAGGCTGCGCGGGTGTGCTAGACCCCCCCCCCCCCCCCCCCCCCCCTTTATCATCCGCGGCTGATCGACGAACAGGCGCGCGCAATCGGCTGGCCCGAGGTGGCGCGAAAGGGCGCGACAGTCCGCCCGAGATGGCCGCTGTGAATAGGGATCGCAAGCGATGGGGGCTGGCAGCGAAGCTGGCGGTGGGAGTTGGGGCAGGGGTGGCGCTGGGCGCGGCGGCGGTGGCGGCGGTGAGGGTGGCGCAGCGGGAGCGGGAGCGAAGGCGCGCCCCGACACCATCCCCATACTGCCCTCGCATACCCTCTTCCCCCGTGCCCATATGGACAGCGTTGTGCGAACACGGCAAAATGGAAACTGGAAAACACTGCCGTGTTCTGCGTGGGAGAGCGCGGCCGCTTTGTGCGACGGGTGTGTGGATGCGGATGGGGTGGGTCACGGCATCAGCCAGTTGTGGCAAGGTCCTGACTCGGAGGACCTCCCGGGAGACGACGCACCGCACGCCCCACCGGCAAAACAAGCGCTTTCCTCTGGCTCATGGCGGCACACGCGCGCAATTACGTCTAGCACATGTGCGCACCTATGAAGTTATGGGCAGCAATGCGGCTTGATTACAGGATGTCATAGATTGTCGTAATACACAGATTCCACAATCGTCACATCACCCCCCCCCCCCCCCCCCCCCCTCTCTTTCTGCCTCTAACTACCTACCTGTGTATCTGCGTATGTACATCTATCTATGTGGTATGAGAGGAGAAAAGTACCCCAAACCTGTCCCATTCAAACAGGTACGGGGTACGGGTGTGCACCGGGCCCCCCAACCTAGTGCCACAGGGCTGGCTGTATGGCGCTGGGAACACGCGACGCAGTGTCAGCGTTTGGGGCCTCCGGAGGGCGTAGCGGAAGGGTGGGGGCGGAACGGGGCGGGAGGTGAGCTAAGGGGCTAAAGTCCGGATGATTGTTGGGTGTGGCCCCGCAGGAAGCCGCTGCAGCCGGAGCAGTGGTATAGCGGGCAGGACTCCGCGGGGGCCAGCAGGAACTTTGACGCAATCCTGGAGAAGGTCCGCCTGCGGGTGCGTCCCCGCCCCCCCCCCCCCCCCCCCCCTCATACCCCCACCCCCCCATCGCCCGCTGTGGAGTAAGTATGTAAGTATTGTTTCTTCGGGCCGTGAGGTGGCGGCTGCACGCGGAGGCGGTGGGGCGGAGGCGCTGACACGGAGGTGGCGCTGGTGCGGCGGCGGCGCAGGGTGTGGCGACGTGCCTCAAGCCGCAGCTGTGGCCCTACCTGCTCCAGCTGTACGACCCCGCGAGCTCCGGCGTGGAGCGCGCCGAGCAGCACCGCGTCCTGGCGACCGACTACGCGCAGCTGCTGGAGAACTGCGAAGTGCCTTCCCCCCCCCCCCCCCCCCAACCCCCCACCCAACCCCAAAAGCACTCTGCCACGCGCAACAGCACGGAGCATGGGAGGCGCTCAGCGCAGCCGGAAGCTGGGTTGAACAACACGGAAACGGCGCAAGGTTGAATGTGTTTAGGTGATACATTTAGCTGGAATTCGGGCCCGACCTGCTAAAGCGCCCGTGCAGCATCCATGGTGTACGTACGGGCTGCAGAAAGCCTACTTCGGGCTCGCTTGACATTCTCATTTTGCGGACCCCCCCCCCCCTCCCCCCCCCCCCTTCCCCCCCCCCCTTCCCCCCCCCCCCCCCCCCCCCTGGGGGTGCGCGCTAAACCATAAACCTAAAAACCGCACGCTAAGAGGGGCGAACCCAGCAATATATAAGTATTGAAATGCACCAAACTACGAAGAGAATTGTGGATATACTGTGGGGAAAAGCAGAACTTTGGGGAGCGGGAGGGGGGGGGGGGGGGGGGGCGAGGTCGGCCCTGTTTAGAAACAGTGCGGTGTGTGTGTGCGGTTCGGTGGGCCTTATGGCCTGGATTCCAGGTAAGCCCGGCCTGAAGTCTTATCTGGCCTGCAGCGGCGCAGATTCAGTGCACCCCGTTGTCAGGGCATGACTGACTGAAGCTGAAACGCCCCCTCTAGATACGTCCTCAAGCGCCGCCGCCTGGTAGAGTGTGACGGCCTGCTGCCCCGCCCGTGCCGCCCGGGGCGCGCAGAAGCTGGACTCGGACATCATCGACGAGGTGGGCGAGGGCGGCATCCTGATGCCCTCCGCGATGCAGTCCTCCCCCGCCAAGCCGGACCTCGACCGCCTGGCCATCATGAACTTTGAGGAGTCGCAGCGCATCATCGTGATGGACGCGGTGCGCACCGAGATGGGCGCGCTGGCGAGCCTGGAGGCGCAAAGCCGTGGCGACGCGGGGGGCTGTGCGGCGGGGGGCGGCGGGGGGGACGCGCCGCCGCCACCACCGCCGGGCGCGATGGTCTGGAACGGCCGGCTGGCGCGCGAGATGCTCGCGGCGTCGGAGCACTTGTCGCCCTACGCGCGGCGGGCGGCGGCGCGCCTCATCTCGCTGCTGTCGGCGTACGCGGTGTACGACCCCGAGATCGGGTACTGCCAGGTGACGGGGGCCGGCGCCGAACCCATGAGACCCAAGAAGCCCCTCCCGCACTACGTCATTACGTAAAGTCAAGCTCGCCCCGGCCGGGACATCGGCTTAAGCTGCCCCAGCACTTGAGCTCCTGCACCGTTTGCAGTCGTGGGTCTGGCGTATATCCATCAGACTATCGCCTCATTCAAACCCCAAAGGGCTACAATGCAGCAACCAGGGTATAACCCGGGACAGCGGCCCGGTCGGTATTGCCCTCAACTGGGAGAACCGGGAATCAAACCGGGGACCTCTTGCACAAGAGACCTCCGCTCCACCGAGCGGACGGACAGCGAGGCCTGTCATTACGTCAGGTTTGATGTTGTCGAATCTACACCGGCATGCACTAGGGACGAACTGCGGTGCTGGTGTGCGGAACAAACCTCGGGGCCACATTTGCCGCAGCTGGCCTCCTTCCAGGGGGGGGAGGGGACTGAATAATCTCAGCCGTGGTTCAGTGCCAGAGGCGGCCAGGGCCGATTTTTAGGCTAGTCCAGGCTGAATTCCGGCCTGAAATTCCGTTCAGTTCGAAGGGTGGAACGGAATCCTGCTGAATTTTGCCTAAAGTGCCGGAATTCCGTTCGGCTTAAAGGCGCACAACCCTGCGACATGCCGTACACGCCCCTCGAAGTTGAGAGAGCCATTGTCACTGTTATTATTGACTCATCGTTGCGCCGCCGGTATTGTCTCTGATGCCGCCAGGGCATGGCGGACCTGGCGGCGCCCTTCGTGGCGTTGGTGCCGGACGATGTGGAGGCCTTCTGGTGCTTTGAGCGCCTCATGCGCCACTCGCGCGCCAACTTTGCGCACAGCGGGGAGGGCGTGCGCGCGCAGCTGCGCATGCTGGGCCGCGTGCTGGAGCACAAGGACCCGGTGCTCATGCACCACCTGCGCCACGTCGGCGCGGGGGAGTGCCTGTTTGCGTACCGCATGGTGCTCGTCCTCATGCGCCGGGAGCTCAGCCTCGCCAACGTGCGCCAAGCCCCCCTGCTCCCCCCCCTCCAGACATGCACACACAAACATACATATACACATATATATACATATATACACATACATGCACCTTCTTTCTCAACAGGGACGCTGATCGGCAGATTACCAATACGCGTGCGGCCATCGGTGTTTCTCGGTCAGGTGCACTGATTTTCCCATCAGCACAAGAGGGCAGGGATCCTCCCAAGCGCCCGGACAACCGCCTCGCGATGTTTGGCGGTGGTCTTGTGGGTTCGGCAGGTTGATGGTGTTGCGCTCAGGACACCGCCCGCCGGATTCCCCCGTGGCCGCTCGGGGCACCTGGCCCGGGGCAGCATTTCAGCTATGGTTTAGTCGTATTCATTGTGTTCGCGGGTCGTCGATGGCGGGGCGGGACAATGGTCGGGGACGACCAGGCCGCTACAAATACGCACCTCCCGCGCGCGTTGGGATATGATATGTCCTAGCTATCCTTTCCCTTCGACTTCCGGTGTAGGATTAGGGTTTAACAATAGGGCTACAGGTTTCCTTGCCCACAAGCCGCTACGATCGCCTCTGATGTAGCGAGCTTGATTTCGTGGCTATGTCTCTTCATTGGCGTTTCCTCTGGAGCTTTGGCGCGACGGGCGCTGGTTTGGGTTGGGAGGAAGAGGGGGGGGGGGGGGGGGGGGGGGGGGTTGCTTAGACCTACAGTGGGCCCTCACACCCCCCGCCACGGACCATGTCCTGAACCGGTAGCCCTCATCCTCTGCACCCTTCCCGCACCCACGCTCCTCAGTCTTCTGCCTGAGCGACACGTTTGTCGTCGTCTTGAAGCCGATTGTCCACTGCATTGCTGGGAGGTTGTTATGGATCGGGCAGGAAAAATGGGGGGATTCTGAGCGCCCCTGAGAATCCCATGGATGCTCTGGCTGGCTATGTCATGGCGCACTCGGGGGGAGGCTGGTAGCGATCGATCAGCATCAATATCAATCAATCAATCAATCAATCAATCAATCAATCAATCAATCTGTAGCACTGTTGGCTATCAGGGTCAATGGCACGGTTATGTTTAGTGGGTAGGTAGTGTGTGTGTGGGTGTGGCGGTGTTTGGGGGGGGGGGGGGGGGGCGGGTATCATGGGACACCTGCACGAGGGCATTCAAATGATACGTCACGCCTCCGCCAACGCCGCAACGATCCCGGCGCGCACCCTTGCCTGTATCTATGCATGCAGTGATGCCGCAGGTGCAGCTCCGCATCGAGGCTGCAAGCTGCTCTTGTAAGTAAGCATAGCATGAGTACGCCATGTATGGGTTTGGTGTGTGCACTCAAAAGTCGGATGGCAGGTAAGAGTCAGATGATGGGGTAAAATAACCGCCACCAACCTCGGAAACTGGGCCGCTTTGCGAGCCTAATGCCCTAAGACCCTAAATCCGGAAACCCTGACGCGCTGTCGTGCACATGCTTGTCGAGCTCGGCATGACGGCGTTGCTGTGACGCTGCCGCAGTGCTTGCTGCTGTGGGAGATGCTGTGGGCGGAGGACCTGAGCGCGGAGCGCGCCAAGCAAGCGGCGATGGAGGCGCGCGTCGCTGCGGCGGCGGGCCGGGACGCGGCCGCCAACGGGACGCCGCCGCGCTCGCCGGGCGCCACGACGCCGCCCTATCGGGACCCCGACACCGCGGAGCCGAGCCTGCTGGTGTGCTTCATGGCCGCCGTCATCCACCAGCAGCGCCGCCGCGTGTTGGACGACTCGCGCGGCGTGGACGACGTGCTGCGCCTCTTCAGCTCGTACCACATCGCGCTCTGGCGCTGCCTCCGGGACGCGCGGCTCATCCGGGCCTCCTTCATCCAGGCCACCGCGGGCAGCCCGTAGAGTGCGCCTTAGGCGCTCCAAGCCCGCGGCGTGTAATGCGGCCAAGAATCCATCCTACGACCCCCTGCATTCACCTTTTCATCTCACAGTACATGTGATCCTTACATGTATGCAACTATCATATATAAACGCCACTATCGTCCCTCCAAGCTTATACTAGCAGCGCACTAATAGTCAAGCCTGAGATACAGTGTCCCACAAAATATTGACAGCACTTGATTGCTACCCTGGAGCTGCCCCCCACGAATACCGACCCTCACAAGAGCCCCTACTATAATACGCCTCAAACTGGAGTTCCATGCAACCTACGGGTGCCGGCGCAGGTGCACTAGTTACGCTGCGAATAAGACTTGACTTGCCCTGCCTGCCAGATGAGGTCAATTGTGGACAACGGATCGAACTATTGGTGCGGATAAGACGCGCCAACAAGAAGCTTTGTAATGCAACCTATGAGAACCTTAGCTATGATACCTCGTCTTGACTTGACGCCAGGCAGAAAAGTCAGGTTCATATCCGCAGTGTTCATATCCCTGCTTTTGCAACGCATAGAGAATGTTCGTATAGGTTGCTAGCAAGCCCAATCATTCGAAGCTTATCATATCCGGGAATCGACACCCATATAGGAACATTCGGTATAGTATAGTACGTATAGTATAGCTCCGCTGCAGATTCGTGTTTTTCAACCGCTGGCAGGCAGTAGGGCAGGTTCCTATTAGCAGTATGCTTACAATTACTGCACCGGCACCCGCTCATCGAACACCCGCCCCATCACCGAGCAGAGCCATGGCAGAGGCACCCGGCGCCCCACCCGTTAGTGCTGCCTCCTTGGTGCACAGAAATTAAAATGGCATATGTACCCTATGCAACCCTAAATAATATCCGTTGTAATTTGCCGCTCTGAGTCTTGTGATCTCGCTCCTGGACTGTCGTTTACCAGAGCTGCGAGTTTAATGTCGGCGCGACAGGCAGGACAATACTCAAGCAGAGGCACAGGGTTCCCGCCTCCTGTGGCCCTGCTCGGAAATAGTTTGGAATGTGGGCGCTCGTATGAAATGGAAAACTGCCTGAAAACTCGGTGGTGTCAGGGTTGTACTGTTGCCCGCCTTGTCAGGGGGGGCGTAGAAACAAATGCACCATGTATTCCAAGCAAGCCCAATGCACAGTTGGGCACATACTACATGCTGCCGATGCTCACCGTCCATGAGCCAGCACCTCCACGGACCAAGCAGACTCACTACTGGGGTAGACTTTCCGCAAACCTTTTGTTCAGCCTTTTTATCATAGAAGCAGGAGGATGTCCGTGGGCCAGCATCAGTCACTCATAGGTGGGGCCCAAGACCTTGGGTCAGTTCATCAGAGCCTCGACGAAACTACGGGAGATACCGCAAGGTGGTATTGCGCCAGCAGCTCACCATCAGGCGCCCTGTCTAGATTCAGAACCATTGCTATGCGTGGCCACATGACAGCCCAAGATGATAGCTACCCTTGAAGTCAGAGCACGGCCGGGTGTCGGCAGTGCCATGTGCGCCCGTGCAATCATCATTATGATCATCAATGTTGTCGCCATTGTCATGAGAAGCGGTGCGCTGCGGACCGCGCCTGCGATGTCACCTTCACGGAGTGTCAACGCCATGGCATGAGCCACATCAAGAATGATGCAGTTTGATGGCAATGTGGCGCAGGGGCTGCATGCCATGGCGGTGTGGCCCATCACACATGCATTCGATGTCCATCATGCCATGGCGCCACGCCGCATCACGCGAGCGCGGTGCCGGTGACGTCCTTCTTCATGTTCTCAATCTGCGAGGTAAAATTCTTGACAAACTTCCGAGCGACCTCCTTGCCGTCCGCCTTCTGCAGCTCCTCGCGCATCTTGGCGGCGTCCGCGTCCAGGGAGTCCACGGCCTCGCGGTGCTTCTCCTAATAGCGCCCGCCAAGACACGCAACGGTCAGGGCAGATCCCACATCATTGTGAGAAGAGGGGGGAAAGGGGGGGGGGGGGGGGGGGGGGGGGGGGGGGGGAATGACACGGTCCCAATGGCATGGCTCCCTTGGCTAAAATGGGAATGCAGGTTTGGATGTATCAAACTGGTATGGCGGGGTCGCGCTTCATATGTATCAAGCACCGGGCTACCTGCGGCTCATTTGATGAGAAATGTCGTCTCATTGTGTGATACGCTTCTAGTCTAATGGTTTGCGGTCTCCCCCAGGACGGGACTGGTGATGGTATGACCCATGTTAGCAGCACCTCCACCCGAGGCGCTGGCGCTCTCTTCACACATGTCATGAGCGTATGTAGCAGCCTTGCCCGCGGACCTGGAACTCGCCGATCAGGCCGTAGATCTTCTGCGAGCTGGCGTTGAGCTTTGCGCAGTCCTCCTGCCGCAGAAGCGCCGGCAGCAGCATGTCAGCACCAGCGCCCCCCCCCCCCCCCCCCCCCCCCCGCCCCCCCTCCTCCCCATCGAGCTCACTAGTTATCATTGACTGCATCATGTCGGGTGCATTTGCCGCAGAGCGTAGCTCAGGGTCGCACAACAGTCACCAACTGATGGGGGTAGCGCGGGCATGCCTGTGCCATCTTGGCGACGGCGTCCATCTGCGCCTGCAGTTTCTCCTCTGCGGCGTTTGTCGCTGTCTCCAACTGCCCCTCCCTCAGGGCGTTGACCTGGCAACATTGGGCAGCCCACAGATGGGGCGGGGGGGGGGGGGGGGGGGGGGGGGGGGGGTCAAAGAGGGAAGGGGGTAGCGCGGCTCGCTGTTATAGCAGGTGGGAGCGCGTGCTTGTGATGTTCCGATGGGATCTGCCGAAAAGTGAATGTCGCAAGTGAATCAAACCCTGTGCACGGAGCCCCCGTTTGACAGGGCATTTCAATCAAACCGGTGCTGCTGCGGCAGCCCCTGCATGTGTTGGAGCTTGGTGCCCAATATCATAAAATCGGTATGCAAGTGAATGTTGCAAGTGAATCGAACCCTGCGCACGGAGGGCCCATTTGAGACTGGGATTGATGCGGGGTCTTGAAGCTGTGTTACCGAGCCCATCGATACTCATTCAAAGAACACCGCAGTGAATGATACAAAAAGGAGCTAGAGCAACGCTGGTACAGCCTCACGCGCCAATTCAACAGCAGGCCGCTGCAGTCGTATACAAATTTTGTATGTATATATGTTCTCACGGTCTACATGCCTACCTTACATGACAGGGGCACAAATCATTAGGATGGGTGGGGCTGGACATGCTGATCTGCCAGGGAAGCCCCGGCGCATGAGGAAGGAGGGGGGGGGGGGGGGGGGAGCTTGCCTTGGCATGAAGCAGGGAGCGCAGCTGCTCAAAGTCGCCCACCGGCGCGCCACCTGCCTGCGGTATCGCCTGCAGAGATGCCGGGTGGGGGAAGGCTTCCGCCTGGGCCGCGCCCTTCCGGGACGGGTTGCCGTCAGCCGCGGCGGGCCGCGTCCCGGGGCCGCCCTCGCCCTCCTGGGACTCCACCACGCCGCGGAGCGTGAAGACGTCCCGGCGGCCCTCCTCCGCACGCGGGCTTGCCGGCCCGTCCGCCTCAGCGCCCTCCTCGGCACCACAGCCTCGCTGCTTGCCGCCGCGTGGCTTCTTAGCGCCCGGTGCGGCGTCGTCCGCCGCCGGGCCGCGGGCCTTCCGGCTCCGTGTGCCGCCAGCCTTGGCCATTCTTGCGCCTCTAAGCTGTCGGGCTGCAACGAAGTACAATGGGAGCGCACTGGGCACCGTAGGCCAGCAAAACCACGGCGCTGTTGTGTTACTGGTAGCCATGCAGGGATTCGTCTAAAAATTATGGTATGGTCTGTGATGCCTACTGTGGGGCACACACGCATACAGTTAAGACCATCATACACAGTAGCCTGGTACTATGGTCAAATGCCCCCAGCTCTTGGGCCCGGGGGTAGCTAACTGGTACCACCCGTCCCCAATTCGACATAGCTTTGATATTCTATACATTCTACAGCATATCGCAATGCCATGTATCATCGACAGTGAAGCACACGGCTGCTACTCGGGCAAATCCTAGCAGATAGCATATCCTAGCTCTGCCGCACGAGTTGTGTCGATTCTGACAGATCAACGACCTCCCGCCGAGAGTCGCAGGTCCCGATAATTTGCCAAAGCCAGAGCTCAGAGTTGTAACTCGCTTACCGACATCAGATATGGGGCACGACCGGCAAGCGCCCTCGGCTCGCCGTGACGGGATCTTGCTGGATCGGACGGCCCGATGCCATATAGGAACTTTAAGGCCGAGGAAGACGATCCGTGGAGACGCTATACGGTGGCGCGAAAGAGCGAGGGGGCGCACGATGGCGGCATGGTGCAGCGCGAAGTAGGGGCGCGCGATTGCAGCTTTAGTCCGGCAATGCAGCAGGGGGCCGAGCGACACCCGTTCGTGAACACTGCTGTCACTGCATTGGCTACTGCTAAGAAAATTATTGTTTCGGCATATCGCCGCCGATTCGTCGACGGCGAAACGCGGCAACCTTTTCGATGTGGCGATTCCACGTTTCGCCAGCACAGCCAGCCTTCTACCAGGGAGGTATGGAGGTCTCAAGAGGGATGCAGTCGAACTTCACGGCAGCTGGGCGCACTACGACTGATGGAGTCTGTCGGGGATCACTCGGGATTATCGATACAAGGCGATGAATACAATGTGCATCAGTGTCGTCCCGGCTCATACACGTATAAGTCAATCAGCCTGCCGCCTGCTATCGACCCGGCTTGGCATATCAGAAGCCTGGTAGACGCTTGATAAGCTGGCATCAGGCGCAGAATAGCCGCTCTCGCAAGTCCGCGCGGGGTAAACTGCAAATAGCAAAATGATACAACGCCCATGCCACTGACGCGGCGCAAGAAGTTCTTGGACTGCAAAATTTAGCTTAAGAGTATGAAAACATTATTGTATACAAATACGCGCCCTACGACGAGGGGCATCTCGTCGCAACTGCCTTGCGCTATGATTCCGAGGGCCTGAAGACGCAGCACCCTGAGACTTCCCGGGCTTTAAAGGGTAAAGCCATCCTGCCATATCCTTGGCACTGCTGTTTGATAGTTTTTGAAGGGCGGTATTGAAATACCTGATGAGACTGATGACGGCAACCACTTGCTTTGTCAAATAGTAGTGGAGCTGCAGTCTGCCCGAGGAGTCTGCGCCACGACAGAAATGGCAAGTGATACAGGGCTAGCCGCTGCTGCGGAAGTTGTAGTTTGCAGAAATGTAAGGAGTACGTTCGTCGCTGCATCTTATCCTTGGTCGTCGAGCGCACGGGTGCTGTCTAAATTCATACATCATGCTGGTCTGGAAGTCCTTTAGTCATTGCTACGAACATATGAATTCCCTCGTGGCCGCTAAATACACCCATTGACTGCTATGGTATGGCAGTCGATCCCTCCCAGAATAAACCCCATCCCCAGAATATTTGTGCCAGCAGGTTATGCTGTTTGTAGCGTTGCACAATAAATGCACCCACCAACCTCGCTCGCTGCGGCTCCTGACATCTCGCCGACGGACAATGGGCGTTGGTTTAACGAAGGCTATCAGCAGTCCATCATTAGGAACAATTCACGTGTGTACTATAGAAGACGAATATAATATCTTGATTTTCTGATATCGCCTTGTGCAGCTAGCTCATGTAATTATGTACACCGGGACGCCCCGTATATACATGTATATACTATGGGGTTTTACTGTGCATACTACATGTATACGACTATATACCGGTGTTAATGTAGACGACGTACTACGGCCCCGAAAATCACAAAGTAGCTAGTGTCGCTATAGGCGGCGCGGCGGGGAGAAATTGACTTTCAGACAAGCGCAGATTGGCGGTATCGTCCCAAAGGATTTACGGTCAAATCAAGGCAGATTGTGGTATAATCTGCATGCGTATTTGTGGGATTTGTGGCAATATCAGCGGAAGATAATATCAGTGGGGGGTGTTTTGGAGCACACCAGGGCGGAGCAACTCTTTACCCCCCTCCCCCCTCCACCACCCCACCCCTAACACCTACATGCGAGATTGCCACTGCTAGAATAGCTTTGTCGTTTCCCAGTATTACCTCACGAAGCCTCGCCTCAAACCCGAAAAAACTTTTTCTGCAAATCGGGAATGAACCGGTACGGTGCAATTTACGGTCGCCGTCCTTACCTGAATTTGATATTGAAATTGGATTACAACTGTAGGTCCGCTGCTCTCCGCCGCCCGGACCGGGTCGCTCTAAGGACATGCCATCTCTAACCATAATATGGGACACAATGATGTGTACTACAGCTCCGGGTAGTGCCGCCATCCTCTTCATCCGTTTCCATCCCCGCCTCCTTCCGTCGCAGCCTTGGGCCGCCCCTCATGTCTGCTTTGACTTCGCGGCGCATCTCCATTTTTCGCACCTAATTCATTATAGACCCCCATGCGTCCTCTGGGTCTTTGGTGCGCTATGTGCAACTTCGACCCGTCGCTCGGGCAAGCATCTAGCTAGGGCGATGCCATGTTGCCGTCTATTCATATTGGTCAAGTATGTCCCACAGAGGAGGCGCATGGGGACTGGGGCAGCCGAAGCGTCCCCCCCTGCCCTGCGCCCCGTACATGGATCGCCGCCACCAAATGAGGTGCCGTCTCAAGCCTATGGTAGTGGTGGTTGCGAATGGGCGGGAGTGCAAATGGTGTTTGCAAATGTACGCCGCCGGGGCGCGGGTGGTTTGTGCGGGCTCAAGGGGGCTCAGCGGCCCTCTACATGTGCATCCATGTAGTCTTCTTTGTCTTCTATGTCAATGAGGTCGGCGCCTGAGTCGTGGTCGTCGTCGGCCATCCGCTCGTTGTTGATTAGGAGATAGAGAGGGTGAGGGGGAAGAGTGATCGAGTGGAGCGGGTCGTCCGTGCTGACGGAGTCTATTCTTTTTGCAATGCGGATGGGTCTGCGGGCGCGAGTTGCGGTCCATTTGGGCGACAGATTCCTTGATGAGGAGTTTTGCGGCGAGCGGCCTCTGAGGTTCATGTCGCGGGAGGCGGTGAGGTCGTCCGGGAGGCGGGTTCTGGCGCGTGGTGAGTTTCCCGAGCATGGAGGGTAGGATCCGCGGGTTGACCGGGCGGAGATAGGTGTCTGTTTGTGCTGCGCCACGCGTTTCTCCCGGGGGCCGTGGCTCTCGGCGGGTTGCATGCCGCCGCAGGTGGCCACGCTGTTGGCGATGACCGGACGGGTTGGTTGGATGCGGATGTGAGTGGGCCACGCCCGGTTCCTCTTCGCGAATGGATTGTGTTGTGCCTCGGATTCGTAGGCGGTGTGTGTGGGCATGCCTCAGCCGTGGCCTGGGCGCGGCCGGAGCCGTCGGCCGTGCCGCGGCCTCGGCCGCGATTGGTGCGAGCTGCGGGGGCCGGGGAAGGCGGCCGTGTTGAGAGCTTCTGGGGTTTGCGGACCTTTGCTTCGTTTGGCGAATATTCGACGGTGGCCCAGCCCACGAGCTGGGAAGTCGCCGCTTTCTGGAACTCGGTGCGTTCGGCTTGGGTGTGTGTGGCCTCAGTGTACGCCTCGAGTGTGCCACCTTTGTAGATGGCATTCAAGACGCGAAGGTCGATGTTGGTGCCTTGGGTGGCATTGAGCAGCCGCGCCGGGCGGCGGTTGTGGGAGGGTTGGCGTGGAGGGAGGGCACACCATGTAGTGGCATGGCGCCACAAGGTCGTCCTCAATGCGGTGGCGTACACGTGTCGTGTTAATAGCGGAGACCACGCCCAGAGGGGGCTGGAGAGTTTTTTTGGAATATTAACATGGTAAAAGAGGTATGCATTTATTACGGGTACCGGTTTTGGTGTGAATTACAAAAAGGTCATTCAAATCCACCGCTAAAAACAGTACTAAAAGATCAACACAGCCTTACGTACGGCTTTGTAGGGTTAATCCTTAAGGGTTTCTTTTATAAACAGCATGCGATGCCGCGTAGCACCGTACGGCCGTCACGCCTCTGCTCCTTCGGGACCGAGTCAGACCGAAACGCGGGGCGATCCGGGTACATCGATACCGTCGCCGCCGCAATCGCCCCCGCTTCCCTCTCCGCCGCTCTTGTCTCCCCGAAACGAATCGGCGAGCCCCGCACCCAGCGGCGGGGAGGGGCGTTCGGTGTTGTGTGGTGGTGGCCTTGTTTCAAGCATGGTGACACAGGAAATGAATGCGGAACTTAACGTGGGCGCTGTCATACCTAAGACGTTCGGGAGCGGGGGAGCTTTCTCATCCCCCCCCCCCCCCCCTCCCGCCCCCCCAAGGTGCCCGGTGCCCTCTCTGACATCCCGTTACATGTATGCCATCGACCCATCGCCGCCTAGGGATAGCCATCCGTTTGTATCATATCCATGCAGCTAGTTGGAGATGGGATAATATGAGTCAGGACGCAGAGTGACCCGGCGGATAGGAGCTAGTGATGAAGTTGATTTACGACGACGGCAACAAGGAAGAGCGAACTGAATCGAAGATATATAGCGTTCGCTAAACTATGCATGATGACAGAGCAGCTGAGCGGATTCACTCACAGGTTGCCTCAAGGCGGCATTTACGACCTACCGATGGTGCGCCCCTTGCGCGCAATCACCGCCAGTTCTTTCGAAGGGTGCTTGCCCGCGTTGTTGCCCATAGTTTAGGTATTATTGGTGAGAGTATCGCGATGGCAACGTGCAACCGATGATTTGCCTTGTTTCCTTATCACACACGCGTTCGTTTAAATGCTTGCGCGCATGTGCACCTGACATGAGCTACGCGAACTTCTCGACGTCGACAGCATTATGTCGCGGGGGTTGTGAGGCAACCCCTCTGACAACGGTTGCAGCAACGACAGCGACGGTGAAGGGGGCGCTGGCGCGAGGTACGACTTCAATATCGGGACCAGCAACGCTCGAGGGAAGTACGACGGGAAGAGGTGAGCATGTATTGTGTCGACTTTTCCTCCCCCTATGTGGCACCTACTAGTCCGTTGCTAACATTTACTCTTGGACCCCCTTCGCAATAGACGCCGTCAATTGTACACCGGGGCCGAGACCACCGTAATATAGAGGGCCGCGCTCAATCTCTGCGAGTGGAATCTGAAGCACACCATCAAGACGGCGGCGTTCGAGAGGCTGTCGAAGCTGCTGAAGAAAAACATGCTATCGAAGGACGGGTCAGAGGTTACCGAGACGTGGTACCATTTGGAGCAGTGCCTAGACGTCCCGGACACCAAGAAGTGTATCATGATACACTGATGCATGCCCGTGCAACGAGCATCGGTACGGCCACTCCCTGGATGGTGACAGGAGGTACGACGACCGTTGTCCTCGCTGCAATCTGGCACGTTGGACACCCGAGTCACACCGCCACCCGCGCGACGCCACGCCTCATTCGCGCATATTTTACTACGACTTCAACGTCTCTGAGGTGATGCGCCCCCCCCCCCCTCCCTTCCGTTTGCCCCCACTTGATAGCACTACTTGCATAGAGTAATTGAGTTGTTGTTGCTGTTGCACAAACACGCCGCATGTGGTGAAGCAATTCTTTTGGGATGAGGAATAGGCTCCGCGCAGAGGCATATGAATAGATCATCAATCCATCAGTGGGATTTGGAACTCTGAAGCCTGCAAGGCCATGGTTGTTGCCACCAACATGCAGTTTTCTCGCAAAGACAACGGGGTGTATGAGTTATGTGGAGATAGGGTGGAGCTGCACTATGCATGTCTTACATACAGCAAAGCAGGTTCTTGCTAGATCTTTCTCCGATATTTCCACCTACTGTTTGCTACAGATTACATAGGACAGGGACAAGAAAGCGGTATGATTGTATGCGTTATGTGTATGCATGCAGATATAGTATTACTACTCTGGATGATGCTGATCATACATGGGCGGCTTCATGTGCAAGCAAGTACTACTTCGGAGTCTGCCGTCTGAACGCTTCTTACTGCAACGGCTCTCTCGACGGCGTGCACATGGTGGTGATGGACGCAGCGCAGGGAAAGACTGCCGACGATGACTACAAACCCAGCATTGCCTACTGCGGGGATGTTCACCCGCAGCTCTCCAGCGCAAATATGCTGTATTTGGCAGTGGAGGCCGGCGCATGGCGCATCGTGCAGACGATATCCAGCACTTTGGGCCCGTCTCCATTTTTGCGCTGAATGCTGTCTATAAGCTATGTTGACTTCTGGCCGCTGCCGATAGCACATGCACTACTGCTGGGGGTAGCCAAGGACTTTTGGGAGTATGTCGGCACCTTGAAGAGATTTTAGTGATCTTTTACATCGTTGTTGCTGCCCGCCCGTGGTTCTTGCCGCAAAAGGGGTTGCTGATGTGTGTGTGCCCTCACATGATATGCGGCCCAAGATGAAGAAGATGGACAGGCGGATGGCGCTGGTCGCCATGACCAGTGACTTTGGCAGGCCAGTCCGGCCGATGCCGCCGTCAGCTGGCACTAACGGTGTGGTGTGTGCCAACTGGACATGCGAGGACTTCCTTCACTTCACGGAGACTGTGGCAGTGCTGGTCGTTGGGTGAGGGCCCCTCGAGGCTATTCCTCGGAGTAATAGAACACAGTTATTCCGATGTAGATGTGTGATATCAATCGAGTACCTAACATGCGCGGCAATTCCTACAGAGAAATGTTTGACAGCGCACAGCATCAACACCTGGCGATCATGTGGCATATGATGCAAGGAGCAGTCATCCACTACCTGAGGGACTAGAGGAGTGTGACGTTCCTGTTGACAGTGAGGAGTACCAGCGTGTCAACGAGTACATAAAGAAGCAGCGGGAGGAGGGCTTCAATTGCTTGCTGACCTATGCGCAAATGTGCAGCACGTATTTGCCTGATGGGATGATGATACTGAACCTGCACAATCTGGTCTGCCGAGTTAAAGCCCAGGAGGTTGCGAGGGGCAGCACTGCCCGCGACTCAGAGCTCTGGATGGAGCGCACCGTGCGCGCCCCCCCTTGCCCTCATACGCACTGTGTCTAGGTTGCTGTCATATGAATGCATGCCATATGTCATTACGGCGGCCGCTGGCCCGGTGCCCTCGTCCACGCCGCATGGGATGTTGGGGTACGGTAGGAAGCACGCCATGAGTGCGGCAGCTGCACTTGCTGGGTGCGGGTAATCGGGGACGATGATACCCGCCACTTCGGCTTCCCAATTCTTGGCAGCCTCCATCAGTCTGCGCACATTGATCAACGTGTCACGGGGATGGTTTAAGTGCATGGAGCGGGACAGCACGGCCGTAGCCGCGAGCGCCATTGCCGTGAACAGCTTGAATTGGCCGACGAAGGCTTCCCGCAGCTTAGGGTTTCCATGTAGGTCCTTCTCGATGCACACCTCCATGGCGCGGTACAGCTGAGCCCGCGCCGCAGCGAGCCATATCCGGCCTACTTCGCTTAACATGTCTCTATCAGAAACCCGGGTATCCTCCGGCGCGGAGCCATGGGGAAGAACTTCCAGCCCGGGAGACCCTCTGCCCCAGCGGCGAGGATGCCCGGCCATGTCTGTTCCTTGTCGAGAGAGGCATACATGTTGGTTTCGGTCATGCGGGTTGGAACCCGCCCCGGCTAGATATGGATGCATGCATCCCCTCACGATCAAATGTTGGGTGAGGGAATGGCTGAACTCCGTAGGGACCCCGTCGTAAGCTTCGTGCTCCCGGTGGCCCTTGGCCATATTGAGCGGGGTCCGGAACCGTGTATGTGGTGGGTAACCATGGGTGCCGGCGGCGGCTGGATGATGGTGGAGTAGCTGGGTTTGGGTTCGGTAGCTTCGAGAAGCCGACAACTTTGTTGCATCGTCGTGTGCCGACCGGCCCCTGGCGGCACTACTACAAGTCGTTGGCATCCCGGAATACGAAGTAATCAGCCGCTTGTCTCACTGTTTGGGCTTGTGCAAACGCGTAACGTCGAATTTAAAGCGGAGTACGCAAGACATCGCGACCCATTCCCCGTTAAGGGGTATCTATGGCCGAAATAAGATTATGTAGAAAATGTGTGTCAAATGTGTCCTCATGTTAACGTTAAATACGGTTTTTATACGGGATATTACGCTATAGCTACGCAGCAAGCCGGAGTGCGCTATATAACACCGGAGCTTGATGAGAAGTCGTCCAGGCGCGGCGCCGGACTTTTTTTTTTTGAAAGCAGCAGCTGCGCCCACCTGACGCACACTCGCACAACGCCCGCCTAACAGTACCGTAGATGCTCGTCCCCTCGCACGCACCCTCCATCATGGCTACCCACGCCAAGCTAATTCCAGGCACCCCCTACGACAAAGCTGTGAGGCATGGGCAGCACGTGCCGCATCGTTGAGGACGTGAGGACCCGGGGACCAACAGTCATATCCGCGTTCACCCAGAGCAGCCCGGACCGAGGACGCGTTCGGCTATGCTCTTGCGGACATATTGAACAACGGCGCTGAGCGAAAGCAGTACGACGAAGCCAAGAAGAAGCACCTGCTTGAGGCAGGTTTTCAAGTGTCCGATTCGGGTGTCGTCACGCTGTATTTTGCCTCGTGCGTACCCGACGCAACGCGTGCCCAGATCTTGAACCCAACACCCGAGGCGGCGCCACCCCCCCCCCCCCCCCCCCCCCCCCGCCCCCCGCCGGATCTGACATGGGCACTAGCGTTAAGATCGCCTCCGTCGACGGTCCATCCAATAGTCTCACGAGCCGGGGCTGGAGTCCACCCTGCTGAAAGGTACACTGAGTCGGCGGGTGGCTGACATGACTGCGTGAAGGATTTGAATTTCACAGGCGTTGACCGCACCGTGCCGCGTTTTTGTTGTTGCTCATGCAAACAAGAACAAGGCGATGCTGTCGGATGTCTTTGACGATTGATGGCCGCGCGGCACTCAGACGGGGATCCCTTACCATCTGAAGAAGACGCCGAGGTTTCCCATCGCTGCGCCCCCGTACATCGAGCGGATCTGCTACGATGCCTTCAACTACCATGGCGGCTACACAGCCGCGAACCACATATATGCCAAGGAAACCGTCATGGCCGCATTCCGAGAGTACACCCCCTCCCCCTCTCTCCCAACCCCAACGCGACCATCCTTGTGAGTTGTGATGACGGTGCACCTTGTGATTTACAAGAAGCAAGGGAACGTGAGGAACTACCTCGCTCGGCACCACTTCCTGGACGAGGGCAAGGACGGCCAAGTAGATAGAAAGAAGGGACCATTGCCGATCGCGAAGGCCCTCGACCTTGCAGAGGCATGGCAGCAGAGCGAGTTGGGGAGGTATTCGAAGCCGGCAAGCTTCCCCCTTTAAACGTGATGTTCCAGGACGAGGAGGAGGTCTGCGAGGTGACGCCGCACCGGGAAGCCGCATGTGAGTCGCGTCGTTTGTTTTCGCACTTTTTTCGACTACACAGCCACCGCCGTGACAAGCAATAAACTCACATACTTACTTTCTCATTTGCTGTGTCAGACCGCCCCCGCCCAGTCCCTACGTTTGACGGTAAGCCGATCGTATCGAGTATTTCAAAGTTGAGTCTGGTTTTGCCAAAAAGGTCGCGCGGGCTGTTTTACACGGACAAGAGCCGAAATTGGCAGCACGGTTAAGTGAAAGCGTGGAGGGAAAACGGAGTCAGGGGGGGGGGTGGCTCTGGAACATGGCAGGCTCAACTGTTATGGCTGCTTTCATGTCTACTCGTGCCGCACCCAATAAGGGCGCAACGACATGTGCCTAGTTCCCGTACCACTGAGCAGCACTTGTAGCCGAAAAGCGGTAAGGGCAAGGGAGGAAACCCCATAAACTAGTTTTGATCATTTCAAAATTGAGTCTGGCTTTGCCAATCATGAGCGAACGCAGAGAGCGGTGGATTGACGGAGAAGGGGTAGCGCCAGATCATGAAGGAGGCACCGGGAAGGCCACCGCTACGGAGTCCTGTTGGACTTGGAAGTGGCGGAGGGGCCCGATGTGACCGAAGAACAACCACGCGCCAGGCGAAGGAAGAACGTTGGGTTGATGTAGTCCAGAACGACGTCGGAGTTAGGGGCAGCCGCCTTGGTAGCGAATGTGGGACAATGGAGCTCTACCGGCGTTAGCGGCAGACACTGCACCCTTGCGAAGGCTGTGTGAGCTACATGCAGTGCCGGCGGGAGGGGCAGCACCGAAAAGACGAACGGTTGTAGAGAGCCAGTCCGACATGGTCGCGGCGATCCAAGATTTGGACTGCTCGCTTAGGGTGACCGCCCAGAAGTTTGTCACGGCCAAGGCAGCAGAAACCCGGGGGACAGACTGTACGTGGTCGATGAAGTGGTGCAGGAGACGTGCAACGCGGGGGTGTTCTGATACTGGAAGGAGGAGTACGTGCAGGTTGTCGGGGCCCCGTCGACCAGATCTGCCTTTCTCTCGTACACAGGACGACAATAGCAATGGTCGCCTCCAGTGGGCTGATGTTCTCGGTGTCGTGGCAGAACTCCGCGAAGTGAGAGAGTCTGTCAGCGCAGCTTTTGAGGATCTGAGCGGTGAGGGCGCCGGAAAGTAGATCGAGGGTCCGCTGTCCCAACTCGTCTGAGCCGAATGCGTCATGCAACTGAAACTGGAGCGAAGCCGCCCAAGGGGCAACAGCTTTGGGCTCGTCAGTTACGTAAGTGCGGCGCTTGGCGGATAGAGTAACACAGCGGCGGTTTTGTAAGCAAAATACTCGGGAGCAGCGGTTTGATTTCCGGCGGTTGGCCGGTAGTTGTTGGACAGGTTTGTCACATCACCACTACGGGTTTGCGGGGCTAGGTTTAGGTTGGAGGGCAGCCCCATGCGCCCTTTGCGCTCGTCGCGCCTGTCACGCGCGTAACGGTGGATGCGAACCAGTTGTAGCACGCAATGTGACAACCGACTCACGCAGCAGTGAGATGGTACGGGAGGCGGTTTATTGAGCCGCCATGCGTAGGTGTGCGGATGGTTGAGCACTCGGCTGTAGCTGTAAGAAGCGCCGCACCGAGGAAGGTCTAAATGAAGTCTGTAAGGAAGGGGGGGGTCTGGTCCTGACACAGGGCGCTCATCCCGTCGTTGAGCTGCTAGCGTTCGCCTTACGGCGGTCACCGGAAGGTGGCCTCACAAAGCGCCAGCAACTACGACAAAAAGGCGCCCGACATTGTCACTCGTAGTGCTCACCTTTGCGGCCACGCCCACAACCGCCACCACGCCCACGTCACCGCCCGCGACATGCAGCCGCTGCCGCTACACGAGCAGTAGCGGTTGCTTTGGCGCTGCTGGCAACTGTCGCCCCGACGACGCGACGCTCGTAGTCCCTCACGAGGTCCCCAAAAATCGCAGAACCTAGGCGGTGCTCAGAAGCAGGCTGAAAGTGCTGGGTTCGCAGCACGTCCAGAACACCTTGATCACCGTGCACGCGTTTGATCTCATTAAGCCACCGTAAGACGGCCAAACGAAAGCGAACCGCATGTCGATGGCGTGGGCGTAATTCCGAGCACGTGCGAGATAGGGGGTGAAGTCTTGATTTGCAGCTAGAACGTAGGGTAGCAGCTCGTCGAGAGTTACGAAAAGTGCGGCCATGTGGGCGCCGAAACACGACATCCAAAGATACTCCTCCCGGGCCGGCAGATGCCAGTCATCTTGCTTGAGGTACTCGTTCGTCGGTGCTCACGGGGAAGAGTTCGGGCACTCGGCTGACCGGTCGAACGACCTCGTAACCAGACTATGCTCGTTGCAGTAGTTCTGGCACCGTGAGGTAGTCATCCTCGTCACTCACGGATTTTGCTCCGACACGGCCGCCCTGGGCTAGCCCTAGCAAGTCAGGGCGCACTGCGGCTCCCCCGCTGCATGTCGGCTGTCCCGTGACGCGCTGCCCGGAACCGGAGCCATGTGCCCCGTCTCCGTCAACGACACGGTCACGAGCCGTCAATTGAGCCAACGTTGTTGCAAGCTCGCGCAGCAATGTAGAATGGGCCTTCACGTCTGCTTGAAGCGATTCGACAGCGGGTTCTTCTTCATCTGACATGGTATAACGCACGGACGTACGGATGAGAATTTTACACACGGGTGGTGAGCCGGGTGTGGTCTTGAACAACATGGGGTGACCTTGCTCGCAACATGTTACGAGACAGTTTTGACATCGCTGCGTGTAACGCAGCGAAAACTGGAAGATGGCATGCTCAACTGTTATGGCTGCTTTTATGTCTACTCATGCTGCACCCAAAAAGGGCGCAGCGACAGGTGCATAGTTCCCGTACCACTTGTAGCCGAAAAGCGGTTAGGGAAAGGGAGGAAACCCCATAAACTAGTTTAGATCATATCGAGTGTCCAGTATCGAGTGTTCAACAAGGTCGTGTGGTTGCCGTTGGCGGGCACCGCTTCGTCGCCAAAGCTCCACGGCTTGGTGGGCGTGCTGGCAGCAGCAAAAGAGGGCGGGCGGCATCATCAAACACAACACCAACGCGGTCAAGAACCTGGCCGCCACGCAAGCCGTCCCCGGCGATAACATCGAACAGGGCAGTAGCCCGTGTGACAATAACGGCATACTCTGTGTACGGGTATTGTATGATCGTAGAATCATTTACGTACGAGTACCTCTTGTATCGTATGTGTGCGCACGTGTGTCACGCGCCACAATACTAGTACTAGTGGATGATGAATCATGAGATAACTCCTACTGGTACCGGTACATTGTAGTAGCTACGGGATAATACGCATGTGCGTACCCGTAGCAAGCATACATGTATTACGTGCACGCCTCTGTAACATCAGTTGTATAACTTTGTATAAACTGATGTGTCAACTACTTGTGCGAAGGTCTCTAAGCGACGACCTCTTGTTCGACACTTCAAGAGGCACAACTCTCCACGGTGACGCGCTTAGCAATGCGCGTGCCGCTTCGTGGTGACTAGTTGCGAGCTAGTCAGACATAGAAATAGCGGCGGGTGGTGACAACACTAAACATTGTTTCTTTCTTCCTCTGTCGTCTCTATTTTTTAACGCCAGCCTTGCCTTTTGCGTGTGTGACGGGCGAGACTGTCGCAGCCCGGAGCCCCCGGCCAAGAAGGCCAGGCAGCCTGCCAAGCCGGCGGCTGGAGTGCCGGCCCGGGGCCGGGGTGGTGCCGGGGCCAGGGCGGGCGGTGGGGCGTTCGGGTCGCGGGCCGGCCGCCATGCCGCCGTAGCCGCTGCCGCTGCCTCCACCCCCGAGCAGCAGGCCGGCCGCCGTGGCGGCCCCGGCCGAAACCGGATGTAAATAATTTATTCCGCCCGCCCACTGCCGCGCGCCTCGCCGCCCACTGCCGCACGCCGGCTCACTGGCACTGCCGCGCGCGCGCTTTTGCGGATTAGGCCAGAGCGCAGCAAGAATGTCGGACCCCGGATAGAGGCAGATCCCGGATACTTCTATGATAATGATGCGTCGTGATGATGAGTGATATGCGCCTGATGCAGTTTATTACGAATATGTCACGGAACGACAACAGACGAGTGTCATTACACAGGTAAGATTACAAGGTAAATACCGGGTATTACAGTATTATTACGAAGTCGTGCGGGAGCCTAGTGTCAGCCACTCACGAATGCCGCCCTCGCGGCCACCGCTCGGTGGTGCGCTAACCGCGACGTCTACCATATGTTGCCGTGTACGCCGCTGCGGGGTACGGCTGTCGGCGTATACGTCGCGGCTCGGCCAATCCTCTTCCCCCTACTATACCGTACGCTGGCCTATACTGACCGCTCCCCTCCTATACGACTGGTCGTACGGGGCCGAAGGCGCTGTCTACGTGTTTGCATGGCTGCTTCTGCGACCCTACCTACCCATCCAGCAGCCACGCAGTTGTGCGGAAATTGGTGGAGCGGCGAATGCGGCTGTGGGAGGCGGGGGATGCTGTGCGCGCCGGCGTCTCGGTGTGCGGGATGCAGCAATTGCGACGCGAGTCGCGAGATGGCAGCGAGTTACACAATTATCGGATTGAGGCGGGGGTGCTGCCGGCGGGCACGTCTCGGGGTGCCCGCCGGCGGAGGCGCCGGCGGTATGCGAGGGCACGGGCGGCTTTTGCAGAGGCTGCGGAGGGGGGCGCCGATGCTACTGCGGCGGATGGGGTGCCGCCGGTCATGGTAGATGCTCACTGCCGGACGGCGAAACTCGCCGCTGTGCAAGAGCTGCGCAGCGCTCGCCATGCGCTGGACACCGCCGACCTCGGTATTATGTCCGACGCCACTGCGGTGCTCCTTGCCCTGGAAGCCCTCCATCCGCCTCCTGCTCCCACCGACCCATAGTACCCCCCTCCCCCCCGCGCGCCGCGAGGAACAGCCGGATCTGAGGCGGGCGCCGCCGTCGTAGGGTGGCAATGCGGATGAGGTTCGGCGGTGGGAAGAGGACTAGCGGTGGGTTTTGCCGTGCTCCCCGACTTTCCGCTGGGCATGTGGACTGGTAGGTGGCGTTGGGAGCAAGCACCTATACGTACCTTCGTGGCGCCTGTGGATGGACCGTTGCTTGGCGGGGCGCTGCCACTCGCGCAATGCGGTTTTTTTTTCGCGAGTGGAACCGCCTTTTCGCTCCACAAGGACGACCATGTCGTGCGCGATTAGCGGGCGAACAGCGGCGAGCCGCTGCGAGTACGCCCGCTCGGCGTCGGCTCCGTGCTGGTGCGCCTAGCCTCCGCCCACGCTCTGGTGCAAGAGGGTGCGGATGCTCGGGAGGCCATGGGCCCGGTGCAACGCAGCTGTTAGGCGGGAGATGGCTGTGAGACGGCGTTTACGAGAATGGGGTGGCGCAACAGCTTTTCGGCGGGCGTAGCACTGTCGGGAAAGGGCTACTACTCTTGGATATTTGGAATGCTCTCAATGAGGTATCCCGGGGTGCGATACTTTACGGTTTGCTTCAGTATCCCCGTCTACATGACATGGTCTCTTTTTCCGGATGCTACACGACCGCCCTGGCGACCTGAACTACCCGCCGTATGATCCCGGTACTTTGCGCGCCACCCTGCAGTCTCGTACGGGTGTGCGCCAAGGTGATGTATTGGCCCCGCTATGTTTCTGCATCGCTATCGCGGGCCCGGTGCAAGCAGTTAATGCGCGTACCGCCGCGCTGAAACCTTCTGCCATAATTTCGCGGATGATTGAGGCGCGGCCACTGCCGTGGCTTACGTTCCGCATGTTCTCGGCGAGTCTTGGACGGAGCTTTTCAAGGTCGGACTGGTGGTACATTGCCGTAAGACGAGATACGTTCGTCACCGCCCTGGCGACAGCGAGGCCTACTTGCGGGCAAAAGGGGGGAGGTGGCCCCGGGAGGGTTTCGTACCCCTCCGATGACCATGTCCAGGATGGAGGATGGCGCCGTGTACCTGGGTGCTCCGATTCGCCATTACCCCCGGGTGGATGACCGATGCGTTGGGACGGCGCCGGGAGTCCCACGCCGCACTGTTGGAGGTCATCGCCTCCTTTTGCACGTCGGGATACGGCTGCCACCATGGGGCCATGCGGTTGCTAGTCGTATGCGCGGTGCGGCAGACTGGCTTATTCCTCAGCCGCATGATGCCGCCGTCTGAGCTTGACCATTTCTTGGAGGCCGTGGACCCCGCCAACATTTCGGTTGCATATTCGTTGCTTTGTTTGGACGCTTGCGACCAGTTTACACCGCGCATAGAGGCTGGGACCGTCCACATGAGTATGCCCGCGAATTGTGGCGGTTTGAATATGGCCTTGCTGCAGTCGGAGGCCCCTGCCGCCCTGCGTCGTGTGATTCCGCGCAATCGGTTGTCCTGCCAAAGCCAATATGGGAGCACAGGCCCGCCTTCAACCTCTTGTGGTACGAGGTGGTCCGCGCCGAGGTGTCGTCCGTGGCTACGAGTGCGTTGACATGGGCGCGCGAGACGCGCAGCGTGTACGAGACCGTATGGGCCCTCATCGCGTTTCCTCGGGAAGATATGCGGCGCGCACGCTCCGCGTACGGGCACGCCCACAAAATCTTCGAGTTACTTACAGTCGGCAATGCTACGACCACCGTTGCACCGGATCCGGTAACCGGCACTGCGGCCGAACGGATACGAGCACTAACGGAGGACTGCGCGTCACCACATCTCCTTTTACGGCCATTCCTCCTAGATTTGGTATTGGTGAGGCCGCCTCTGCCGCTAGCAACTGCTTCATGTCGGTGGTACGAGTACTGCCAATACCGTTACTACTACATGCGCTTTCGTAGCTCTCAAGATACCATCGCTCGGCGTTTTAGTGGCACCCCCTCCGTCCGCGGCGACTTCTTCCCTACTAGAATCGCAGCCAAGCGGCAACTGCTGCTCCGCCCTCGGGTACGGGTGCGGGTGCTGCCTCCGATGATCAGCCCACGACTATGGTTGTCCAACGCCACCTCATTCAGCCGTGCAATTCGCTTGCGTGACTTCGTGGCCCTCGATCTTGGCTTCCAGCGTACGGGTTCTGCGGCCTCGCAACTTGATATCATGCGCATGTACAACGCGTGCGCTCCGGGCTCCCTATCGCTTTTCCAGTCGGATTACGAGTCAGTCCGCAAGATTCCCCATGCTGCTTATTCGGCCGCCGCTGCTCGGGTGCTGGGCGTTCGCCCGCGCGGGGGTTCCGCGCTTGTCACATACCCTGGCCCCACGTGCGGTATTGATCCCTTATGGCTTCGCTCTACGGATGGCTCGAACCGAAACGCTACGGATTTCATCGTGGATCATCTGCCCATCTACCCCGTCGCGAACTACAGGCACCGCATGCATACCGCTTTGAAAAATCTGTGGCTTCCGTGGCGATTGAAGGGGGGGCGGTGCTTGACCGGGACCGCTCGGGAGTCGACGACTTGACCCTTGAGACGAGTGGGCTGCGCCCATTGGGCCGCTCGCGGCCGTCAGATTTGACGCTAGCGGGGTGGGGTGGAGGGGGGGGGGGGGGGGGGGGACGGCGATTACATGATGGATATCGCGTGCGTGTCCTCCATGACCCCCACTTGGGGCGACGACCCCCGCTCTTGCACCCCGGGGATCGCGGCGACTACCGAGGCGGAGCATAATAAGTTTGCAGCGGACCGGGCGTCTTCCGCCCCGGTGCAGGGTGTTCACCGGTGCTACCCTTTTGTGGTTGAGGACCGCGGCCGCCTCGGAAAATCCGCTTTGACGTTGGTCTACATCTTCGCGGTGTTGCTCGTTGTGCGCGACTTTCCTGGCGGTCTTTCCGCCCCGACTTCATGCTTCATTCGTGGTCAGTCCGTCCAGGCTCTTCGGAACTTTGCGGCCAGCCAGCCGACCGAGTTCAGCCATCACTTGTCGCGCACATGGCAGGGGTTGTCCCAGCGGGTCTTTGCTTGCGTGCATGGTACCTAGGGCGGCATTGTCTCTATCGGGGTGCATGCGGCCAAGTGTGATGCATCTATCTGCTCGTGGTCATTCCGCATCCCCTTCTCTTGTTGCTTCCACCTCGCAGTTGCTGTAGTGGGCATTTTCTATTGTGTTTCGGGTGATTTCCTGATCACCTGTTGCAGCTAGCTCATGTAATTATAAAATTTATACCCGAGGTTGACCTAGGTATACAAGTACTTGTGCGCGCGGCACGCGCGCACTTGTACTGGTACCCGTTGTACCCGTACCTATAGTATGTTACACAGTACTGCAGGTAGGTACTTGTCGTACATAATTATGCCAAACGAAGTTTCGGAAAAGTTACACAAAAGTATAACTGTCGCACCTGTGGGGTATGGAGCAGCTAGTGGCAGCTGGATTTCGCTTAGCTGCCGGCGATAGGTTCCAGCTCTACACCTTCCCGACCGTGATTTCGCGTCTGCCATCGGCTTCGGCGCCCGGATATGGCAGCGCCATGAAAACTTTCACTGACGGCATAACGGCACCGGACGGCACGGGCAGGAAGCGGGTTGAACGCGTTGTCCTAAATGCAACTCCTCCCGTCCCTCCCGTCCATGCAGACCAACCGGTGCATAGTCTTATTTTGTGATCATTTCAATTTAAGTCGACGACCCCCCCCCCCCCCCCCCCACAACACTTCCCGCGGTAACCCGCACGACATTTCGCGATCCGAATACGACACGAATAATATGTCCGCACGCGCCGCGCCCCTGCGCCGCGAAATCCGCCTCGCGCCGCCCGAAGTACCCGCCCGGCACTGCGGGCGGCGAATCATGCATCCACTACTACCACGACACCCCCGTCCAACCCACCAGCTTCCGCCCACCCCGCAGCGCTACCTCTTGCCCCCTTGGAGGACACATGGCGATCATGGCTGGCTCGGGGCGCGTCTAGGTCTTGGGACGGCGACCAAGAGGTCTACCCTCGCGACTGCCGCCCAATTGACCAACCCCATCAGGGATTTGCATTTTGCTGACACTATGTGCCTTTAGGGCCAAAAGCGCTCGGATAGAAAGGCAGCTTAGTCAAAATAGAAGGCATAAATAGTGTACATTTTTCCCCTAGTTGGTCCGACGGAACTTGCGCCATCGGTGCGAAGTTTATGGTTGGAGCGGCGCTCATATCGGTTGCCGCGGGGTCGCCACGGAGATCCCGCAGCACGCCGCCTGTGCGGCAGTAGCGGTCGTGACTCGCCCACCATCGCCGCATAAAGAGGTGCGTCTGGCGCTATACGGGCGGTCGCCGTGTCGATGATTGACAGTCGTGGGCTTGCTAGAGGCTAGAGCATGGGCAATGGGCCGGGCGATGTGCGCGTTGCGTCGCCGCAGGTGCACATTGTACTAACGGCACGAACCGCATATCGGGTCTTATATTCGGGCAGTTTTCGCAATATCGTACGGGTTACCGCGGGAATTGTTGTCCCCCCCCCCCCCCCCCCACGAGCAGCGCTACTGAAACAACCGTTTGACAAAGACATTGCGTCGCTCCACCCCATCGATGGTGTTTCCGGCTTGCCCATGTTGGACAGCGAGATCCTTGAGTACAATAAGCGCCACACAGTCAAGCGATTCAAGGAGCTCGCGGTGGCTTGCGCCGGCTATCTGTCCGTACGACCGTACGTATCCCCGGCCAGCCCACCGACGCCACCATGCGGCATGTGCAAGTAGATTCAAAAGGCGGCTCGCAGCCGCAGGAGGAACTTGCCGCTCTCCAAGAAGTGGGTGTATAAATAGGATGATGGCTTCCATCTATGGAACTTGTCGTGGTGGGGCAAGTCTTTCGTAGTCGGTGCGAAACGGGACGTCCGACCACCCAGCACCCCGCTACTTGACCGAGGCCCAGAAGGCTGCCGCTTTGTTACCAGTGCTCTATGTGACAGTTATAATGTATAGTAACATGTCAATGTGCTATCTTTGGCATAATACAGTACGAGTACCGTACCACCATACACTGAATGATGAACATTCTACGGGTACAGCGGATGAGTGCGCGAGTGCGCGCATGTCACGCGCACCAGTACCCGCATATCGTCTTTTGTATTCTATATGTTAAGACCCATATGAAAACGTGACACATGTGCACATGCTTGTGTCGCCACATGTGCACATGTGTCATCTGAGGACACATGTGCACATGTGTCATATTGCTTTTGACACATGTGCACATGTGTTGCCTCGTGACACATCTGCATATGCGTCAAAATCGAAACCACACATATGCACATGTGCTAGCACATGTACACATATGTTATTGTCCGGCTGAACACGACACATGTGCACATGAGGCATGAACAGTATGGCTCATGTGCATATGCGTGGCCCGACACGTGACACATGTACATATTTGTCATTTTCGAGTGTGAGATAAGACACATGTGAATATATGTTCATTTTCGTCCGCGGAATTAGAGCGTGGGGCTCTAATTTAGAATTATGGAAATATAAGTATTCCAGAAGGCACAAATTAATTATTTAAGCGTGCCGGCCACTCGTTTCATGCCCTTTAAATGTATATTAGGGCACTACAAAGCAACATCAGCCAGCAATGTACAAAAGGATGTCGTCAGCATTTAGACAATGGCAAAGTTTGTGTTGGCAGGTGTCATACCATTACATTGCTGCGCACTATTTTATGACACGGACAGGGGTGAAAACTTGGCTAGTGGAATCACCCTCGTCGTAAATGTTCTCACATTTACTGTTGCGATTGTGACACCGGGAATTGCATTTCCTGCGTGCTTTGCGGCATGCACATACATTGGTTCTGCACGGACCCTTGCAACTACTCCTCAATATACTTTGGCCATCAGATAAGGATACAGAAGCCGAAGCATTGCGCACATGTATTTGTTTCCAGTTGGCTTTCTCTCGCCGTTGTTCTAGCACACCATGCAGCCCGTGTTGCGCTGGGACATTGTCACGCACAAGATCAATATCCCCGTGGCCAAAAGTTGGATTTACGACTCCAACCTTGGTCGCAAGCCTGAAATGGCCATTCTCAGTCACCTGAAACACCAGTTCAAAGCCATGATATGTGAATATGTCACACACCCAGTAAATCAAAACCACAAGCACATAGTAGTACGTAAATGCCATACCAAAAATACAGTTACATATACATAGGGCTTGTTACCTCGATTACGATGCACACCAAGCATTGTGCATCTAGCTTGGAGCGGTCGACGCTTGGAATTGGGATACGGACGACAACGCCAACCAATGGTGCTGGCCCATGACGTGCAACCACTCTGATCCGCATTGCCATGGCTTGCTTGGCTTGAGCGTCGGCACTACACCTAGACCTGATGGCTTGGCGCTCTGGCGTGTCTGCGACGTCCGGGTGTAATTGGACAGACCGCCCCCGTGACTCATAGCGCACCCAGCTGGACGCCAAACACAAACGCCCGAAGAATACGCGGCTGAAGGCGCTCGCTACGCTGCCGTCTGCAACCATCTCCACGGGCACCTCCTCTTGTTTGTACACCCAGCACGCCACGTTGGCGACGCCGCGCTTTCGCAGCACCTCCGCCAGCCGCATCCCGCCCTTCGCGTCCACGTACACGCCCCGCCCGGCACCGACACGGAGCGTCAGGCGTTGCGACGTTGAAGAAGCACATGTTATGGCAAACATCACATCGCCGCGGCGCAAAAGCAGCAAAACCAAACTCAGCACACCAAACATGAGCCAATGCTGTGCCATCAATGGTGTTGAGGGATGGGTGGATACATTATTATTTTCTTTTCATTATTTAACATTCTCATACATATGCTACGGGTGCAGACGCGGTATTGAAAACACGGGGAATAGGAACATGCCTTGCGTGCCACGTTAAATATAGACGTAACAAAAGCGGGACTATAGGGAGTGCTCTTACATAGCTTGCGTAACTTGAGGCTTACAGACAGAAATCTTATGGGTGAGTTGGCACCCGTAGTTCTAAACCCGTCAATTTGTTTTTGCATCAAGTACGACAGAAAACCTTACAACCAGGATGGCATGCCGTCAAGCGTGCGGCAGAGCGTGCACCGCAAAGATGATGGCGATGCGGACGGCGGCAAACCCGGGAGGGGCAACCTGGCATGTGCTGCCACAGGAGCAGATGCACTCCGCGATCTCCTCATGGGTTGCCACGCCGCCGGCCTCCACTTACCGCCGCCTAGACGCAGCGCCCCCAATGGTAGGCCGCTGCGGCCGCCGCTGATGCCGTCCCATGTATCCACGGCGGGGCAGACAAAGTATAGCAAGGTGGGGTGTAGCTGGGCCATGGCGTCACCGAGCGCTGTCAGCATGGGGTTCCACTCAACTTGCACCTCCACATGCGCCCACGCCCCTAGCGCAGAGTTAGGCAAGCCGCCGTCGGGTCGAGCAGGGCGATGAGAGGCAGCAACAGGCAAGACCCCCCCCCCAACACCCCCCCCCCCCCCCCCCCCCCCAACACACACTAAAGCCCCAAGCACAACTGCATGGGCTCCCTGGAGGGACAGTCGCGTACTCCCAGGCGCAAGCACCACAGCCTTGTACGCTTCGTCACTGAGAGCCACGAGGTCGCTTAGTGCGCCGCATCCGCTGCGGAAGCTCGGCGCCTGGCCTTGACTGGAACCGCACACCACAACGAGGATGCGCGCCACCTCTGTCTCTGCGATCGACCCCCACTCATTGGCGCATGCGGCCCCGAGCTCGGCGGGGGCCGCCGCTGCTTGCAACGTGTATCGTCGCTCGTCTGCCTGCTGGTCAAGCTGCTGAGCATCGACAGCATGGTCAGAGCAGACCGGAAAGGGAGACATGTTGCCAAATGGAGGGGGGGGGGGGGACATGCCCTTCTCCGCCTCAGCCGCCGCCACCGCCAACCATATCGCTTCCTCTTCGGACGTTAGGCTCGCGCAAGGGTTTGGCCCTGATGCGGACAGGGGCACTGGTCTCTTGACCAATACTTGACCCCGCCACGAGTGAGAAGTTCGAATTTCCTCGCACTAGGGGTTGCCTTCTTCCTTTCTTGAAACCATAGCAACAACGTCGAGGAGGGAAGTAAGACAATATCTATATTATACCGTTGTGCAATTGTGTCAGGGATAATGAGAGATAGAGGAAGGAGACGACGAGAGAGAGCGGCGGAGAGCAGGGGTGGAGATCGGGGGCATCATAGTCCAAGATCTCGCGAGGCAGGATCGCCATTGTCATATAATATGTTCTGTTGGTCGGTATAGGGAGGCGAAGGACCGAGAGAGGGAATGCTGGGAGATCGAAAGTGAGCGGGGGGGGGGGGGGGGGGGGTTGTTCAGGCCAAGCATCGCAAGGCGAGAGCGACCATAGGCAACGTGGAGTAGGGGCGAGTGGCGGACGGCGACCGCGGCGGCTCCTCGGCGGCGGCGGCGGCGGGGTGGCGGCGGCGGCTTACCTCCGATATGAAGTAACTTGAGAGCCGAATCAGCGATGCGTCGATTTTTCAGAAAATTTCAAAAGAACGGGTTCTATATCACTGGCCTACAGTTCCATGAATTGCATTGTCAGCGCTTTGAAGTAGTCGCTACCAGTGCGACAGTCTTGGGTGCCTCACGCAGGTCAAGCAGACAAGGCTGTCGTAAACACACAGAAGGCAGCAGAGAGAGAAAGAAACAATGGTTACAACGTTGTCACCACCCGCCGCTATTTATGCGTATGGCTAGCTCACAGCTAGCCACCACCAAGCGGCACGCGCACTGCTAAGCGCGTCACCGTGGAGAGTCGTGCCTTGAAGTGTCGAACAGGAGGTCGTCGCTTAGAGACCTCCGCACATGTAGTTGACACATCAGTTTATACACAAGTATACAACTGATGTTACAGAGGCAGGTGCATTATACATATATGCCCGCTACGGGTACGCACATGCGTATTATCCCGTAACTACTACTGAACAGTGTACCGGTACCAGTAGGACTCATCTCATGATTCATCATCCACCAGTACTCGTATTGTGGCGCGTGACACACGCGCGCACACATACGATACAGCAGGTACTCGTACATGAATGATGCTACGATCATACAGTACCCGTACAGAGTATGCCATTATTGTCACACTACATCTCTCCCCCCTTGCTTGACAACAGTGTGAAATAGCATTCCACAGGCAGCTTAATTTGCAGTCGGCACACGTGCCGGGTATTTATGCATATGCTCCACAAATTCAGGTGACTTTACAAAGTCCAACCATTTGGGAGTAGCCATAAAATCCTGCAATGCTATTGTCCTTTTAACATCAAACAAACGATGCCAAACAGGGGCAATAGATTCATCCGCAAAGTGAACAAGAAATTGCAACTGAGTACCACGTAAACCGGGCATGGAACCGATCTTAACGCTGGTAATCTTGTCAATCTCATACTCATCATCAGAGTCGTCACCGGTACCAACAACAAGAGGTACATACGGGCGCAACGGCGCAGTGGGACAGGGTCTCAAGTTATTAACATGAAATACTGGGTGCAACTGAACACCAGCAGGTAATTTCAGTCGATAACTATGACCCCCAATTTTCTCTACAATAGAAAATGGGCCAAGCTGCTTGTCCATCAGCTTTTTGCAAGGCTGACCTTTGACCTTAATAAGCAGACGGGTATCCACAGATACTCTATCTCCAACATTGAAGATAGGAGGATTGCGCTGTTGCCTAACACTAGGTCGAACAGTCAATTCATCTTTATGGACAGCCAACACTGACCGAACCAACTCGTGAATCTCCTTCATATCTTGGATACGTTGCTGAGCATCACGAGAGAATGCTATTGTTGGTCTCATACCAAACAATACATCCGGAGGCGTTTCAGGATTGAAACCATACATAACCTCAAATGGTGCATGCTCAATGCCAAGTGCTTTGTTGGCATTATACGCAAATTCCATCAATGGTAACTGGTCTACCCAGTTTGAACCATCGAAACAACAAAACGCACGAGCCAACTCAGTGACTATGGCATTAATGCGTTCGGTCAAACCATCTGTTTCAGGATGTTGGCCACTAGACATGTTCAATTTAGTGCCAAGTCTCCGCCACAGAGTTTGCCAGAATGCAGGCAGGAACCGTGGATCTCTATCAGAGACGATCACACGAGGTATTCCATGCAGCCTGAATACTTCCTTTAGAAATAATTCAGCTGCCTGTCCACCAGTCACGTTGACTGTGGTTGGAATAAAATGTGCTTGCCGGGACAGATGGCGACACACAACCAACATAGTATTATAACCATTACTCTCAGGTAACTCGGTTATAAAATCCAAACCAACCGTATGCCATGGACGTGGCGGTACTGGTAAGGGCTGTGTTGGTGCAGGTGGCTGCGGACGTGCACGAACACGCCGGCACACCGAACATTGTTCACAATAGGTTTTCACGTCATGTCGTATGCGTGTCCACCAAAAACGGTCCAAGGCACGTGCCAAGGTGCTTGCATAAGCACGGTGACCAACAGAATCATGTAGCTCATACAATATCTTATTGATGATGTCACGATTGGTTGGTATGCAAAGACGTCCATGTCTCCAAAAATAACCATCGTGCTCTACCACATGACCGGATTGCTTCCACCCCCCCCATAAGGAGTAGAACGCGTCCTCTGCATATCCGAGGAAGCTCAGGGTATGAACGGTTCATCCAGAAACCATTCAACACAGACTAATAAATGGTTGCCCATGAATCACTTACCGCAGTATGAATCATGAACGGAGGGTACCACACAGTCGTCGGCACAGGCTTGCCTTGACTGTTCAATGCAATGCTCACGGAGTACGAATCCTCATACTCCGGGTCTAGGGTGATACTCTCAGGGAAGGTGCGCGCGACGTCGGGTAATGCAGCGCCGCCATCATCAGCATTTAGTTCTTCACCAGCTGCAACCACCGGTGCTACTAAATGCGACATGACTAAGGCGTGCGATCTCTCTGGTGTGCGCATCTCATTCGCTATCTGCTTCGCCGATAGCTTAGATGCATATAAGAAACAACGCATGCCCTCGATGGTGAGAATGTCAAACAATTCTAAATCATCTTCATCGACAAGCAAGCCAGTCTCTTCACGCAGTTTGCGCACCGCCGTGCCGCGCACAGACTTGTCAGACGCTATCGACTTTCCGACAGGTAAGAAGAGAGTCGATCTAGCGTTCGGTTCAGTCGTCAGAATCACTTGGCGTTCGACCGAGTGACCCTTACCGTAAGTCACCACCACGGCTGCACAAACCTTGGTAGTCGACAGGTCGACAGAACTTTCCTCGTTGAGCAGCAGCTCTCGGCTCTTGCCAGCAGAATTCATCGACTCGGACATGTCGAACTGTTCAGTCGAGTTATCTCAGATAAAGCAGTGGAAGCTAGGATAAGGAGCGCAACAGTCGCTCCGAAACCAGTGCGACAGTCTTGGGTGCCTCACGCAGGTCAAGCAGACAAGGCTGTCGTAAACACACAGAAGGCAGCAGAGAGAGAAAGAAACAATGGTTACAACGTTGTCACCACCCGCCGCTATTTATGCGTATGGCTAGCTCACAGCTAGCCACCACCAAGCGGCACGCGCACTGCTAAGCGCGTCACCGTGGAGAGTCGTGCCTTGAAGTGTCGAACAGGAGGTCGTCGCTTAGAGACCTCCGCACATGTAGTTGACACATCAGTTTATACACAAGTATACAACTGATGTTACAGAGGAAGGTGCATTATACATATATGCCCGCTACGGGTACGCACATGCGAATTATCCCGTAACTACTACTGAACAGTGTACCGATCACTCATCCATCCCGCCTTATGCGGGATGCGGGCCGCTTTTAGGCGGCTTGCTGTGTTGATTTTCTAATTCTGGGGAACTGCCCTTTTTGTAATTCACACCGGTACCAGTAGGACTCATCTCATGATTCATCATCCACCAGTACTCGTATTGTGGCGCGTGACACACGCGCGCACACATACGATACAGCAGGTACTCGTACATGAATGATGCTACGATCATACAGTACCCGTACCGAGTATGCCATTATTGTCACACTACCAGCAGCGAGCGCGTTTATTGCATTGCCAGCGCTTTGAAGTACCAGAGTTTTTTTCCCATTACCAGCAGCGAGTAGCGAGTACCAGTAATATTAGTACTAGCAGGGGTAAGGGGTGCCTTGCCTATTTTTTCGCGTTCATCCGACGGCTATCGATATGCCGATGGCAGTGCCAGCGTGGCACTCCGCGCACGGCCTACTAGTCTAAGCCCTATCTTGTGCGGTGTAGAGCCCTAGGTTTTCGGGGACTTAAGTGGCCAGCCGAGACAGCTCGCCGACAGCTCTCGTGGGCCCATCTGCGCGCCCGGGGGGTCTCACGCTGGTCCGGAGACCTGCGTGAGACGATATTTTGGTCCTGGGGTCCGCCGGGTCGGAGGTTGGTCACAGATCGCGGCGCCGACGACCCGGGACAAAGCCAGCCGCCCACGCCTTGCCCCGTATATATTTCCACGAAGTCCGTTAGGGCTTACTCACTGCTCCACACCCCACCAGTGCGGACGGCAGGCTGCACGCGTGGGACCTTTCTGGCCGGGCAGCGCCCCCGCGGGTTGTGCGTTGGGACCCATGGAAGGCATGTGCCGAGTGTCGCTAGATTCCTGCGCGCGGATCGGCTCCCAGATGGCCTCGTCCAACATTTTACACGTTCAGGGTTTACAGTGTCGAAAATATATCGCCGCCAGCCAGCCCGCCAGTCAGCCATGCTAGCAGGGGTAGCCCTGATTCAAGGCTGGAAGCGTTGCCCGGCGGCACAGAATGGGGCTGCGAGGCGTCATACTGGCCGGCCTAGGTAGCGAGGCGGAGGAGGTAGCCAGCCACGCAGGTCGTAGTACGAGATGGCGGTGTTCAGCAGGGACGGCTAGTCCAGAGCCGCGCGCAGGTCGACTGCGCCGCCCTCGCTGGCAAGCTCGTGCATGAGTTCATCGGGCGTCAGCCCGAGAAGGCCCGAGCTGCATCTCCTTAGCTGCATCTCCTTAGCTGCATCTCCCGCCTTTTGTGCTTGCTCGGAGTCGTTGTCGTCTGTTGCCTACAGGCTGCCTTCCATCTCGTCATCATCGGCACCGGCGAGGTCGTCCGGTGGCTCCTCCAGGAAATCCGCCGGCGCGGCCTCTGCTCCTGGGCCTTGGGAAGAGGCTGCTGCTTCTTCGGTGGTAGAGGCATGCCTTCCCACGCCTTGCAGTCTCTGTTGGGCAGCAAGGGAGGCACTTTCCTCCCCAGTTGTCGCTGATTTGCTTTGATGGGGGGTGAAGTTGGTTTTGGGTGCTGTCTGCGCTGCAGTGTTTGCCCTGGTCAAATCCCGCTGCGTGGCTGCCTTCTTGGGCTGCAGGTTCATGTCTCGCAGGGTGTTGCGGGCGGTGAAGCTCAAGAATCTGTTGACCATGCGACCCACCATATGCTGCAAGGAACGCGACACAGGGTGACGGTGCAGGTCCGCCTCATCCTCCTGCACGCCCGTTGTTGATGAATTTGCATACCAGGCTCTCCAGCAGCTGAAGAAATTCTTGCCACAAGGCGTTGCTTGACTCCAACTTGCGCGACGCACGGATGAAAACTTGCGACTGGTAGCGAGCAAGGGCGTGTGGCGAGACAGGTGGGCTGCTTGTTGCAGTAAGAAAGCCACAAACTGCTTGAATGCCGTGTCCGGATCCACAGCATCTCGCTCGCGGATTTCGCACCGATAGCTTCCCGTGTGCAAAAGCCTCCCACGACACGTGTTGTGTTGAGATTCAGTAGATACCAAGGATATAATTGTATATAGAATTGTATGGATGTATGCATGTACATATATATATATATATATATATATATATATATATATATATATATATATATATATATATATGTAACGAATATGTAAAAATCAAACATTTAGTAAGGTACAAATGGACCCATGCCTGGCAGTGAGCATGCACTCAGCAGACTGCATGGGATTTTGGGGGTTGAGCGCCCCGCATTGTTCACGCCCACTTTGTTTTGAACGCTTCGGCAGTGTGGACTTGGCAGTCTTTTAGCACAGCCACCCACCAATGTAGCGAACCACCTCCATTGATTGCGTGATAGGCAAACTGCCCTGGTTATCACGACTGGACGATTTCTCGTCTGTGCGGGGTTGAAGATCAGCCCCAAGGAGGGCAGCGAAGAATGCCTCAAACGCGACTGCAAGAGCTCTTCCACCGGTATATATGTTTAGATTGGGGGGGGGGGGGGGGGGGGGTGAAGCTATAGATAAGTGTATTATGTCCATGAAAAATAATACATGCGTTGAGCTGACAGCTCACCTGTTACGCCAAGCTGAGGCTTTCAATGGTGCTTCGATGCGCATTCGCCAGCGCATTTGAAGCAATGGCAGAGTTGCTCTTGAAAGCGGCAAGCATGCCCCGCTCGTAGTCCTTAATCTGTAGCAGCATAAGATCACATAAATAGCTGTGCCTGGTGCCTCATGCTGTCACAAGCTTGCAATCTGAGGAGCGCAGAATCAAGCCCACGCCGGATGCCCAATGCTTGACGCCAATTGCTTTACTTCCCATAAAAACTTATTGCGTGTCTAGCTTCTCAACACAGGTACGCACGCACTGACCACATACCACTTCGCTCCTGGGCACGCCAATGCGTTGCGGCAAGAAGCCACGAATCAGAGTGTCAATGTAATGGACCTCCCAAAACATCCATGTCTCGCCACCATGCAGTGGTATCGTCCTTTCTCGCCACGGTGCATGTAGATGTACACTGCCCTGCTGATGGAATGCCAGAGTTATCTGAGTGCCTGTTACAGACGCCTCCAGAGGCCACCTGCAGCGCTCTGGGTCAATCCTCAAGGTGTTGCTGTTTCCCAGCTTCTGCGCCAGACTGCGCACCCTGAGTCCAAGGGTGCCTATGTCCAGCACGGGCTGCAACGGTTGTTCCGTGCGTATGCGCTGCTCCAGCATGTCACACTCGCCACAGATTGCCCGACGAGCTTCCACGAACAGCGTGTCCAGTAACTCGTCTGACTCCCCTACGGGCGGCTCGTTGTCTAGCTGTTCACTGATGGACGACACCACCAGCTTGCAGAGAGGCGCAACCTTCTACCGAAGTGAAGGCACTGGCGCCTGGCGCATGCATACCGTCTCAGGCGGCTTCCCATGGGAGACTTTCAGCACCGCGGGGCAGCTTTGATCTTTCCAGTCCGCCATCTTCAGCATGACATCGTGGCCGGAAGGTGGGAGTCCCCAGCAAGGGGAGAGGTGTGTATATCCACCCACAGCCGCCTGCATGTCCTGCAAGAAACAAGTCTGAGCGGGCATGTGCTTGCTCGCAATCAGATGGTCTTCGGGAACACTGCGATGGTCCAAAAGAAGGTTGTAGCTCACTGTGTCAGACCCATCAATGGCAAACTGAAGCGACAGTCGGCTTGTCCGCAGCGCGTACGTGACTAGGTTGGCATCCTTGTCACTTGTCACTGTGCAATTGCCAGTCCGCCGAGGGTGCCAGTGATTGTGACAAGTCCGCACCCAATCAGCCAGCCCACGCCACGTTTTCGGAGGACGCTGTGGGGAGAAGTCGGCGTTGTCAGCATCGACGGGCGACGGGTGGCGTCCGGACGCAGCGCCGTTGTGTCTGGTTTTCTGAGCTTTGCTTCAAGCGGCGGCGCCCTTCAGGCCGCCGCCTTTCGATTTGGGCATGCCTGCGAGCACCACCGCGCGGTGTAGCCGTCAAGCCACAGCCCCCCCCCACCCGGGGCCCCCGCCCAGGCCCCTTCACGAGCGGCTACAGGTCTGTGCAGTATCGCAGTGTCTCTGTTATGAGTGCCGGCATAGTCGTTCAAGTCGAGAGTCATTTACTTAAATCGCATCTACATCTCGACGCAATCCGTAAAGTTCATGGGGATGCTTGCACCACCACCGCAAGCCACGGGGCTAGGGACCCTGCGTCGTCGTTTTCACTTTACGAGTTGCGCGCTTCTCGCACAACCAGAAACATCAAGGAGGGGCATGCACCTGAATGTCGGAACCGTGTCTTGAGTCGCGCATGCGATGCGCAGACGTGCACGATTGCACCGCGCCAGGTCGTCTGCACCGCCCTAGGGCCCGGCAGAGTCGGTGTGACCTGCCGAATGTGGCGGGAGAGGGTTTACGGGGACCGCAATGCTGCTCTGAAGCTGGGCATGCCTGGCGGCCATTGTCGGCCATATTCCCACGGTACGGTGGCTGGTACGGTGGAAACGGGGCCGATAACTGACACTTCCCGTATACGAGGAATATACGAGGATCCACGCTGTCGCGATGTCGCTCCCGTCGGATGAACGCGGAAAAATAGGCAAGGCACCCCTTACCCCTAGTACCCCAGTACCAGCAGTACCAGCAGTATATCACACCGGTTCGCGTAGGTACTCGTTTCTGAAGACCGTAAACGGGGCTCAAATCCGAGATGTGTAGCTGGCAACGCTTTTTGGCTACGTGGCACGCGCTGCGTGCGAAATATTAGCACGTGACCGCTCGCGCTCCTCCCTCATCATCCCGCCGCCAGCCCCATCCCTGCCCGCGACACACAAGACGAGGCACCTGAACGCCACCATATGACTACGTTAGCGCGCTGCTACCGCGGTATGCGCGTGATGGTTCCGGCCGGTGTGTTCGACTGGCATCGGTGGGGCGGGATGGGTTGGCGAGACGGGTGGTCACGTGGGCTCTGAGTTTTGATCAAATGACGTTATATTTGACTGTATCAACCGGACACTAATCACTATTCGCACTCGTTTCGGTAGTTGCATCTCAGGATTGGGACCCCGCTATACACAGCTTAAACCCCGGGAGGATTTCATTTAGCGAGTACCCGGGGAACTGGTATACCAGTACCAGCAGCGAGTAGCGAGTCCCAGTACCAGCAGCGAGCGTTCGCAGTGCCAGCGCTTTGAAGTACCAGTATTTTTTCCATTACCAGCAGCGAGTAGCGAGTACCAGTACTCATAGCCTACCAACCGTGAGATCGTATTCGGACGACTGTGTAATTAAGGACCGTGGGCGGGCGGGTGGGTGGGCGGGTGGGTGGATTATAGTACTTAGTAGTACATACCAGTAGATAAGCGCTTCAGTCATGCACCTATAGGCCCGATCCGCTGCACTATACGGGTACCTGTACGGCAAGAAAGGTCACCGCTGAAAATCGACGCTTCGCTGGATTACCTCAACGGTGTCGTGTATGCTCAAGCACTCCAAAGCTTGTGCGTACTCCGACTCGAATACTAGTATCATGATCTTCGCTTTGCTGGCGAGCTACTCCTGGCTGGAGCTTGGCGTTGAAAACCTGCCGATGCAGGTCGAACATGTAGGCAGTGTCCTCTGGAGGCGGCACAACGTTGGGAGCGGGTGCACGTACCGCAGCTGCTAGGCCGTCAACGCCACGTTGTGCCGGGCGGCCCCCGTGCTGTGCAGCAATAGCGCCATCCGGAGCGATAGCCGCCGCGGCGGGCCGTCGAGCATGGCGTCCTGCAGTCGAGACCGCCTCGCCGGTTGGGGCCGACGGTGGAGGGGAGAAAGGGGGTAAGGCGGGCTGGGAGTAAGGGTACGGAGTGCGCGACCCAACATGTGCACGCGCCATTTTGAACTGGCGGGCGAGCTGCCGCCCGCGCGCCCGCCGCCCCGCCAGGCAGCCACCCATGAACAACTTGCGCCCGCGGTTTATCGCCCCTCCGCAGGGTCGCTACTTATACTCGTTTTTCACGGATAGGATACAACCCTGTGCATATGTGTAGGAAGCAATGGACGCGGGTGACCCATATGCACATGTGTATCGATAAATACGGCGCATGTGTACATGTGTCGGCATCAGCCGGAAATATATCCCATGTGGACATGTGATAACACAAATGCACATGTGTCAACTCCGGAGTTGACACATGTGCATATGTGTCATCGTACAACACATGTGCACATGTGTCAGAAATCACGATGACACATGTGCACATGTGTCCTCAGATGACAAATGTGCACATGTGTCACGTTTTCGTATGGGTCTTAACATATATAATTAGGTCTGCCTGTCATGTCAGATATATATATTTATTGACAATGCGGGGCATATTTTATGTATTGCCGTACAACGCCGGGGCTGACGTCCTGGCTGACGTCTGACTCTCCATGGTGACGCCCTTGGCAGTGGGCGTGCTGCTAGAGGTCGGCCTGGCCTGACGACTATAGTACCGACTATATCTAGAGTATTATTTGGTCAGCGGGTGGTGGCAACTTGTAACAATTATTGCACGCTGAAAAACGTTGTAGCGTCTCGCCTCTGCACCACCACTGCACATCCACTTTTGTTTATCTTCGCGTCTCGACTGCATCGATCTCTCTCCCGGCGGAGAAAGGCGATGCCAACCCTACCACAACCCCCGCCGTGGAAAGGTGTCCGAGATTATTTCAGTCCAATAGGTGTTGGATGCTGTTTGCACGCGTGCTGCCTTATGCATGTGGTGACGACATCATAACGACTGAATTATTTGTCTTTTGTAATTATGGCTTAGGACCGGCATCGACATGAACGGCAACCCACTGAAGGAGCAATCTACCGGCTCCAGCCCCCCCCCCCCCCCCCCCTCCGTTGTCCAGTCCCCCAACTCCGGTACGAACAACATGCACACAGCTTCAGTTGGGCGTGTGCATGCGCCCTCCAACTTCGTTTCTACGGCGAGGATGCAAGCCGGGCGTCAACAAAAGCAAGCGCATTCGCGAGCGGCAGCAACTGCCAACAACCCGCGACCAGTCAACACCTTAGCTGTGGGCAGCGGATGGCGGGCATGGAAATGGACAACATCACCTCACAAGCCGCAGCCACAGGGGCGAGGCATGCCGGGCAAGAGAGGCCCGCGGCAGCCCAGCCCCCGGGCAGTAGCAGTAGCCCGGCGGCCGCGCGCGGGCAATAGAGGTCCCATGTAATTACATTTTCTGGCTTGTTTCTCGGTACTTTCGCACATTGTCCAGCCCCGCCAGCATAAAACTGAAAGTGACCGATACTCACCTGTCAAATCTGCTAGATAGGATCAAGCGTGCTTAAATGCGCTTCACTACATTTATAAATACGCTCCACTATCATTGGCTGTTGGGTTGGCAACATCCAATATGGCGTGTCTGCTCTGATAAAACCTCAAACCAGCCGCCGCCCGCGTGAGATTCATTTCCGCTGTCTTTATCACGTTATCGCTATGTGGCAACAATACTGCAGCCTCCGCCCGTCACGCGTTTGAACCCCTGCGACTACTCGCGAGTAGCCGCGGAGAAATCGTGCTCCCATCCACGCTTAGTGATATTCTAGAATATCACAAAGTATTGTACTTTACCACTCCCGCCGTATCTTATTATATTGATGACTCGTGACTACTCGTGCCCTACTCGTCACGCTACTCTCTAGTATATACTCAGTGCAAGACATCGATGCCGTTCACATGCTTGCAGCCTAAAACAAATTACAGCTGCGCTTACCGGTTAAGCGATGTAAAGCGTGCAGCTTCATACATATGATTACTCGTGCGCGCGTATTGTTTTGTAGGCGCAGTTAAACGGACCCGTTACGACGAGTAAAGGCGAAGTACTACCGGCGACATGAAGTAGGCATGCAATAAGCATGCACTACTGCGATAAGTACCAAGACCAGCGGAGCGCGCGTGGCGTTAGCCGGCAACCAAAGGGCCGGCGGTGTTCTCTCGGAGGTACTTCGCGAAGAACACGTGCATGTCGACGGACATTTGAGCCGTCAAACAACGTACCCAAAAGGCGGCGACAACATCAAGGCGCAATAGTCTTAAAACGGGGGCGAACGGATATTTGGCCAAACGATACACCCGGCTCTGCAAGTTATTTGCGCAGCAAAACCAAGAAGTGCTCGACCAACCGATTGCCCTACTCCATGACACAAGGCACGAATCGGTGGCGGCGGCGTTGCACGCAGCGTGAGGCCTAGTTGCAGCGACCATGGAGAACTTTGTGCGCTCGCGGTGCCGCTCGGCGTAGCATGGCTGTAAATAATCCTCAACATAGATAATAAATATGACTATAAATAGCAATGACGACAAGTCATCCTCAGCAGAGACGCCCAGCCGACAATCTGCACCGTCGACGTTGCATGAAGATAAGACTTCCCCATCATATTCTGCGAAGAGGGAGTCTGATGTGAGTCAAGTGCGATATAGGTTTTTACATGAGAGCTCTAACAAATGCGCACTACAAAAAGAACTAACATCAACTATGAAAGGTTGCCAGCAAAAGAGAGACGCAAGCATGAAACCAAGATCGAGCAGGCGGCCATGGAGCCAAGAACCAAGGAGGAGCCAAGGGAACCACGAAGTCGCCAAGCAGTCCGGAACCAAAGGGGGCACCGCCCCGGGGTAGGCTATCAGCCGCGGCGAGGACGCTTGCAGCCAATGACCCGGGTCATAGCAACGCAGGCGCAGGAGCACCATCACGTGCCGCGCGCGCGGCCGCGCCCCCGCCAAGAACGTTGTCAAGTGCGGTATCCACTCCCTATAGACGTCAAATTGTTCGATGTGCTAGCTCTAATATTAATCCTCTAAATACGCCAGATGAATACGTAAATCCGGTGTTCGATATTCGACTCAAGTAGCGACTCTATATTACTCGGCGAGGACTGACGTCCCAGACTATTCGAATACGGAATTACGGGGACGAAATCGCATGCCGTCATCCCCCGGTCATTAAGATATCGGATCGGATGTAGTCGTCGTTTGTAGTAGTATATTATTGTTGGAGTACTCGTATCGGCTTGTGCCCGCCGCCTCTGATGCAACCTGCCGTAATAACTCACTGCGTAATCAAACGTACTTTTTTCCCCATCCCCGGGACAGGACTGGGAACAGTAGCGAAGCCAGGAGTAGACAGTGAAACTGCTCGTCGCTATAAGTCAAACGAGTCCAGGAGTAAAAAGAGCAGTGAAACTAGTACATGTAGTAGCCTACTCCCGGTAAAATCATTGTATCGTTTCTTCGCTGATTTTGTCCGATTTGGGCTGTTTCGTCCGCAATTTAGCTACGGAAAGCCATGGGTAGGAGACGCTCCGGGTATAGGCATCAAGCAAATTGCCGAAGCATTCCGCAAAACTAACTCGAGGCCAGTGAAAACTGATTTCCAACACTGTTGGATCACCGTCTAAAACCGAGGACCTTTATGATTGCCTTTTATTTTGGTGATTTCCGATATCGCCTTCTGCTGCTAGCTCATGTAAATATATCACCGTCTAAAACACTGCCATGATAGTACCCGGCACCTACCACGGAAGGTCTGCCCTACCTGTCTCGGCGTCGGCCCAACATTCGGGTAATGTGAGCCACTACAGACTACCACAGCATGAGCACCAGATGCTAGCTAATTGCGCTAAAATGTAGTCCCTAGGCTTTTTCTTTCCCCAATACTTTCCGTGCAGTGTCTGGACGCTCTCCCTGTAACGAAGAACATCACGAGCACCAATAAAGCATCAGCACCATGAGCAGGTTTACTCCAGCCGGGCACGGAGTGCATAATACCGATGCCGGTGTCAATCATACAGCAAAATACTGATACAGCATTGGTAAGGTCCATATTTCATGCCTTCCGGCGGTCTTTCCCTGAAAAAAAGGATTAATTATGGCGGGTTTTGTTGGCGGGGGACGGGCCGGGGGACGTGATGAATCACTATGCCGTACGAAACGCGTATCAAAATTCATATAGTACGTGTACCATATTATGATAGTTATTACATGAGCTAGCTGCAACAGGCGATCAGGAAACCACCCGAAAAGGCAATAGGAAACGTCCACAGCATGTTGCGCGCTGCGCGGTAGTGGAAGCAGCACCAGAAGAGGGTGCGGAATGAGCATCACGGGCAGACGCATCAGACTTTGGCCGTCTGCCCTCCGGCAGGGGGAACATGCACAAGATTTTCCTAGCGACTATATCGTACCATATTTTAAATTACCGGCCAAATTGTCGCCGGCCAACCTGCTGAGTTCCGCCGTCACCTGTCGCGCACACGGCGGGGGCTGTTGCAGCGGGTCTCGGCTTGCGTGCATGGTACCCTGGGCGGCATTCTCTCTGCCGGTGTGCAGATGGCCAAGTCTGATGCGTGTGCTCGTGCCCACTCTGCGTCTTCTCATGTTCCTGCTTCCACCCCGCAGTCGATGTAGAGGACCTTTCTGATTGCCTTTTATTTTGGTGATTTCCGATATCGCCTTCTGCTGCTAGCTCATGTAACCATAAGTCGATGTAGAGGACCTTTCTGATTGCCTTTTATTCTGGTGATTTCCGATATCGCCTTCTGCTGCTAGCTCATATGTAATTACTATTTTAAATTACGAGGTGATGAGTATGTTAGTCTGTTTGTCGCAGGCTTTCGGAACAATTTCGCAAATATTACTATAAGATAAATCGACTATGTGTGCTGTTAATATTAATTCCGTCATAATTCCGCGCAGGCCAAAATAACCGTCGCGCTTATACACCCGCCGAGTACCTATACCGATACGGGTACCGGCCGCCCGGCCGCCGCCGGTCGTCAGGTCCACGGGGCGGGCATGGCGCGACGCGCCTAGCCCGCCGCGTGGACCGGACCCGGACGCCGGACGCCCGCGTTCGCCAGTCGCCGGACCCCGGATCGGCGGACGCGGGGCTGTACAATGTAGCGAATACCACGATTGATCCTTGCGGCTGTCTGGATCTGTCTGGCTGTCTGAATACACCCGTTGGACTCCTGCAACGGGTGTACTTGTTAAAGAATAAAAGAACGCGCCGCCTCGACCCGTCGATCGGCCCCCAGCCGGCCGGCCCGGGCACGGGATGAAATAGCCCAAAAACGCCAATCTCGTTATTCTCCTCCGGCCGGGGGACATAATGAGATAGTTTTAAATGATAAATAGACAGTCTCAATATTTATGTCCCCCCCCGGGGGGAGGGGGGAGGGGGGGGTCGTTCGCGCCCTGTGATGTCGCGCCCTAACGCGACATTCCGCCCGTAACGCGACATTCCGCCCTTAACGCTGTGCGTCCGGCCTTTGCAAGAACTGCACAGCCGATCAGACTGTGTGCTTAGAGTGGCTACCTGATAGGCTAGGGGGTTGCAGCTAAGACCTTGTCTCCTGGCTCCTCGGATCGGTATCCGTGCAGCATCAGCTCGGCACGAGCGTTGGACATGCTGGCGCGGGCGATGGCGACCTCAGTCTTTAAAAACCCGCCATCCCGTCCCCCGCCCCCCGATGACCAAAAGCAGTGCAAAATAATGCTAGGGGCGGGACGGGATGTAATGGTAGATTTCAAAATATCGTACGGTTTTCATCCCGTCCCCCCGGGTGTGAAAGTCCACTATTCGAACATGGGCGTCGGGACGGATAGTGCGTCTATGTTTACTATTAAGTGTAGAGTGTAGATATCTGCACGATATCCTGTATGACATCATCAATAGCGAATCATCTATCACTGCCCGAACGCCATGCCAGCATCATGGCATGAGGTTGCATGTCATCGAAAATACTAAAGCAGAGGAGCAGTGAGCATGGTCATTACATCAGCAACATTCATCAGCGATGGAGGCCGCGTCAAAGTGCATCACAGCTCGCTGGCCTGCGGGGATGCCCCGCCAACAACGGCGTTCTTGAAGTAGTAGTTGGCAATCATTGCAAGCTTGACAAGTGTGTCCCTGCTGCATGGCATGCCGTGGCTATCATAGTAGGTAAAGGGCTGCAGAGCAGCCACTAAAGGTCTTGATATTCCCCCCAGCTCTACACGTAGGTATGGATACCCCTAACCAGACTACTGCAGATGGGCATGGTGCGAGTGTATGTACATACTGCGCCTCGCATCCCCACTTCAGCCGCTGCGCAGCTCTGGCCAGGTCTCAAAATCCAGGTCCGAGCTCAGGCTGGGTGGGTGCACCATTCCTCCGCTGCCGTTGGAGGTAGACTTGCCGTTCTTGGCAGCCGCGGCCAGGTGCTGCAAGGTGGGATCCAGCAAGCCCGCGGATCCAATGGAGTTGGTACCCAGGATACCACTCAGCGTGGCCTCGCGGTTCAAGTCAGAGTTCTCAGCCATGAGCTCATTGAACAAGCCGCTCATAGTGGGGCTCGCGGACGCCTGCGGCGCCTGGCTTTGCGCCTGCGCCTGCGTCACCGCCGGCGGCGCCGCCGAGGCTGGCTGGGCCTGGCTGCTGGTCACAGCTGCCTGTTCGGAGGCGTGGAGGTTGTTGGACGCCATGGTGAGCTGCTGGAGGGTGCCGCCGCTGAGCAGGCTGCTGAGCGAGACTTCAAAGGAGGGGGCTTGCGCGGGACCCGCTGCCTGGGAGCCACCAGGGGTCTGCACGGGGATGTTTCGAATACTCCGGTGCTCAGGAACGCGGCCGGCGGATTCAGCGTACGCGGAAAACGGGCCTGCGCTCCAGTCGTCTGCAGAGCCGTTGGGCATGTTGCTTGCGGCGTTATGGGCAGCCTGGCTCTGGGGCATCGCCTGGCTGGCGGGCGGCGCTTGGCTCAGCGCAGCCGCAAAGTTCAGTTGCTGCTGCTGATGTTGCTGCTGCTGCTGATACGCCTGGTAAGAAGGCTGAAGCTGCGGCGGTATGCCGCCCATCATCGACATGCCTGCATTGGGTACTGGCCCCGCCCCCATGCCGGGCCTTGGTGCCACGGAGCCGACGCCCATGTTGAAGACTGGCGGCACGTTGCCAGGCATCTGAGGGGGCATCTGTCGCGAGTGCGCCATCATGGAGCCCTGCTGCGGCCGGAAGGAGCTTGGCCCTGTGGACACCACTGCCGCAAAAGGGCTGTTGTTGTCGGTGCCGGTCACCGTCGTGCGGGGTGGCGGCATCGGGGGAGGGAGACGCTGCTGCATGCCCATCGCCGCCTGATGGTATCCGAGCCGGGCCTGGCTCCCACGGCCAGCAGCCACGGCCCTGGCCTGCGCTGCCCGCTGCGCTTCCACGTTGCGGGCATTGGCCAAAGCGGCCGGATGCGGTGAAGGCGGCTCTGCAGGCTTGTCTTCAGGGCAGGGCGGCCAGCACTTGTCGCCCAGGAGCTCCCATAGCCGGTCGGTAGGCTCCAGTCCCCTGCAAATGGGGAAGAAGAGGCAGCAGAAAAGGTTAAAGAAACATCAGGCAGTATACCATATGGTCTTGACCACAGGCGACTATATGGGGGGCAATGGGTAGCGCAACTGTTGCGGTTAGGAGCAGACATCGCCACTCACCGGTTTGTGGGGTTGTGAAAGCAGCGCGCCGCCTCTGCAATGGTGATTGGCCGCTGCAGGTACATGGTCAGCAGCACGCTGAGCGCCTCACGGCCTGCGTTGCGCTTCTTGGCCTTCAGCACCTCCACGGGCGCAAAGTCGCCACCGAGCTGCCTCACAAGCTTCTCCGCCTCAACAATGGAGATGTCGTTCTTTGTGCGCACGCCCGTGCCAGCGCGCAGCATACGCAGCAGGCTGCGTGCGGTGTGGGACTTGACTTCCGGCGTGATCTCGGGCTCTGGTGGCGCCGGGATAGCGGCGGCGGCCGAATGAACCTGCACCGCACCCATCGGGCCATACGGCTGCTGCCCGCTCCGAGTGCGCTGCGCCTTGCCGTCGGGCACCACCATCATGTTGGTGAGGCCGGACGAGCGGTTGCGCTTCATGGGGTCATGGTCCTGGAGCGCCGCCAGGGCGGGGTTGGCCATGACCGCGGGTGGGGGCGCCATGGAGCCCGGGCCCGCAGTGGGCGTGGGCATCATCGGTTGCGTGAACATAAGGGGGGCGGGCATGGAGGTCGGCTGGCCGTGTCCGCCGTGACCCAGCTGTGTGCTTTCCAGCAGAGACGCGAGATAGCTAGGGTCCACATTGGGGTTGACCTTGATGTTGTTCTTAAGTGCTTCAGCGGCATTGTTGGTGTTCTGAGCGCCCGCCATCGCCAGCATGTTCATGAACTCTCCGCTCGCTCCCGGTCCAAATAGGTACGCGTTGGCAGCGGAACCAAGATGAGCCTGCGCAGGGCAACGGCGCGCAAGAACAGGTATCAATCGGTAGCAAAGTATACACATAGGAGGCAAGCTGCCGCCAGAAAGAAAGGCGCATTCGTCTGTCGGCACGCGCAAGTTTCGAACAGCGCGGCGTTGTCGAGGATTCTCGAGCCCGGACCTCGCCCCATCACCCCCGACTAGCAGGCAACCGCTCGGGGAGATACGCTATCCCCGCTGCCCTCCCCCACAGAAACTCGGCAAGCTATCGCATCCCTAAACCCTGCCCTTAAATCGACAGCGGTTTGGAAAAGTTTTGCCCAGGAAGTCGGCGACAGGATAACTGACCGGCGTGGTGCCAACGCCGACAGCTTCGCGACGGATGCCTCGGCTGGTCCGGCGTCAGCCCAGCCCTTCGCCCCCTGCCGGCCCGGAACGCCTGGAAACTGATTCGCAGTACCCAAGGAAAACCCTTTCACCTGAGATTTATTAGGGTGGTCGGCGGTCTGAGGTTACGGCGGCGACACCACAAGGGGGCAAGCCGGAGCGAGACAGATCGGCGCCGATTCCAAGGGTGGGTGACGTAATAATATCTGCCCGACCAAGACCTAGGAGGGGAGGAAGGCTACCGACAGCAGTCACCCGGATTAAGTGATTGAGTTTCTTTAGTGGGTTGATGGCAAAAGTACAGGCGGATTACCTGAGGGGTCCCGGGTGGGGGTGCATACGCGGGGAGCAGATCGCCTGGACCGGTGGCCGGTGCTACTACTGGCGGCATCATGGCGCTGGCGGTGGATGCACTCGGCGCGTGGCTGCTGCTAGGGGCGCTCGAGTCGGAGGAGTGCAGCCTGGACGAGGCGGCGGCGGCGGAGGCGGAGGTAGCGGCCTTGACGTCCGGACGTTGGCGGGTGACAGCCTCAAAGGGACTAGCCATAGGCCAGCTGAGCTTTAGGTGGCGTCGCCCGGGGCGGCCGAGCTTGGCGGAGGGGGGGGGGGGGGGGGGGGGGGGGCGGATGCCCGCGGGGCCGGGGGGGGGGGGGGGACGTAGGGCAGTAGTTGGGGCAGTAGTACTACACAAGTATCGGCACAAGTTTTGGCAAACTATCGCCGCCAGAATCCCGGTATGAAGCCTCTTGAAAAGACAGTGTATTCGGAACGCCGTTGCCTGCGCTGGCGGCTGTGCGAGTGCGGCTGTGGCAACGGAGCAGCTTGGGAGAGCGCGCTGGTGTGGCTGAAGAAAGCTGCGGTGCTTGCGTGGTAGCTTCACAGACGCGGCGGGACCTGCTGTTGTGTCGCTCGAGAGACGTCGCGCGGTTGACAAAGTGCTGGGTTTACACAGGTACGGGTACTGGTGGTGCGTACGTGTGTGTGTATAGTTTTTTTTTTTCGCCCCCGGGACAGGACTGGCACCAGTGAAACCCTTGCAGTGTATAGTGTCCCTCGCGCGCGGTCCGCTCAGCATATCACGCGCGGGAGCATCATGCCCGACGGTTCCAAGCGCGGACGCGCGCTGCTGTCCGTGCGCTGCATGGGCTACCAGGACCAGTAGCCATTACTAGTGCTGGAGAAGTACTAGTACTGTGTAGAAGAAGGTGCCGGATTTGTTTGTGCCCTTTTTGTAATTCACACCAGTACTAGTCGCCACATCAGTATTTCCGACATGCAGGTCATCAGGCAGGCGGGGGGGGGGGGGGAAGGCCAGGGTACAGGCTGAGGCGGGAGCATCGCCACTACAGTACATGATATCCACTGCATTTCGCCTTCTGCTGCTAGCTCATGTAAATATATCCACTGTATTTCAAAGTTGAGTCTGGTTTTACCAAAATTGTCGCGCAGGCTGTTTACACGGTCAAGAGCCGAAACTGGCAGGAAGGTAAAGTCAAAGTGTGGAGGGAAAACAGTCGGGGGGGCGCTGCGTGTAACGCAGCGAAAACTGGAAGATGGCAGGCTCAACTGTTATGGCTGCTTCTTTGTCTACTCGTGCTGCACCCAAAAAAGGGCGCAACGACAGTTGCCTAGTTCACGTACCCCTATGCAGCACTTGTAGCTGAAAAGCGGTTAGGTCAAGGGAGGAAACCCCATAAACTAGTTTTGATCATTTCAAAGTTGAGGCTGGTTTTGCCAGTCATGAGCGAACGCAGAGAGCGGTGGATTGGCGGAGAAGGGGTAGCGCCAGGTCATGAAGGAGGCACCGGGAAGGCCACCGCTGCGGAGTCCTGTTGGACTTGGAAGTGGCGGAGGGGGGCGATGTGGCCAAAGAAGAACGATGCGCCAGGTGAAGGAAGAACGTTGGGGTCGATGTAGTCCAGAGCGACGTCGGAGTTCGTGGCCCAGCCGCCTTGGTAGCGAATGTGGGACAATGGAACTCCGATGGCGTTGGCGGCAGACGCTGCTCCCTTTCGAAGGATGTGTGAGGTCCAGGAAGTGCCGGCGGGACGGGCAGCGCCGACAAGACGGACGGAAGTAGACAGCCAGTCCGACATTGTAGCGGCGGTCCACGGTTTTAAATGCTCGCTTGGGGTGACCGCCCAAGAGTTTGTTTCAGCCAAGGCAACATGAACCAGGGGTTCAGACTGTACGTTTTCGATGAAGTGGTGCAGGAGACGTGCAACTCGGGGGTGTCTCCTTCCGACACCGGAAGGAGAAGCACGCGCAAGTTGTCGGGTCCCCGTCGGCCAGCGCGACCTTTCTCGCGGTACACATGCAGGGTAATGTTGTAATCGTCGACATGCGCATCCCGCACTCGGCAGGAGACGCCAGTAAGTCCCCTGGCAAATAATATGAAGTTGACAGCCGAGGCCACGAGGGCGCCCGGAAGTCGTGCTGGTACTCGGTGGTGGGAGCAGACATAATTAACTCGGCTTTCTCGACAAAGCTGGAAGCTACATCAGCAGGCAGAGGAGCTCGCAAAGGGGCGGCTTCCAGACGGGGCGGCCGCAGCATCAGCCTACGCCGAGTTGTAGTAAGGTGTAGGTTGTCCTTGGCGATTGGATCGAGGTTGTGCAGCTCAAAGAAGGTGTTGATTGAAGACAGGTAGGGTTGCAGTGACTAAGCTCCAACGTGCCCTCGCTCACCAATCCAGGCAACGTACCGGACGACAGTAGCAGTGGTCGCCTCCAGCGGGCTGATGTTCTCGGAGTCGTGGCAGAACTACGCGAACTGAGACAGTTTGCCGGCGTAGCTCTTGAGTGTCTGAGCGGTGAGGGAGTTGGAGAGCATGTTGAGCGTCCGCTGTCCTAACTCGTCGTCTGAGCCGAAAGCACCCTGCAGTCGAGATCGCAGTGAAGCAGCCCAGGGAGCAACAGCTTCAGGCTCGTCAATAATTACGTAAGTGCGTCATTTTACCGACAGAGTGCCAGGAGGGCGAGTATTGTTTGCAAAGTACTCGGCAGCAGCGGTTAGGTTCCCGGCGGTTGGCCGGTAGTTGCTGGACGGGTTTGCAGTAGCACCAGTGCGGGTTTGCGGGGCTAGGTTCAGGTAAGAGGGCCGCCCGCGCGCCCTTCGCGCTCGTAGCGCCTTTCACGCGCGTAACGTACACGCGCGAAGCTGGGTCGTTGCGAACCAGATGTAACACGTAGTGTGACAACCGACGGACGCAGTGATGAAATGGTATGGGAGGCGGTTGGTTGAGCCGCCATGTGCATGTATTCGGATGGTTGAGCCGCACTCGGTTGTAGCTGTAAGAAGCGCCGCATAGAGGGAGGTCTAAATGAAGTCTGTAAGGTGGGGGGGCGGGGGGGGAGGGGGGGGGGGCAGATCCTGACACAGGGCGCTCATCCCGTCGCTGAGTTGCATGGGTACGCTTTGCGGATGTCACCGAAAGGTGACCTCGCAAAGCTCTAGCAGCTCCGACGAAAGGCGCCCCACACCGTCACTCGTGCTCACCTTTGCGGCCACGACCGCGCCCACCACCACGTCCACGTCCACGCCCGCGCCATGCAACCGCTGCCACTATACCCGAGCAGGAGCGGTTGCTTTTGCGCTGATGGCGCCATTGTCGCCTCGAAGACGCGACGCTCGTAGTCCCTCATGAGGTCCCCAAAAATCGCGGAACCCAGATGCTCAGAAGCAGGCTGAAAGTGATGAGATCGCAGCACGTCCAGAACACCTTGGTCACCGTGCACACGCTTGACCTCATTAAGCCTCCGTAGGAAGGCCAAACGAAAGCGAAACGCCTTGTCGATGGCTTCGGCGTGGTTCCGAGCTCTCGCGAGGTAGGTGGTGAAGTCCTGACTTGCAGCAGGGACGTAGGGCAGCAGCTCGTCGAGAGCCACGAAAAGTGCGGCCATGTTGGCGCCGAAACACGACATCCGTAGATACTCCTCTTGGGCCGGCAGACGCCGGTCATCCTGCTTGAGGTACTCGTTCGTTAGGTCGGTGCTAAAGGGAAAGAGTCCGGGCACTCGGTTGACCGGTCGAACGGCCTCGTAACCAGACTCTGCTCACTGCAGTAGCTCTGGCACCGCGAGGTAGTCATCCTCGGCACTCACGGATTTTGCTCCAACACGGCCGCTCTGATGGGCTAGCTCTAGCAAGTCGGGGCGCTCTGCGGCTTCCCCGCTGCTTGTCGGCAGTCCCGCGATGCGCTGCCCGGAACCGGAACCATGTGCTCCTTCTCCATCAACAACGCGCTCACGAGCCGTCAATTGGGACAACGTTGTTGCAAGCTCGCGCAGTACTGTAGACTGGGCCTTCACGTCTGCGTGTAGCGACTCGAGCGTCGGCTCAACGACGGGTTCTTCTTTATCTAATATGGTAACGCACGGACGTACGGATGAGAATATCACACACGGGTGGTGAGCCGAGTGTGGTCTTGAACAACCTGGGGGGACCTTGCTCGCAACAGGTTACGAGACAGTTTTAACATCGCTGCGTGTAACGCAGCGAAAACTGAAAGATGGCAGGCTCAGCGGTAATGGCTGCTTCTGTGTCTACTCGTGCTGCACCCAAAAAGGGCGCAACGGCAGGTGCCTAGTTCCCGTACCACTGAGCAGCACTTGTAGCCGAAAAGCGGTTAGGTCAAGGGAGGGAACCCCATAAACTAGTCTAGATCAAAACCCCATCATAAACTAGTTTAGATCAGTACAAATCGTCACTCCGCGCCGCCAGTCTACACTCGTCCTCCTGGTACTCGAGTACTCGCACTAAACATTATGTTTTTCATGTACTACTGGTACTTCTTGGGAATTACAGAAAGGCCAGTCGTAACAAATCCACCACTAAACGCAGTACGGGTACTAAAAGATCAATCCAGGCCGCGCCGAAAAGCGGCCTGCATCCCGTACGAGGCAGGAACCAGTCCTACGTACTGGTTCCAGGCCGCAGAACGATTCGTTGTCGCGTGGCACCTGTTCCGTACATATATACCGCCATGTCCCCTCGCAGATATACCGTAATATAGACATCGGTGGCAAAAAGAGGCGTAAATTACCGAGGGGATACCTTGTCCAGAGCAAGGAAAAACCGCACATCGATATTATAATTACGCGCCCTGACGAGCGGAGGATTTTGCAAGTTTGGATCTACACTAAATGGTCGCTACATATATTTTTTTGGTTTTATATGGGGTTTCCTCCTTTCCTAAATATACCGCTTTTCCGGCTGCTACATGTGATGCTACCCTGTATGTCGTACAGGTATTAAATCCTCACGGGTTAATATTTCTCCGTCGCTGCGCCCGTTAGTGTGCAGCACGAGTAGACATAAATTCAGCCGCAACAGCTGAGCCTGCCATCTTCCACTTTTTGCTGTTCTACAAACAGCGATTAACTGTAGCCCCCTAACCTGTTGTGGTCAAGGTCGCATGTAGTTTCAACACCACACCCGGCTCGCCATCTGTGTGTAATTCTCATCCGCACGTCCGTGCGTCATCATGTTGGATGGAGAAGACCCCGTCGCCGAGCAGCCGACGCTTGAATCGCTTCAAGCATACATGCATGCCCAATCTACATTGCTGCTCGAGCTCACATAATGTCGTTGGCCCAACGGACGGCTCGTGGACGTGGTGTCGATGGAGACGGGCCACATATGGCTCTGGATCCGGGGAGCGCGTCGCGGGACAGCCGGCAAGCAGCGGGGAAGCCGCAGCGCGCCCCGACTTGCTAGAGTCAGCCCAGAGCGGCCGTGTCGGAGCAAAAACATACACGAGTGACAGGACGACTACCCCGTGGTGCCAGAGCTCATGAAGAGAATATAGAGCATGGTTACGAGGACGTTCGACCGGTCAGCCGCGAGCGGCTTATGGCCTTTCCCTTTGCGTACCGACGTAATGAACAACTACCTCAAGCAGGATGATTGGCGTCCGCCGGCCCAAGACATTTAGCAGACGTACATTTAGCTAACGTGTTTTAGGGCTCACACAACCGCTCTCTTTGAGGCTCTCGACGAGCTGTTGCCTTTTGTTCCGCCTGTTGATCAAGATTTCACACATGCTTACCTCACACGTGTTTGCAGCCACGTTGATGCCATCGACAAGGCGTTTCGTTTTTGCATGGCCTTCCTGCGGAGACTCAACGAGATCGGGTGTGTGCACGGTGAGCAAGGGTGTTGGACGTGCTGCGGGCTCAGTCGTTTCAGCCCGCAGCGGAGCATTTGGGTCGTGCAGTTTCGGCGACATATGCGCGATTACGAACGTCGGGTCTTCGAGGCGAACGTCGGGTCTTCGACAGTCTCCAGCAGCGCCAAGGCCGCCGACACTGTTCGTCCGGCGGCGACGCTCGCATGTTGTGGGCGTTGGCGCGGGCGTGGTGGCGGTTGTGGGTGTGGCTGCAAAGGTGAGCACAAGGTGAGCGGGGCGCCATTGGTCAGAGCTGCTGACGCTTTGAGAGACCACCCTTTGGTGACCGCCGCAAGGAAAAGCCTAGAAATGACGGGATGAGCGCCCCATGTCCGGACCGGCCCCATCTACCTTACACACTCCACTTAGACCTTCTCGGTGCGGCCTAATCTTACAGCCAAAGCCGAGTGCGGCTCAACCATCCGCATACTTGCACATATGGTTCAGCAACCCATGACTCGTACCATTTATCCTTGCGTCCTTCGGTTGTTATTGTACACGGGTTACAATTGGTTCGCAACGACCAACATTCGCGTGTGTACTTTACGTGCGAGACAGGCGCTACGAGCGAGACGGGCGCGCCCCGCAAACCCGTAGTGATGCCCAGACTAATCCATCCAACAGCTACCGTTCAACTGTTGGCAACTTAACGACCGCCTCCGAGCACTTTTCCCGGGATGCCCCGGCCCCGTGTTACTACGTTGATCAAACGTCGCACTTACGTGATTGACGAGCCCGAACCTCTCGCCCCTTGGGCGGCTTCGCTACGGGCCCGTCTGGTACATGAGGCGTTTGGCTCGGCGAGCTGGGGATGCGCGCACTCGACCTCCTCTCACTAGGCTCCCGGACCACTTCGTAATTAACATGTAAAAGCCATGTAGTTACCATGTAATGTTACCAGTTTAATGACACTCGTCTGTAGTCATTCGTGACATAATCGAACTATACTGCATCAGGCGCATATCACACGTCATCGCGACGCAATATTCGCGGTGGTATATGCGGGATCTGCCTCTAGACGCCCGACAATCTCGCTGCGCTCTGCGCTGGCCTAATCCGCGATAAGGTCGTATCGTTGCCGCTGCCAGGCGGGCGCGCGACAATGGGCGGCGAGGCGCGCGGCACTGGGCGGTCGGAATAATACATCCGTTTTCGGCCGGGACCGCCACGGCGGCGGGCCTGCTCCTTGGGGGTGGCGACAGCGGCTTCGGCGGCCTAGCGGCCGGCCCGCGACCGAACGCCCCACCGCCCGCCCTGGCCCCAGCACCACCTCGGCTCCGGGCTACTGCCCTCGTCGACGTTGTGGCCGGGGAAGGCTTGCGTGGCGGCCTGGTTCTTGACCGCGTTGGTGTTGTGCTGGATGATGCCGCCTGCTCTCCTTTGATGCTGCTTCCGTACGCCCACCAAGCCGAGGGGCTTTGGTGACGCAGCGGTGCCCGCCAGCGGCCACGACACGACATTGTTGCGCTGAACACTAGCGTCAAACGTACCAATACCGCCAAACGTAGGGATTGGGCGCGAATCTGAGACATTACCTGCAAAAGTCAGTATGCTTGTTGATTGCTTGTCGCAGCGGTGGCTGTGTAATCGAACTATTGCGAAAAGAAACGCGACTCGTCACCTGCGGCTTCCGAGTGCGGCATCACCGCGCAGACTACCTGCTCCTCGCCCTTCAACATAAGGTTAGAAGGGGGGCACTTGTTGGCTTCAGTTGGTGGTACCTCCGCAACTCGCTTTGCTCTCAGGCCTCCGCAAGGTAGTCGAGGGTCTTCGCGAGTCGGTCTTCGCTCGGCAATGGTCTCTTCTTCCTACCTACTTGGCCGTCCTTGCCCGCATCATGGAAGTAGTGTTGAGCGAGGTAGTTCCTTACGTTCCCCTACCTGCTTCAAGTTCAATACAAGGTGCAGCGTCAGCACAATAGCCCATAAAGATGGTCGCAATATGGTTGGGAGGAAGGGGGTGTACTCTCGGAGCGCGGCGCGATGACGGTCTCCTTTGCGTAGATATGGTTTTCGGCTGTGTAGCTGGCACGATAGTTGAAAGTAGCGCAGCAGATCCGCTCGATGTACGGGGGCGCGGCGATAGGAAACCTCGGCGTCTTCTTCAGAGGGTAAGGGATCCCCGTTCAAGTGTCGCGCGGCCAGCATTCGTCAAAGACAACCGACAGCACCGCCTTAGTCCAGAGCTGCAGGAGCAACAACAAAAAACGCAGCACGGGGTGGTCAACGCCTGTGAAATTCAAATCCTTTACGCAGTCATGCCAACCACCCGCCGACTCACTGTACCTTTCATGGTGGACTCCAGCCCCCGGCGCGTGCGAGTATGGGATGGACCGTCGACGGAGGCGTTCTTGACGCGAGTGCCCATGTCAGTTCATGCAAGGGGGGGGGGGGGGGGGGGCGCCTCGGGTGCTGGGTTCAAAATCTGGGCACGCGTCGCGTCGGGTACGCACGAGGTAAATACATCGTGACGACACCCTCATCGGACACTTCAAAACATGTCTCAAGCAGGGTCTTCTTCCCGGCTTCGTCGTACAGCTTCCGCTCAACGCAGTTGTTGAGTATGTCCGCGAGAGCATAGCCGAACGCGTCCTCGCCCTCGGGTTGCTCTAGATGAACGCGGATATGGATGCTGGTCGCCTAGCCGCGGAACAGTGCTTGCCGCACGTCCTCGACGATGCGGCCCGTGCTGCACAGAGCACCGAGTGGTATGGTCATGCCTCCATGCCTCACATCTTTGCAGTAAGGTTGGGGGTGCTTGAAATTAGCTTGGCGTGGTTGGCCATGATGGAGGGTGCTGGGGGACGAGCAGGTACGGTACTGTCTGGCGGGTGTGCGAGTGTGCGTCAGGTAGGCTCAAGTGTTGCTCTCAAAAAACTATAAGTCCGGCGCTGCGCCTAGACGACTACTCATCGCGCTCCGTTGTTATAGCGCACTCCGGCGTAGCCATAGCGTAAAATTCCGTATGGCGGCGACCTTATTTAGTGTTTACAAGATGGAGGACACAGTTAACACACATTTGCTACAAAATCTTAATTCGGCCGTACCTACCCCTTCACAGGGAATGCGTCGCGTAATCTAGCGTAATGGGCTTTTAATTCGACGGTACGCGTTTGCACAAGCCCAAACAGTGAGACAAGCGGCTGACTACGTCGGGCATGCCAACGGTTTGTAGTGCCGCAAGGGACACGGTGCAACAAAGTTGTCGACTTCTCCGAGCTGCCGAACCCAAGCCCATGCACTCAACCAGCACCCACCAGCCGCCGGCACCCAATCAACCTTACCCACCATATCCACGGTTCCTTGCCTCGCCCAAGATAGCCAACCGCCACCCGCCGCACACAGTGTATGTACTACAACGTCCCTACGGAGCTCAGATGTTACCTCACCCCGCATTTGATCGCGAGGGGGTGCATGCATCTCGGGCCGGGGTGGGTTCCAGCCTGAAGGACCAACACCAACATGTATACCTCTCTTGATAGAGGACAGACATGGCCGGGCATCCTCACCGTTGGGGCAGAGGGTCTCCGGGGCTGGAGTTTCTTCCTCATAGACGGGCCGAAGGATATCCGTTTCTCATTTAGAGTTTTTAGCGAATTCGACCGGATATGGCTCGCTGCGGCGCGCGCTCAGTTGTACCGCGCCCTGGAGGTGTGCCTCGAGAACTAAGGGCGCACAAGGGAACCCAAAGTTGTGGGAAGCCTTCGTTGACCATTTCAAGATGTTCGCGGCAATGGCGCTCGCGGCTACGGCCATGTTGTCCCACTACTTGCACTTGAGTCATCCCGTGACACGCCGTCGAATGTGCGCATACTTGTGGAGGCTGCCAAGAATTGGGAAGCCAACCTAGCGGGTGGCATCGTCCCCAATTACCCGCACCTAGCAAGTGCATTTGCAGCACTCAGGGCATGCTTCCTGCCGTACCCCAACATCCCGTGGGGCGTGGAGGAGGCCACCGGCCGCCGTAATGACTCCCATCATGCATGCAATGGGCAGACAGATACCGACAGCCATGATCTTGTTCTATATATACTGGTTGACTCACGAAAATTTGCAGTGTAACAAGCTCATGAGATGCTCCACCACCACCCCCCCCCCCCCCCCATGGGAGAGTAGACTGCGGACAGATGAGGCCACCAGCCAAAATGCTTAAAGGTAAAAATGAGGCATAGTTGCCCATAGCCAGTAAAGTAGCGAGTAGTAGCACGCGGAAGTGTTGTAATTTTAGCATTGTGTAGTAGTTTGACAAGCCATACCCCTCTGACTGTACCAACGGTGTCACCTCCCTTTAGAGTCCCACGTACCTAGTAGACTGCCAACATGGGCTATTTGAGACCGCCGTCGATTGAGATGGCCAAAGGGGCTAGGTTTTGGGCGCAGGGCGCTGGGTGCGCAGGGCAGCGGCGACGGGGCGCTGCGCGGGACGATTGATTGGGCAGCGGCATAACTTTGATCGCTTACATTTTCCAGGTATACGGAAATTCAGCTAGCAATAGTGCAGGGTCATTGTGTTATATGTGCACCAAACATACTGCCCCACATCATGTGAGAACATGCCAAACCGGGATAAGTGCTAGTCTGTCACTATGTCAGGATCAACATAGAAGCAGCACATTTTCTCCTCGATGTGCTTCAACGCTACAGGGAATGCGTCATGCACCTTGCGAATGTTTGGTCAAAGGGGCGCCTTGCACTACCACACACCAGTGCTGAGGGAGGGGCATATCATCATGCGCCTAGCTGCGTGCAGTCGGCACACATCGAGCGTGAGGTCCGGCACAGAAGGGTTGATGTGGGTCACCTCCAGGAAGGACTGCACTTCCCCAACATACACGTGTTTGTTATGTGGCTCCACCTCGGCACGCATGTTTAGGGTTTACGTAAACGCATTATGGCATGCTTGCCGTACTCACTAGTGGGCACCCACTGCTCGTTCCATGTCATGTGCTTGAACACCACAGGCCTCCCTGTCTCGGGCTTCTCTAATCATGCACAACTTGCATGTGTGTGTATACCGGAACTGAGCAGGGCTATACTATGTAGGCAGTTTAAAGTCGGGCGTGGAGGGAGGTGGTGCCTTTATCCAGTAATTGCGCTTCCGTCCTTGTGTCCTGGAGTACGATACATAGGTAACCAAGAATGATGTCCCCTCCCCTATCTTGCATTGGTGATACATACAGGTTGTGCCGGCGGGTAGCAGTGCAGCCAACACCCTCGTTAATCACAATCAGCAATCATAATAATCATTTTCGACCGCAGATAAGAGTGAAATCGACTCCATTCCGTCGATTTCACAGACCGCATTTCCTTTGATGGCGCGGCCGGGGGATGGGGGGGGGGGGGGGGGGGGTTTGTTTCCCTCGACTGCCCCAAGCGCTCTCTACCGTGGCGCACATTCCGCGAAGGCACACCTGGCGGCACCACAGAAAAACTTGTCGAGCTTCAGCGCCTCACCTCCGAGACCGCCGAGCAGCTTGCCCTATCCTCCCCATCCAGTCAACCTTCACTCGCGGCCGAACTCGCCCGGCTCACAGCGATGCGGGAGGCGTATGCTGGGCCAACCAGATAGCCAACCACATAGAGGGCACATCGGTGTGGACGGCTACGCACTTACAAACACTCGCAGAGTTCGCGCATAATGAATAACGTTTTCCGGAACCGTATTGGTCGCTCTCAACCGGGCAACACGGAATGGGGTCAAGGAACTGGTCACCCTCCCCATGCAGAATGCCTACGTGTCCATGGACGGCCTTGAACGGCGCGGAATTGATCACCCCCGGACAAACGGTTGTGAAGGGCACTGAAACCGGCTGAACCTAGTCGCTCTGAACCGGGCAACACTGAATGGGGTCAAGGAACCCGTCACCCTCCCCTGCAGAATGCCTACCTATCCCTTGACGGCCTTGAACGGCGCGGAATTGATGACCCCCCGGACAAACGGCTGTGAAGGGCACTGAAACCGCATGAACCGGGTTGCTCTCAACCGGGCAGCACTGAATGGGCTCGGGGATCTGCTCACCCTCCCCTGCATAATGCCTACGTGTCCCTGGACGGCCTTGAACGGCGCGGAATAGATGATCCGCGGACGAACGGCTATGGAGGGCAATGAAACCGGCTGGACATGGTCGCTCTGAACCGGGCAACACTGACTGGGGTTGAGGAAATGACCATCCTCGCCCCGGAAAGATTGACAGTTGTCCCTATACGGCCTTGAACGGGGCGGGTGTATACATGCTGAGCCGCGGACGAACGGCACGGGGCAATAGTATGTGACCCTCAAAAGGATCTTGGAAAAACATCATGGAGGGGGAAACTCCAAACCAACTCGGTAAATGTACTGACAGAGTTAAGGCCACCGCTGCTTGCATGTGGAAGGTTGTTTGGGGTTCAACATGAGAACGTCCCCCGGATGTACAGATACCATTTTTGGTGCCCGGCGCCATCCCCACCTCCTCGTGGTAGGCGCTGTCCACCAGATCCAGGCTTTGCTTGAATATGGACTGAGAGGGATGGCAAAACTCAATCACCGAAACCGAAACGCTACCCGGAACACGAACACTCGACCGTCCGCCTTGAGCCCACCAGATTTGACAATCTAGTGTGACGCCCGCTAACGAACCATGCGAGCCCCCCCCCCCCCCCCCCCCCCGATACTGCGGCAGCCCACGCCACCGGGGTTGGCAACCGTGACCAGAGCGGGGGCCGGTTCCGTGCAGCACCTCCAGTAGCGCCACCTAGACACGAACACCGCCCTCCCTGGACACGTGCACCCCCAATAATAACCCGGGCATCGGGACAATATCACTCGCACCATCAATGCCGTCCCCTGCATCCATGACGCACATCAGTGTCCCTTCCCGGTTGTTTCAGCCGTGCAGCGCACTGCGGCACGTAGCGGCTGAGGTACAACATAGACGGTTAGATCGAATGCGGAGAGTTGCAAATGTACCAGAGCGCCCACCGCGCCTTCCCACGCTCCGAGTCGATGGCGCAAATCAATTTAACATTTCTGCGACCCGCAAACCGAATTAACTGTTGCGGTATTCTTTGGCGCAGCTAGTCAACATAAATGGTATTATACAGTAGGTAGGGCGTCAAAGCTGCTCACCCGTTGCGGCGCCTTCTGAGGGTCCGCGCCCCAGGAAGCTCTTGTCGCCGTCCAACTGCGCCGGCGGTCTCCACTAGCGCTTGCCGGGGCCAATCCAGCAGCAGCGGAATGAGCAGCGTTGCTCCGCTGAAAGTTGCTCCACGCTCCACCTAGAACTGGCAGTTGCGCGCCGCCAACTTGAGCAGTGCCTGGCAGGGGCGCCTCCACGTGCGCCTCACTCCACCCATGCAGTTATCTTAGCCAGCCCTTCCCCCACCCCACCATGCACATGCAGAAAGACATGCCTTGATCAGCCATGGCATCCGTGCAGCGCAATGCGGGGGGAGAGGGGGGGTCATTCAAGGCGCACGTACAATCCACTTTGTCAACAAAGGAGCAGCATCAGCAGCATCTGCAGTCAGTAACTTGCCTCGGCCGGCCTGGCGGAGACATGGATGATATCAGGTTTTCCTTGGCACGTTTGCCATATCGTCCTCCTGCACGCCATTGGGTTGAATTGTTTGACCCCCCCCCCCCCCCCCCCCCCGTCCCCCCAAACACCCCACACTTTGCCCCTAGCGTAGGGGCCGCCATATGTTGTAACACTAAGTTGGGCTTGCGGGTCGAACAATTAATTACTGTTTTTGGCTTTGGACCAACGAGTCCGGGCATTCTTCCTATTATACCCGCGGTG